>CATORF010000997.1:3000000-3540000 GCA_951804975.1 Anthophora plumipes
GATATGCAGAACCAGCGATATCTTGGTTTTCGTGGGGTTTCAAGCTGAGATATGCATTTTTTACGATAATCATGGTGAGACTTCTGTCCGAAGTATGCAGAATCATCGAGATCGCACTTTTCGAGCTATTTAATGCGAGAAACACGATATCTGGTGTTTTCAGCAATCCACAGTGCGTATGATATGCAGAACCGGCGACATCTTGGTTTTCGTGGGGTTTCAAGCTGAGATATGCATTGTCTGCGATAATCGTGGTGAGACTTCTGTCCGAAGTGTGCAGAATCATCGAGGTCGCTCTTTTCGAGCTATTTAATGCGAGAAACACGTTTTCTGGGGTTTTCACCACACCACAATTCGTTGGATATGCAGAACAGGTGATATCTTGGTTTTCGAGGGGTTTCAAGCTGAGATATGCATTTTCTGCGATAAACTTGGAGACACTTCTGTCCGAAGTATGCTGAATCGTCGAGATCGCACTTTTCGAGCTAGTTAATGCGAGAAAAACCTTATCTGGTGTTTTCCCCACCCCACAGTGCGTTTGATATGCAGAACCGGCGATATCTTGATTTTCGTGGTTTTTCCTGCTGAGATATGCATTTTCAGCGATAATCTTGGGGAGTCTTCTGTCAGAAGTATGCAGAATCAAAGAGATCGCTCATTTCGAGCTAGTTAATGCGAGAAACACGTTATCTGGTGTTTTCTCCACTCCACAGTTCGTTGTATATGCAGAACAGGAGATATCTTGGTTTTCGTGGGGTTTCTAGCAGAGATATGCATTATCTGCGATAATCATGTTGAGACTTCTGTTAGAAGTATGCTGAATCATCGAGATAGCACCTTTCGAGCTAGTTAATGCGAGAAAAACCTTATCTGGTTTTTTCACCACTCCACAGTGCGTTTGATATGCAGAACCGGCGATATCTTGGTTTTCGTGGGGTTTCAAGCTGAGATATGCATTGTCTGCGATAATCGTGGTGAGACTTCTGTCCGAAGTGTGCAGAATCATCGAGGTCGCTCTTTTCGAGCTATTTAATGCGAGAAACACGTTTTCTGGGGTTTTCACCACTGCACAGTTCGTTGGATATGCAGAACAGGAGATATCTTGGTTTTCGTGGGTTTTCTAGCAGAGATATGCATTTTCTGCGATAATCATGGTGAGACTTCTGTTAGAAGTATGCAGAATCATCGAGATCGCACATTTCGAACTATTTAATGCGAGAAACACGTTGTCTGGTGTTTTCACCACTCCACAGTTGGTTTGATATGCAGAACCGGCGATATCTGGGTTTTCGTGGGGTTTCAAGCTGAGATATGCATTTTCTGAGATAATCTTGGTGAGACCTCTGTCCGAAGTATGCAGAAACATCGAGATCGCTCTTTTCGACCTATTTAATGCGAGAAACACGTTATCTGGTGTTTTCACCAGTCCACAGTGCGTTTGATATGCAGAACAGGTGATATCTTGGTTTTCGAGGGGTTTCAAGCTGAGATATGCATTTTCTGCGATAAACTTGGAGACACTTCTGTCCGAAGTATGCTGAATCGTCGAGATCGCACTTTTCGAGCTAGTTAATGCGAGAAAAACCTTATCTGGTGTTTTCCCCACCCCACAGTGCGTTTGATATGCAGAACCGGCGATATCTGGGTTTTCGTGGGGTTTCAAGCTGAGATATGCATTGTCTGCGATAATCTTGGTGAGACTTCTGTCCGAAGTATGCAGAAACATCGAGATCGCTCTTTTCGACCTATTTAATGCGAGAAACACGTTATCTGGTGTTTTCAGCACTCCACAGTGCGTATGAAATGCAGAACCGGCGATATCTTGGTTTTCGTGGGGTTTCAAGCTGAGATATGCATTGTCTGCGATAATCTTGGTGAGACTTCTGTCCGAAGTGTGCAGAATCATCGAGATCGCTCTTTTCGAGCTATTTAATGCGAGAAACACGTTTTCTGGGGTTTTCACCACACCACAGTTCGTTGGATATGCAGAACAGGTGATATCTTGGTTTTCGAGGGGTTTCAAGCTGAGATATGCATCTTCTGCGATAAACTTGGAGAGACTTCTGTCCGAAGTATGCTGAATCATCGAGATCGCACTTTTCGAGCTATTTAATGCGAGAAACACGATATCTGGTGTTTTCAGCACTCCACAGTGCGTATGTTATGCAGAACCGGCGATATCTTGGTTTTCGTGGGGTTTCAAGCTGAGATATGCATTGTCTGCGATAATCTTGGTGAGACTTCTGTCCGAAGTATGCAGAAACATCGAGATCGCTCTTTTCGACCTATTTAATGCGAGAAACACGTTATCTGGTGTTTTCACCACTCCACAGTGCGTTTGATATGCAGAACCAGCGATATCTTGGTATTCGTGGGGTTTCAAGCTGAGATATGCATTTTTTACGATAATCATGGTGAGACTTCTGTCAGAAGTATGCAGAATCATCGAGATCGCACTTTTCGAGCTATTTAATGCGAGAAACACGATATCTGGTGTTTTCAGCACTCCACAGTGCGTATGAAATGGAGAACCGGCGATATCTTGGTTTTCGTGGGGTTTCAAGCTGAGATATGCATTGTCTGCGATAATCTTGGTGAGACTTCTGTCCGAAGTGTGCAGAATCATCGAGATCGCTCTTTTCGAGCTATTTAATGCGAGAAACACGATATCTGGTGTTTTCAGCACTCCACAGTGCGTACGATATGCAGAACCGGCGATATCTTGGTTTTCGTGGGGTTTCAAGCTGAGATATGCATTGTCTGCGATAATCTTGGTGAGACTTCTGTCCGAAGTATGCAGAAACATCGAGATCGCTCTTTTCGACCTATTTAATGCGAGAAACACGTTATCTGGTGTTTTCACCACTCCACAGTGCGTTTGATATGCAGAACCAGCGATATCATGGTTTTCGTGGGGTTTCAAGCTGAGATATGCATTTTTTACGATAATCATGGTGAGACTTCTGTCAGAAGTATGCAGAATCATCGAGATCGCACTTTTCGAGCTATTTAATGCGAGAAACACGATATCTGGTGTTTTCAGCACTCCACAGTGCGTATGAAATGCAGAACCGGCGATATCTTGGTTTTCGTGGGGTTTCAAGCTGAGATATGCATTGTCTGCGATAATCTTGGTGAGACTTCTGTCCGAAGTGTGCAGAATCTTCGAGATCGCTCTTTTCGAGCTATTTAATGCGAGAAACACGTTTTCTGGGGTTTTCACCACACCACAGTTCGTTGGATATGCAGAACAGGTGATATCTTGGTTTTCGAGGGGTTTCAAGCTGAGATATGCATCTTCTGCGATAAACTTGGAGAGACTTCTGTCCGAAGTATGCTGAATCATCGAGATAGCACTTTTCGAGCTATTTAATGCGAGAAACACGATATCTGGTGTTTTCAGCACTCCACAGTGCGTATGATATGCAGAACCGGCGATATCTTGGTTTTCGTGGGGTTTCAAGCTGAGATATGCATTGTCTGCGATAATCTTGGTGAGACTTCTGTCCGAAGTGTGCAGAATCATCGAGATCGCTCTTTTCGAGCTATTTAATGCGAGAAACACGTTTTCTGGGGTTTTCACCACACCACAGTTCGTTGGATATGCAGAACAGGTGATATCTTGGTTTTCGAGGGGTTTCAAGCTGAGATATGCATTTTCTGCGATAATCTTGGTGAGACTTCTGTCCGAAGTATGCTGAAACATCGAGATCGCTCTTTTCGGGCTAGTTAATGCGAGAAAAACCTTATCCGGTGTATTCACCGCTCCACAGTGCGTTTGATATGCAGAACCAGCGATATCTTGGCTTTCGTGCGGTTTCAAGCTGAGATATGCATTTTCTACGATAATCTTGGTGAAACATCTGTCCGAAGTATGCAGAAACATCGAGAGCGCTCTTTTCGAGCTATTTAATGCGAGAAACTCGTTTTCTGGGGTTTTCACCACTCCACAGTTCGTTGGATATGCAGAACAGTAGATATCTTGGTTTTCGTCGGGTTTCAAGCAGAGATATGCATTTTCTGCGATAATCTTCGTGAGACTTCTGTTAGAAGTATGCAGAATCATCGAGATCGCGCTTTTCGAGCTACATAATGCGAGAAACACGTTATCTGGTGTTTTCACCACTCCACAGTGCGTTTGATACGCAGAACCGGCGACATCTTGATTTTCGTGATGTTTTCCAGCTGAGATATGGATTTTCTGCGATAATCTTGGTGAGACTTCAGTCAGAAGTATGCAGAATCATCTAGATCGCTCTTTTCAAGCTATTTAATGCGAAAAAACAAGTTTTCTGGTGTTTTCAACATTCCACAGTGCGTTTGATATGCAGAACCGGCGATATCTTGGATTTCGTCGGGTTTCAAGCTGAGATATGCATTTTCTACGATAATCTTGGTGAGACTTCTGTCAGAAGTATGCAGAATCATCGAGATCGCACATTTCGAACTATTTAATGCGAGAAACACGTTGTCTGGTGTTTTCACCACTCCACAGTTGGTTTGATATGCAGAACCGGCGATATCTGGGTTTTCGTGGGGTTTCAAGCTGAGATATGCATTTTCTGAGATAATCTTGGTGAGACCTCTGTCCGAAGTATGCAGAAACATCGAGATCGCTCTTTTCGACCTATTTAATGCGAGAAACACGTTATCTGGTGTTTTCACCAGTCCACAGTGCGTTTGATATGCAGAACCAGCGATATCTTGGTTTTCGTGGGGTTTCAAGCTGAGATATGCATTTTTTACGATAATCATGGTGAGACTTCTGTCCGAAGTATGCAGAATCATCGAGATCGCACTTTTCGAGCTATTTAATGCGAGAAACACGATATCTGGTGTTTTCAGCAATCCACAGTGCGTATGATATGCAGAACCGGCGATATCTTGGTTTTCGTGGGGTTTCAAGCTGAGATATGCATTGTCTGCGATAATCTTGGTGAGACTTCTGTCCGAAGTATGCAGAAACATCGAGATCGCTCTTTTCGACCTATTTAATGCGAGAAACACGTTATCTGGTGTTTTCACCACTCCACAGTGCGTTTGATATGCAGAACCAGCGATATCTTGGTTTTCGTGGGGTTTCAAGATGAGATATGCATTTTTGACGATAATCATGGTGAGACTTCTGTCCGAAGTATGCAGAATCATCGAGTTTCTCTTTTCGAGCTATTTAATGCGAGAAACACGATATCTGGTGTTTTCAGCACTCCACAGTGCGTACGATATGCAGAACCGGCGATATCTTGGTTTTCGTGGGGTTTCAAGCTGAGATATGCATTGTCTGCGATAATCTTGGTGAGACTTCTGTCCGAAGTGTGCAGAATCATCGAGATCGCTCTTTTCGAGCTATTTAATGCGAGAAACACGTTTTCTGGGGTTTTCACCACACCACAGTTCGTTGGATATGCAGAACCAGCGATATCTTGGTTTTCGTGGGGTTTCAAGCTGAGATATGCATTTTTTACGATAATCATGGTGAGACTTCTGTCCGAAGTATGCAGAATCATCGAGATCGCACTTTTCGAGCTATTTAATGCGAGAAACACGATATCTGGTGTTTTCAGCACTCCACAGTGCGTATGATATGCAGAACCGGCGATATCTTGGTTTTCGTGGGGTTTCAAGCTGAGATATGCATTCTCTGCGATAATCTTGGTGAGACTTCTGTCCGAAGTGTGCAGAATCATCGAGATCGCTCTTTTCGAGCTATGTAATGCGAGAAACACGTTTTCTGGGGTTTTCACCACACCACAGTTCGTTGGATATGCAGAACAGGTGATATCTTGGTATTCAAGGGGTTTCAAGCAGAGATATGCATTTTCTGCGATAAACTTGGAGAGACTTCTGTCCGAAGTATGCTGAATCATCGAGATAGCACCTTTCGAGCTAGTTAATGCGAGAAAAACCTTATCTGGTGTTTTCCCCACCCCACAGTGCGTTTGATATGCAGAACCGGCGATATCTGGGTTTTCGTGGGGTTTCAAGCTGAGATATGCATTGTCTGCGATAATCTTGGTGAGACTTCTGTCCGAAGTATGCAGAAACATCGAGATCGCTCTTTTCGACCTATTTAATGCGAGAAACACGTTATCTGGTGTTTTCACCACTCCAACGTGCGTTTGATATGCAGAACCAGCGATATCTTGGTTTTCGTGGGGTTTCAAGCCGAGATATGCATTTTTTACGATAATCATGGTGAGACTTCTGTCAGAAGTATGCTGAATCATCGAGATAGCACCTTTCGAGCTAGTTAATGCGAGAAAAACCTTATCTGGTGTTTTCACCACTCCACAGTGCGTTTGATTTGCAGAACCGGCGACATCTTGGTTTTCGTGGGGTTTCAAGCTGAGATATGCATTGTCTGCGATAATCTTGGTGAGACTTCTGTCCGAAGTGTGCAGAATCATCGAGATCGCTCTTTTCGAGCTATTTAATGCGAGAAACACGTTTTCTGTGGTTTTCACCACACCACAATTCGTTCGATATGCAGAACAGGTGATATCTTGGTTTTCGAGGGGTTTCAAGCTGAGATATGCATTTTCTGCGATAAACTTGGAGACACTTCTGTCCGAAGTATGCTGAATCGTCGAGATCGCACTTTTCGAGCTAGTTAATGCGAGAAAAACCTTATCTGGTGTTTTCCCCACCCCACAGTGCGTTTGATATGCAGAACCGGCGATATCTGGGTTTTCGTGGGGTTTCAAGCTGAGATATGCTTTGTCTGCGATAATCTTGGTGAGACTTCTGTCCGAAGTATGCAGAAACATCGAGATCGCTCTTTTCGACCTATTTAATGCGAGAAACACGTTATCTGGTGTTTTCACCACTCCAACGAGCGTTTCATATGCAGAACCAGCGATATCTTGGTTTTCGTGGGGTTTCAAGCCGAGATATGCATTTTTTACGATAATCATGGCGAGACTTCTGTCAGAAGTATGCTGAATCATCGAGATAGCACCTTTCGAGCTAGTTAATGCGAGAAAAACCTTATCTGGTTTTTTCACCACTCCACAGTGCGTTTGATATGCAGAACCGGCGATATCTTGGTTTTCGTGGGGTTTCAAGCTGAGATATGCATTGTCTGCGATAATCTTGGTGAGACTTCTGTCCGAAGTGTGCAGAATCATCGAGATCGCTCTTTTCGAGCTATTTAATGCGAGAAACACGTTTTCTGGGGTTTTCGCCACACCACAATTCGTTGGATATGCAGAACAGGTGATATCTTGGTTTTCGAGGGGTTTCAAGCTGAGATATGCATTTTCTGCGATAAACTTGGAGACACTTCTGTCCGAAGTATGCTGAATCGTCGAGATCGCACTTTTCGAGCTAGTTAATGCGAGAAAAACCTTATCTGGTGTTTTCCCCACCCCACAGTGCGTTTGATATGCAGAACCGGCGATATCTTGATTTTCGTGGTTTTTCCTGCTGAGATATGCATTTTCAGCGATAATCTTGGGGAGTCTTCTGTCAGAAGTATGCAGAATCAAAGAGATCGCTCATTTCGAGCTAGTTAATGCGAGAAACACGTTATCTGGTGTTTTCACCACTCCACAGTTCGTTGTATATGCAGAACAGGAGATATCTTGGTTTTCGTGGGGTTTCTAGCAGAGATATGCATTATCTGCGATAATCATGTTGAGACTTCTGTTAGAAGTATGCAGAATCTTCGAGATCGTACATTTCGAGCTATTTTATGCGAGAAACACGTTTTCTGGGGTTTTCACCACTGCACAGTTCGTTGGATATGCAGAACCGGCGATATCTGGGTTTTCGTGGGGTTTCAAGCTGAGATATGCATTTTCTGAGATAATCTTGGTGAGACCTCTGTCCGAAGTATGCAGAAACATCGAGATCGCTCTTTTCGACCTATTTAATGCGAGAAACACGTTATCTGGTGTTTTCACCACTCCACAGTTCGTTGTATATGCAGAACAGGAGATATCTTGGTTTTCGTGGGGTTTCTAGCAGAGATATGCATTTTCTGCGATAATCATGGTGAGACTTCTGTTAGAAGTATGCAGAATCATCGAGATCGCACATTTCGAACTATTTAATGCGAGAAACACGTTGTCTGGTGTTTTCACCACTCCACAGTTGGTTTGATATGCAGAACCGGCGATATCTGGGTTTTCGTGGGGTTTCAAGCTGAGATATGCATTTTCTGAGATAATCTTGGTGAGACCTCTGTCCGAAGTATGCAGAAACATCGAGATCGCTCTTTTCGACCTATTTAATGCGAGAAACACGTTATCTGGTGTTTTCACCAGTCCACCGTGCGTTTGATATGCAGAACCAGCGATATCTTGGTTTTCGTGGGGTTTCAAGCTGAGATATGCATTTTTTACGATAATCATGGTGAGACTTCTGTCCGAAGTATGCAGAATCATCGAGATCGCACTTTTCGAGCTATTTAATGCGAGAAACACGATATCTGGTGTTTTCAGCAATCCACAGTGCGTATGATATGCAGAACCGGCGACATCTTGGTTTTCGTGGGGTTTCAAGCTGAGATATGCATTGTCTGCGATAATCGTGGTGAGACTTCTGTCCGAAGTGTGCAGAATCATCGAGGTCGCTCTTTTCGAGCTATTTAATGCGAGAAACACGTTTTCTGGGGTTTTCACCACACCACAATTCGTTGGATATGCAGAACAGGTGATATCTTGGTTTTCGAGGGGTTTCAAGCTGAGATATGCATTTTCTGCGATAAACTTGGAGACACTTCTGTCCGAAGTATGCTGAATCGTCGAGATCGCACTTTTCGAGCTAGTTAATGCGAGAAAAACCTTATCTGGTGTTTTCCCCACCCCACAGTGCGTTTGATATGCAGAACCGGCGATATCTTGATTTTCGTGGTTTTTCCTGCTGAGATATGCATTTTCAGCGATAATCTTGGGGAGTCTTCTGTCAGAAGTATGCAGAATCAAAGAGATCGCTCATTTCGAGCTAGTTAATGCGAGAAACACGTTATCTGGTGTTTTCTCCACTCCACAGTTCGTTGTATATGCAGAACAGGAGATATCTTGGTTTTCGTGGGGTTTCTAGCAGAGATATGCATTATCTGCGATAATCATGTTGAGACTTCTGTTAGAAGTATGCTGAATCATCGAGATAGCACCTTTCGAGCTAGTTAATGCGAGAAAAACCTTATCTGGTTTTTTCACCACTCCACAGTGCGTTTGATATGCAGAACCGGCGATATCTTGGTTTTCGTGGGGTTTCAAGCTGAGATATGCATTGTCTGCGATAATCGTGGTGAGACTTCTGTCCGAAGTGTGCAGAATCATCGAGGTCGCTCTTTTCGAGCTATTTAATGCGAGAAACACGTTTTCTCGGGTTTTCACCACTGCACAGTTCGTTGGATATGCAGAACAGGAGATATCTTGGTTTTCGTGGGTTTTCTAGCAGAGATATGCATTTTCTGCGATAATCATGGTGAGACTTCTGTTAGAAGTATGCAGAATCATCGAGATCGCACATTTCGAACTATTTAATGCGAGAAACACGTTGTCTGGTGTTTTCACCACTCCACAGTTGGTTTGATATGCAGAACCGGCGATATCTGGGTTTTCGTGGGGTTTCAAGCTGAGATATGCATTTTCTGAGATAATCTTGGTGAGACCTCTGTCCGAAGTATGCAGAAACATCGAGATCGCTCTTTTCGACCTATTTAATGCGAGAAACACGTTATCTGGTGTTTTCACCAGTCCACAGTGCGTTTGATATGCAGAACAGGTGATATCTTGGTTTTCGAGGGGTTTCAAGCTGAGATATGCATTTTCTGCGATAAACTTGGAGACACTTCTGTCCGAAGTATGCTGAATCGTCGAGATCGCACTTTTCGAGCTAGTTAATGCGAGAAAAACCTTATCTGGTGTTTTCCCCACCCCACAGTGCGTTTGATATGCAGAACCGGCGATATCTGGGTTTTCGTGGGGTTTCAAGCTGAGATATGCATTGTCTGCGATAATCTTGGTGAGACTTCTGTCCGAAGTATGCAGAAACATCGAGATCGCTCTTTTCGACCTATTTAATGCGAGAAACACGTTATCTGGTGTTTTCAGCACTCCACAGTGCGTATGAAATGCAGAACCGGCGATATCTTGGTTTTCGTGGGGTTTCAAGCTGAGATATGCATTGTCTGCGATAATCTTGGTGAGACTTCTGTCCGAAGTGTGCAGAATCATCGAGATCGCTCTTTTCGAGCTATTTAATGCGAGAAACACGTTTTCTGGGGTTTTCACCACACCACAGTTCGTTGGATATGCAGAACAGGTGATATCTTGGTTTTCGAGGGGTTTCAAGCTGAGATATGCATCTTCTGCGATAAACTTGGAGAGACTTCTGTCCGAAGTATGCTGAATCATCGAGATCGCACTTTTCGAGCTATTTAATGCGAGAAACACGATATCTGGTGTTTTCAGCACTCCACAGTGCGTATGTTATGCAGAACCGGCGATATCTTGGTTTTCGTGGGGTTTCAAGCTGAGATATGCATTGTCTGCGATAATCTTGGTGAGACTTCTGTCCGAAGTATGCAGAAACATCGAGATCGCTCTTTTCGACCTATTTAATGCGAGAAACACGTTATCTGGTGTTTTCACCACTCCACAGTGCGTTTGATATGCAGAACCAGCGATATCTTGGTATTCGTGGGGTTTCAAGCTGAGATATGCATTTTTTACGATAATCATGGTGAGACTTCTGTCAGAAGTATGCAGAATCATCGAGATCGCACTTTTCGAGCTATTTAATGCGAGAAACACGATATCTGGTGTTTTCAGCACTCCACAGTGCGTATGAAATGGAGAACCGGCGATATCTTGGTTTTCGTGGGGTTTCAAGCTGAGATATGCATTGTCTGCGATAATCTTGGTGAGACTTCTGTCCGAAGTGTGCAGAATCATCGAGATCGCTCTTTTCGAGCTATTTAATGCGAGAAACACGATATCTGGTGTTTTCAGCACTCCACAGTGCGTACGATATGCAGAACCGGCGATATCTTGGTTTTCGTGGGGTTTCAAGCTGAGATATGCATTGTCTGCGATAATCTTGGTGAGACTTCTGTCCGAAGTATGCAGAAACATCGAGATCGCTCTTTTCGACCTATTTAATGCGAGAAACACGTTATCTGGTGTTTTCACCACTCCACAGTGCGTTTGATATGCAGAACCAGCGATATCATGGTTTTCGTGGGGTTTCAAGCTGAGATATGCATTTTTTACGATAATCATGGTGAGACTTCTGTCAGAAGTATGCAGAATCATCGAGATCGCACTTTTCGAGCTATTTAATGCGAGAAACACGATATCTGGTGTTTTCAGCACTCCACAGTGCGTATGAAATGCAGAACCGGCGATATCTTGGTTTTCGTGGGGTTTCAAGCTGAGATATGCATTGTCTGCGATAATCTTGGTGAGACTTCTGACCGAAGTGTGCAGAATCTTCGAGATCGCTCTTTTCGAGCTATTTAATGCGAGAAACACGTTTTCTGGGGTTTTCACCACACCACAGTTCGTTGGATATGCAGAACAGGTGATATCTTGGTTTTCGAGGGGTTTCAAGCTGAGATATGCATCTTCTGCGATAAACTTGGAGAGACTTCTGTCCGAAGTATGCTGAATCATCGAGATCGCACTTTTCGAGCTATTTAATGCGAGAAACACGATATCTGGTGTTTTCAGCACTCCACAGTGCGTATGATATGCAGAACCGGCGATATCTTGGTTTTCGTGGGGTTTCAAGCTGAGATATGCATTGTCTGCGATAATCTTGGTGAGACTTCTGTCCGAAGTGTGCAGAATCATCGAGATCGCTCTTTTCGAGCTATTTAATGCGAGAAACACGTTTTCTGGGGTTTTCACCACACCACAGTTCGTTGGATATGCAGAACAGGTGATATCTTGGTTTTCGAGGGGTTTCAAGCTGAGATATGCATTTTCTGCGATAATCTTGGTGAGACTTCTGTCCGAAGTATGCTGAAACATCGAGATCGCTCTTTTCGGGCTAGTTAATGCGAGAAAAACCTTATCCGGTGTATTCACCGCTCCACAGTGCGTTTGATATGCAGAACCAGCGATATCTTGGCTTTCGTGCGGTTTCAAGCTGAGATATGCATTTTCTACGATAATCTTGGTGAAACATCTGTCCGAAGTATGCAGAAACATCGAGAGCGCTCTTTTCGAGCTATTTAATGCGAGAAACTCGTTTTCTGGGGTTTTCACCACTCCACAGTTCGTTGGATATGCAGAACAGTAGATATCTTGGTTTTCGTCGGGTTTCAAGCAGAGATATGCATTTTCTGCGATAATCTTCGTGAGACTTCTGTTAGAAGTATGCAGAATCATCGAGATCGCGCTTTTCGAGCTACATAATGCGAGAAACACGTTATCTGGTGTTTTCACCACTCCACAGTGCGTTTGATATGCAGAACCGGCGACATCTTGATTTTCGTGATGTTTTCCAGCTGAGATATGGATTTTCTGCGATAATCTTGGTGAGACTTCAGTCAGAAGTATGCAGAATCATCTAGATCGCTCTTTTCAAGCTATTTAATGCGAAAAAACAAGTTTTCTGGTGTTTTCAACATTCCACAGTGCGTTTGATATGCAGAACCGGCGATATCTTGGATTTCGTCGGGTTTCAAGCTGAGATATGCATTTTCTACGATAATCTTGGTGAGACTTCTGTCAGAAGTATGCAGAATCATCGAGATCGCACATTTCGAACTATTTAATGCGAGAAACACGTTGTCTGGTGTTTTCACCACTCCACAGTTGGTTTGATATGCAGAACCGGCGATATCTGGGTTTTCGTGGGGTTTCAAGCTGAGATATGCATTTTCTGAGATAATCTTGGTGAGACCTCTGTCCGAAGTATGCAGAAACATCGAGATCGCTCTTTTCGACCTATTTAATGCGAGAAACACGTTATCTGGTGTTTTCACCAGTCCACAGTGCGTTTGATATGCAGAACCAGCGATATCTTGGTTTTCGTGGGGTTTCAAGCTGAGATATGCATTTTTTACGATAATCATGGTGAGACTTCTGTCCGAAGTATGCAGAATCATCGAGATCGCACTTTTCGAGCTATTTAATGCGAGAAACACGATATCTGGTGTTTTCAGCAATCCACAGTGCGTATGATATGCAGAACCGGCGATATCTTGGTTTTCGTGGGGTTTCAAGCTGAGATATGCATTGTCTGCGATAATCTTGGTGAGACTTCTGTCCGAAGTATGCAGAAACATCGAGATCGCTCTTTTCGACCTATTTAATGCGAGAAACACGTTATCTGGTGTTTTCACCACTCCACAGTGCGTTTGATATGCAGAACCAGCGATATCTTGGTTTTCGTGGGGTTTCAAGATGAGATATGCATTTTTGACGATAATCATGGTGAGACTTCTGTCCGAAGTATGCAGAATCATCGAGTTTCTCTTTTCGAGCTATTTAATGCGAGAAACACGATATCTGGTGTTTTCAGCACTCCACAGTGCGTACGATATGCAGAACCGGCGATATCTTGGTTTTCGTGGGGTTTCAAGCTGAGATATGCATTGTCTGCGATAATCTTGGTGAGACTTCTGTCCGAAGTGTGCAGAATCATCGAGATCGCTCTTTTCGAGCTATTTAATGCGAGAAACACGTTTTCTGGGGTTTTCACCACACCACAGTTCGTTGGATATGCAGAACCAGCGATATCTTGGTTTTCGTGGGGTTTCAAGCTGAGATATGCATTTTTTACGATAATCATGGTGAGACTTCTGTCCGAAGTATGCAGAATCATCGAGATCGCACTTTTCGAGCTATTTAATGCGAGAAACACGATATCTGGTGTTTTCAGCACTCCACAGTGCGTATGATATGCAGAACCGGCGATATCTTGGTTTTCGTGGGGTTTCAAGCTGAGATATGCATTCTCTGCGATAATCTTGGTGAGACTTCTGTCCGAAGTGTGCAGAATCATCGAGATCGCTCTTTTCGAGCTATGTAATGCGAGAAACACGTTTTCTGGGGTTTTCACCACACCACAGTTCGTTGGATATGCAGAACAGGTGATATCTTGGTATTCAAGGGGTTTCAAGCAGAGATATGCATTTTCTGCGATAAACTTGGAGAGACTTCTGTCCGAAGTATGCTGAATCATCGAGATAGCACCTTTCGAGCTAGTTAATGCGAGAAAAACCTTATCTGGTGTTTTCCCCACCCCACAGTGCGTTTGATATGCAGAACCGGCGATATCTGGGTTTTCGTGGGGTTTCAAGCTGAGATATGCATTGTCTGCGATAATCTTGGTGAGACTTCTGTCCGAAGTATGCAGAAACATCGAGATCGCTCTTTTCGACCTATTTAATGCGAGAAACACGTTATCTGGTGTTTTCACCACTCCAACGTGCGTTTGATATGCAGAACCAGCGATATCTTGGTTTTCGTGGGGTTTCAAGCCGAGATATGCATTTTTTACGATAATCATGGTGAGACTTCTGTCAGAAGTATGCTGAATCATCGAGATAGCACCTTTCGAGCTAGTTAATGCGAGAAAAACCTTATCTGGTGTTTTCACCACTCCACAGTGCGTTTGATTTGCAGAACCGGCGACATCTTGGTTTTCGTGGGGTTTCAAGCTGAGATATGCATTGTCTGCGATAATCTTGGTGAGACTTCTGTCCGAAGTGTGCAGAATCATCGAGATCGCTCTTTTCGAGCTATTTAATGCGAGAAACACGTTTTCTGTGGTTTTCACCACACCACAATTCGTTCGATATGCAGAACAGGTGATATCTTGGTTTTCGAGGGGTTTCAAGCTGAGATATGCATTTTCTGCGATAAACTTGGAGACACTTCTGTCCGAAGTATGCTGAATCGTCGAGATCGCACTTTTCGAGCTAGTTAATGCGAGAAAAACCTTATCTGGTGTTTTCCCCACCCCACAGTGCGTTTGATATGCAGAACCGGCGATATCTGGGTTTTCGTGGGGTTTCAAGCTGAGATATGCTTTGTCTGCGATAATCTTGGTGAGACTTCTGTCCGAAGTATGCAGAAACATCGAGATCGCTCTTTTCGACCTATTTAATGCGAGAAACACGTTATCTGGTGTTTTCACCACTCCAACGAGCGTTTCATATGCAGAACCAGCGATATCTTGGTTTTCGTGGGGTTTCAAGCCGAGATATGCATTTTTTACGATAATCATGGCGAGACTTCTGTCAGAAGTATGCTGAATCATCGAGATAGCACCTTTCGAGCTAGTTAATGCGAGAAAAACCTTATCTGGTTTTTTCACCACTCCACAGTGCGTTTGATATGCAGAACCGGCGATATCTTGGTTTTCGTGGGGTTTCAAGCTGAGATATGCATTGTCTGCGATAATCTTGGTGAGACTTCTGTCCGAAGTGTGCAGAATCATCGAGATCGCTCTTTTCGAGCTATTTAATGCGAGAAACACGTTTTCTGGGGTTTTCGCCACACCACAATTCGTTGGATATGCAGAACAGGTGATATCTTGGTTTTCGAGGGGTTTCAAGCTGAGATATGCATTTTCTGCGATAAACTTGGAGACACTTCTGTCCGAAGTATGCTGAATCGTCGAGATCGCACTTTTCGAGCTAGTTAATGCGAGAAAAACCTTATCTGGTGTTTTCCCCACCCCACAGTGCGTTTGATATGCAGAACCGGCGATATCTTGATTTTCGTGGTTTTTCCTGCTGAGATATGCATTTTCAGCGATAATCTTGGGGAGTCTTCTGTCAGAAGTATGCAGAATCAAAGAGATCGCTCATTTCGAGCTAGTTAATGCGAGAAACACGTTATCTGGTGTTTTCACCACTCCACAGTTCGTTGTATATGCAGAACAGGAGATATCTTGGTTTTCGTGGGGTTTCTAGCAGAGATATGCATTATCTGCGATAATCATGTTGAGACTTCTGTTAGAAGTATGCAGAATCTTCGAGATCGTACATTTCGAGCTATTTTATGCGAGAAACACGTTTTCTGGGGTTTTCACCACTGCACAGTTCGTTGGATATGCAGAACCGGCGATATCTGGGTTTTCGTGGGGTTTCAAGCTGAGATATGCATTTTCTGAGATAATCTTGGTGAGACCTCTGTCCGAAGTATGCAGAAACATCGAGATCGCTCTTTTCGACCTATTTAATGCGAGAAACACGTTATCTGGTGTTTTCACCACTCCACAGTTCGTTGTATATGCAGAACAGGAGATATCTTGGTTTTCGTGGGGTTTCTAGCAGAGATATGCATTTTCTGCGATAATCATGGTGAGACTTCTGTTAGAAGTATGCAGAATCATCGAGATCGCACATTTCGAACTATTTAATGCGAGAAACACGTTGTCTGGTGTTTTCACCACTCCACAGTTGGTTTGATATGCAGAACCGGCGATATCTGGGTTTTCGTGGGGTTTCAAGCTGAGATATGCATTTTCTGAGATAATCTTGGTGAGACCTCTGTCCGAAGTATGCAGAAACATCGAGATCGCTCTTTTCGACCTATTTAATGCGAGAAACACGTTATCTGGTGTTTTCACCAGTCCACCGTGCGTTTGATATGCAGAACCAGCGATATCTTGGTTTTCGTGGGGTTTCAAGCTGAGATATGCATTTTTTACGATAATCATGGTGAGACTTCTGTCCGAAGTATGCAGAATCATCGAGATCGCACTTTTCGAGCTATTTAATGCGAGAAACACGATATCTGGTGTTTTCAGCAATCCACAGTGCGTATGATATGCAGAACCGGCGACATCTTGGTTTTCGTGGGGTTTCAAGCTGAGATATGCATTGTCTGCGATAATCTTGGTGAGACTTCTGTCCGAAGTGTGCAGAATCATCGAGATCGCTCTTTTCGAGCTATTTAATGCGAGAAACACGTTGTCTGGGGTGTTCACCACACCACAATTCGTTGGATATGCAGAACAGTTGATATCTTGGTTTTCGAGGGGTTTCAAGCTGAGATATGCATTTTCTGCGATAAACTTGGAGACACTTCTGTCCGAAGTATGCTGAATCGTCGAGATCGCACTTTTCGAGCTAGTTAATGCGAGAAAAACCTTATCTGGTGTTTTCCCCACCCCACAGTGCGTTTGATATGCAGAACCGGCGATATCTGGGTTTTCGTGGGGTTTCAAGCTGAGATATGCTTTGTCTGCGATAATCTTGGTGAGACTTCTGTCCGAAGTATGCAGAAACATCGAGATCGCTCTTTTCGACCTATTTAATGCGAGAAACACGTTATCTGGTGTTTTCACCACTCCAACGTGCGTTTCATATGCAGAACCAGCGATATCTTGGTTTTCGTGGGGTTTCAAGCCGAGATATGCATTTTTTACGATAATCATGGCGAGACTTCTGTCAGAAGTATGCTGAATCATCGAGATAGCACCTTTCGAGCTAGTTAATGCGAGAAAAACCTTATCTGGTTTTTTCACCACTCCACAGTGCGTTTGATATGCAGAACCGGCGATATCTTGGTTTTCGTGGGGTTTCAAGCTGAGATATGCATTGTCTGCTATAATCTTGGTGAGACTTCAGTCCGAAGTGTGCAGAATCATCGAGATCGCACTTTTCGAGCTATTTAATGCGAGAAACACGTTTTCTGGGGTTTTCACCACACCACAATTCGTTGGATATGCAGAACAGGTGATATCTTGGTTTTCGAGGGGTTTCAAGCTGAGATATGCATCTTCTGCGATAAACTTGGAGAGACTTCTGTCCGAAGTATGCTGAATCATCGAGATCGCACTTTTCGAGCTATTTAATGCGAGAAACACGATATCTGGTGTTTTCAGCACTCCACAGTGCGTATGTTATGCAGAACCGGCGATATCTTGGTTTTCGTGGGGTTTCAAGCTGAGATATGCATTGTCTGCGATAATCTTGGTGAGACTTCTGTCCGAAGTATGCAGAAACTTCGAGATCGCTCTTTTCGACCTATTTAATGCGAGAAACACGTTATCTGGTGTTTTCACCACTCCACAGTGCGTATGATATGCAGAACCGGCGATATCTTGGTTTTCGTGGGGTTTCAAGCTGAGATATGCATCGTCTGCGATAATCTTGGGGAGTCTTCTGTCAGAAGTATGCAGAATCAAAGAGATCGCTCATTTCGAGCTAGTTAATGCGAGAAACACGTTATCTGGTGTTTTCACCACTCCACAGTTCGTTGTATATGCAGAACAGGAGATATCTTGGTTTTCGTGGGGTTTCTAGCAGAGATATGCATTATCTGCGATAATCATGTTGAGACTTCTGTTAGAAGTATGCAGAATCTTCGAGATCGTACATTTCGAGCTATTTTATGCGAGAAACACGTTTTCTGGGGTTTTCACCACTGCACAGTTCGTTGGATATGCAGAACAGGAGATATCTTGGTTTTCGTGGGTTTTCTAGCAGAGATATGCATTTTCTGCGATAATCATGGTGAGACTTCTGTTAGAAGTATGCAGAATCATCGAGATCGCACATTTCGAACTATTTAATGCGAGAAACACGTTGTCTGGTGTTTTCACCACTCCACAGTTGGTTTGATATGCAGAACCGGCGATATCTGGGTATTCGTGGGGTTTCAAGCTGAGATATGCATTTTCTGAGATAATCTTGGTGAGACCTCTGTCCGAAGTATGCAGAAACATCGAGATCGCTCTTTTCGACCTATTTAATGCGACAAACACGTTATCTGGTGTTTTCACCAGTCCACAGTGCGTTTGATATGCAGAACCAGCGATATCTTGGTTTTCTTGGGGTTTCAAGCTGAGATATGCATTTTTTACGATAATCATGGTGAGACTTCTGTCCGAAGTATGCAGAATCATCGAGATCGCACTTTTCGAGCTATTTAATGCGAGAAACACGATATCTGGTGTTTTCAGCAATCCACAGTGCGTATGATATGCAGAACCGGCGACATCTTGGTTTTCGTGGGGTTTCAAGCTGAGATATGCATTGTCTGCGATAATCTTGGTGAGACTTCTGTCCGAAGTGTGCAGAATCATCGAGATCGCTCTTTTCGAGCTATTTAATTCGAGAAACACGATATCTGGTGTTTTCAGCACTCCACAGTGCGTATGAAATGCAGAACCGGCGATATCTTGGTTTTCGTGGGGTTTCAAGCTGAGATATGCATTGTCTGCGATAATCTTGGTGAGACTTCAGTCCGAAGTGTGCAGAATCATCGAGATCGCACTTTTCGAGCTATTTAATGCGAGAAACACGATATCTGGTGTTTTCAGCACTCCACAGTGCGTATGAAATGCAGAACCGGCGATATCTTGGTTTTCGTGGGGTTTCAAGCTGAGATATGCATTTTTTACGATAATCATGGTGAGACTTCTGTCAGAAGTATGCAGAATCATCGAGATCGCACTTTTCGAGCTATTTAATGCGAGAAACACGATATCTGGTGTTTTCAGCACTCCACAGTGCGTATGAAATGCAGAACCGGCGATATCTTGGTTTTCGTGGGGTTTCAAGCTGAGATATGCATTGTCTGCGATAATCTTGGTGAGACTTCTGTCCGAAGTGTGCAGAATCATCGAGATCGCTCTTTTCGAGCTATTTAATGCGAGAAACACGTTTTCTGGGGTTTTCACCACACCACAATTCGTTGGATATGCAGAACAGGTGATATCTTGGTTTTCGAGGGGTTTCAAGCTGAGATATGCATCTTCTGCGATAAACTTGGAGAGACTTCTGTCCGAAGTATGCTGAATCATCGAGATCGCACTTTTCGAGCTATTTAATGCGAGAAACACGATATCTGGTGTTTTCAGCACTCCACAGTGCGTATGTTATGCAGAACCGGCGATATCTTGGTTTTCGTGGGGTTTCAAGCTGAGATATGCATTGTCTGCGATAATCTTGGTGAGACTTCTGTCCGAAGTATGCAGAAACTTCGAGATCGCTCTTTTCGACCTATTTAATGCGAGAAACACGTTATCTGGTGTTTTCACCACTCCACAGTGCGTATGATATGCAGAACCGGCGATATCTTGGTTTTCGTGGGGTTTCAAGCTGAGATATGCATTGTCTGCGATAATCTTGGGGAGTCTTCTGTCAGAAGTGTGCAGAATCATCGAGATCGCTCTTTTCGAGCTATTTAATTCGAGAAACACGATATCTGGTGTTTTCAGCACTCCACAGTGCGTATGAAATGCAGAACCGGCGATATCTTGGTTTTCGTGGGGTTTCAAGCTGAGATATGCATTGTCTGCGATAATCTTGGTGAGACTTCTGTCCGAAGTGTGCAGAATCATCGAGATCGCTCTTTTCGAGCTATTTAATGCGAGAAACACGTTTTCTGGGGTTTTCGCCACACCACAATTCGTTGGATATGCAGAACAGGTGATATCTTGGTTTTCGAGGGGTTTCAAGCTGAGATATGCATTTTCTGCGATAAACTTGGAGACACTTCTGTCCGAAGTATGCTGAATCGTCGAGATCGCACTTTTCGAGCTAGTTAATGCGAGAAAAACCTTATCTGGTGTTTTCCCCACCCCACAGTGCGTTTGATATGCAGAACCGGCGATATCTTGATTTTCGTGGTTTTTCCTGCTGAGATATGCATTTTCAGCGATAATCTTGGGGAGTCTTCTGTCAGAAGTATGCAGAATCAAAGAGATCGCTCATTTCGAGCTAGTTAATGCGAGAAACACGTTATCTGGTGTTTTCACCACTCCACAGTTCGTTGTATATGCAGAACAGGAGATATCTTGGTTTTCGTGGGGTTTCTAGCAGAGATATGCATTATCTGCGATAATCATGTTGAGACTTCTGTTAGAAGTATGCAGAATCTTCGAGATCGTACATTTCGAGCTATTTTATGCGAGAAACACGTTTTCTGGGGTTTTCACCACTGCACAGTTCGTTGGATATGCAGAACCGGCGATATCTGGGTTTTCGTGGGGTTTCAAGCTGAGATATGCATTTTCTGAGATAATCTTGGTGAGACCTCTGTCCGAAGTATGCAGAAACATCGAGATCGCTCTTTTCGACCTATTTAATGCGAGAAACACGTTATCTGGTGTTTTCACCACTCCACAGTTCGTTGTATATGCAGAACAGGAGATATCTTGGTTTTCGTGGGGTTTCTAGCAGAGATATGCATTTTCTGCGATAATCATGGTGAGACTTCTGTTAGAAGTATGCAGAATCATCGAGATCGCACATTTCGAACTATTTAATGCGAGAAACACGTTGTCTGGTGTTTTCACCACTCCACAGTTGGTTTGATATGCAGAACCGGCGATATCTGGGTTTTCGTGGGGTTTCAAGCTGAGATATGCATTTTCTGAGATAATCTTGGTGAGACCTCTGTCCGAAGTATGCAGAAACATCGAGATCGCTCTTTTCGACCTATTTAATGCGAGAAACACGTTATCTGGTGTTTTCACCAGTCCACCGTGCGTTTGATATGCAGAACCAGCGATATCTTGGTTTTCGTGGGGTTTCAAGCTGAGATATGCATTTTTTACGATAATCATGGTGAGACTTCTGTCCGAAGTATGCAGAATCATCGAGATCGCACTTTTCGAGCTATTTAATGCGAGAAACACGATATCTGGTGTTTTCAGCAATCCACAGTGCGTATGATATGCAGAACCGGCGACATCTTGGTTTTCGTGGGGTTTCAAGCTGAGATATGCATTGTCTGCGATAATCTTGGTGAGACTTCTGTCCGAAGTGTGCAGAATCATCGAGATCGCTCTTTTCGAGCTATTTAATGCGAGAAACACGTTTTCTGGGGTGTTCACCACACCACAATTCGTTGGATATGCAGAACAGGTGATATCTTGGTTTTCGAGGGGTTTCAAGCTGAGATATGCATTTTCTGCGATAAACTTGGAGACACTTCTGTCCGAAGTATGCTGAATCGTCGAGATCGCACTTTTCGAGCTAGTTAATGCGAGAAAAACCTTATCTGGTGTTTTCCCCACCCCACAGTGCGTTTGATATGCAGAACCGGCGATATCTGGGTTTTCGTGGGGTTTCAAGCTGAGATATGCTTTGTCTGCGATAATCTTGGTGAGACTTCTGTCCGAAGTATGCAGAAACATCGAGATCGCTCTTTTCGACCTATTTAATGCGAGAAACACGTTATCTGGTGTTTTCACCACTCCAACGTGCGTTTCATATGCAGAACCAGCGATATCTTGGTTTTCGTGGGGTTTCAAGCCGAGATATGCATTTTTTACGATAATCATGGCGAGACTTCTGTCAGAAGTATGCTGAATCATCGAGATAGCACCTTTCGAGCTAGTTAATGCGAGAAAAACCTTATCTGGTTTTTTCACCACTCCACAGTGCGTTTGATATGCAGAACCGGCGATATCTTGGTTTTCGTGGGGTTTCAAGCTGAGATATGCATTGTCTGCTATAATCTTGGTGAGACTTCAGTCCGAAGTGTGCAGAATCATCGAGATCGCACTTTTCGAGCTATTTAATGCGAGAAACACGATATCTGGTGTTTTCAGCACTCCACAGTGCGTATGAAATGCAGAACCGGCGATATCTTGGTTTTCGTGGGGTTTCAAGCTGAGATATGCATTGTCTGCGATAATCTTGGTGAGACTTCTGTCCGAAGTGTGCAGAATCATCGAGATCGCTCTTTTCGAGCTATTTAATGCGAGAAACACGTTTTCTGGGGTTTTCACCACACCACAATTCGTTGGATATGCAGAACAGGTGATATCTTGGTTTTCGAGGGGTTTCAAGCTGAGATATGCATCTTCTGCGATAAACTTGGAGAGACTTCTGTCCGAAGTATGCTGAATCATCGAGATCGCACTTTTCGAGCTATTTAATGCGAGAAACACGATATCTGGTGTTTTCAGCACTCCACAGTGCGTATGTTATGCAGAACAGGCGATATCTTGGTTTTCGTGGGGTTTCAAGCTGAGATATGCATTGTCTGCGATAATCTTGGTGAGACTTCTGTCCGAAGTATGCAGAAACTTCGAGATCGCTCTTTTCGACCTATTTAATGCGAGAAACACGTTATCTGGTGTTTTCACCACTCCACAGTGCGTATGATATGCAGAACCGGCGATATCTTGGTTTTCGTGGGGTTTCAAGCTGAGATATGCATCGTCTGCGATAATCTTGGGGAGTCTTCTGTCAGAAGTATGCAGAATCAAAGAGATCGCTCATTTCGAGCTAGTTAATGCGAGAAACACGTTATCTGGTGTTTTCACCACTCCACAGTTCGTTGTATATGCAGAACAGGAGATATCTTGGTTTTCGTGGGGTTTCTAGCAGAGATATGCATTATCTGCGATAATCATGTTGAGACTTCTGTTAGAAGTATGCAGAATCTTCGAGATCGTACATTTCGAGCTATTTTATGCGAGAAACACGTTTTCTGGGGTTTTCACCACTGCACAGTTCGTTGGATATGCAGAACAGGAGATATCTTGGTTTTCGTGGGTTTTCTAGCAGAGATATGCATTTTCTGCGATAATCATGGTGAGACTTCTGTTAGAAGTATGCAGAATCATCGAGATCGCACATTTCGAACTATTTAATGCGAGAAACACGTTGTCTGGTGTTTTCACCACTCCACAGTTGGTTTGATATGCAGAACCGGCGATATCTGGGTATTCGTGGGGTTTCAAGCTGAGATATGCATTTTCTGAGATAATCTTGGTGAGACCTCTGTCCGAAGTATGCAGAAACATCGAGATCGCTCTTTTCGACCTATTTAATGCGACAAACACGTTATCTGGTGTTTTCACCAGTCCACAGTGCGTTTGATATGCAGAACCAGCGATATCTTGGTTTTCTTAGGGTTTCAAGCTGAGATATGCATTTTTTACGATAATCATGGTGAGACTTCTGTCCGAAGTATGCAGAATCATCGAGATCGCACTTTTCGAGCTATTTAATGCGAGAAACACGATATCTGGTGTTTTCAGCAATCCACAGTGCGTATGATATGCAGAACCGGCGACATCTTGGTTTTCGTGGGGTTTCAAGCTGAGATATGCATTGTCTGCGATAATCTTGGTGAGACTTCTGTCCGAAGTGTGCAGAATCATCGAGATCGCTCTTTTCGAGCTATTTAATTCGAGAAACACGATATCTGGTGTTTTCAGCACTCCACAGTGCGTATGAAATGCAGAACCGGCGATATCTTGGTTTTCGTGGGGTTTCAAGCTGAGATATGCATTGTCTGCGATAATCTTGGTGAGACTTCAGTCCGAAGTGTGCAGAATCATCGAGATCGCACTTTTCGAGCTATTTAATGCGAGAAACACGATATCTGGTGTTTTCAGCACTCCACAGTGCGTATGAAATGCAGAACCGGCGATATCTTGGTTTTCGTGGGGTTTCAAGCTGAGATATGCATTTTTTACGATAATCATGGTGAGACTTCTGTCAGAAGTATGCAGAATCATCGAGATCGCACTTTTCGAGCTATTTAATGCGAGAAACACGATATCTGGTGTTTTCAGCACTCCACAGTGCGTATGAAATGCAGAACCGGCGATATCTTGGTTTTCGTGGGGTTTCAAGCTGAGATATGCATTGTCTGCGATAATCTTGGTGAGACTTCTGTCCGAAGTGTGCAGAATCATCGAGATCGCTCTTTTCGAGCTATTTAATGCGAGAAACACGTTTTCTGGGGTTTTCACCACACCACAATTCGTTGGATATGCAGAACAGGTGATATCTTGGTTTTCGAGGGGTTTCAAGCTGAGATATGCATCTTCTGCGATAAACTTGGAGAGACTTCTGTCCGAAGTATGCTGAATCATCGAGATCGCACTTTTCGAGCTATTTAATGCGAGAAACACGATATCTGGTGTTTTCAGCACTCCACAGTGCGTATGTTATGCAGAACCGGCGATATCTTGGTTTTCGTGGGGTTTCAAGCTGAGATATGCATTGTCTGCGATAATCTTGGTGAGACTTCTGTCCGAAGTATGCAGAAACTTCGAGATCGCTCTTTTCGACCTATTTAATGCGAGAAACACGTTATCTGGTGTTTTCACCACTCCACAGTGCGTATGATATGCAGAACCGGCGATATCTTGGTTTTCGTGGGGTTTCAAGCTGAGATATGCATTGTCTGCGATAATCTTGGGGAGTCTTCTGTCAGAAGTATGCAGAATCAAAGAGATCGCTCATTTCGAGCTAGTTAATGCGAGAAACACGTTATCTGGTGTTTTCACCACTCCACAGTTCGTTGTATATGCAGAACAGGAGATATCTTGGTTTTCGTGGGGTTTCTAGCAGAGATATGCATTATCTGCGATAATCATGTTGAGACTTCTGTTAGAAGTATGCAGAATCTTCGAGATCGTACATTTCGAGCTATTTTATGCGAGAAACACGTTTTCTGGGGTTTTCACCACTGCACAGTTCGTTGGATATGCAGAACAGGAGATATCTTGGTTTTCGTGGGTTTTCTAGCAGAGATATGCATTTTCTGCGATAATCATGGTGAGACTTCTGTTAGAAGTATGCAGAATCATCGAGATCGCACATTTCGAACTATTTAATGCGAGAAACACGTTGTCTGGTGTTTTCACCACTCCACAGTTGGTTTGATATGCAGAACCGGCGATATCTGGGTATTCGTGGGGTTTCAAGCTGAGATATGCATTGTCTGCGATAATCTTGGTGAGACTTCTGTCCGAAGTGTGCAGAATCATCGAGATCGCTCTTTTCGAGCTATTTAATTCGAGAAACACGATATCTGGTGTTTTCAGCACTCCACAGTGCGTATGAAATGCAGAACCGGCGATATCTTGGTTTTCGTGGGGTTTCAAGCTGAGATATGCATTGTCTGCGATAATCTTGGTGAGACTTCAGTCCGAAGTGTGCAGAATCATCGAGATCGCACTGTTCGAGCTATTTAATGCGAGAAACACGATATCTGGTGTTTTCAGCACTCCACAGTGCGTATGAAATGCAGAACCGGCGATATCTTGGTTTTCGTGGGGTTTCAAGCTGAGATATGCATTGTCTGCGATAATCTTGGTGAGACTTCTGTCCGAAGTGTGCAGAATCATCGAGATCGCTCTTTTCGAGCTATTTAATGCGAGAAACACGTTATCTGGTGTTTTCACCACTCCACAGTGCGTTTGATATACAGAACCAGCGATATCTTGGTTTTCGTGGGGTTTCAAGCTGAGATATGCATTTTTTACGATAATCATGGTGAGACTTCTGTCAGAAGTATGCAGAATCATCGAGATCGCACTTTTCGAGCTATTTAATGCGAGAAACACGATATCTGGTGTTTTCAGCACTCCACAGTGCGTATGAAATGCAGAACCGGCGATATCTTGGTTTTCGTGGGGTTTCAAGCTGAGATATGCATTGTCTGCGATAATCTTGGTGAGACTTCTGTCCGAAGTGTGCAGAATCATCGAGATCGCTCTTTTCGAGCTATTTAATGCGAGAAACACGATATCTGGTGTTTTCAGCACTCCACAGTGCGTACGATATGCAGAACCGGCGATATCTTGGTTTTCGTGGGGTTTCAAGCTGAGATATGCATTGTCTGCGATAATCTTGGTGAGACTTCTGTCCGAAGTATGCAGAAACATCGAGATCGCTCTTTTCGACCTATTTAATGCGAGAAACACGTTATCTGGTGTTTTCACCACTCCACAGTGCGTTTGATATGCAGAACCAGCGATATCTTGGTTTTCGTGGGGTTTCAAGCTGAGATATGCATTTTTTACGATAATCATGGTGAGACTTCTGTCAGAAGTATGCAGAATCATCGAGATCGCACTTTTCGAGCTATTTAATGCGAGAAACACGATATCTGGTGTTTTCAGCACTCCACAGTGCGTATGAAATGCAGAACCGGCGATATCTTGGTTTTCGTGGGGTTTCAAGCTGAGATATGCATTGTCTGCGATAATCTTGGTGAGACTTCTGTCCGAAGTGTGCAGAAACTTCGAGATCGCTCTTTTCGAGCTATTTAATGCGAGAAACACGTTTTCTGGTGTTTTCACCACACCACAGTTCGTTGGATATGCAGAACAGGTGATATCTTGGTTTTCGAGGGGTTTCAAGCTGAGATATGCATCTTCTGCGATAAACTTGGAGAGACTTCTGTCCGAAGTATGCTGAATGATCGAGATCGCACTTTTCGAGCTATTTAATGCGAGAAACACGATATCTGGTGTTTTCAGCACTCCACAGTGCGTATGATATGCAGAACCGGCGATATCTTGGTTTTCGTGGGGTTTCAAGCTGAGATATGCATTGTCTGCGATAATCTTGGTGAGACTTCTGTCAGAAGTATGCAGAATCATCGAGATCACACTTTTCGAGCTATTTAATGCGAGAAACACGATATCTGGTGTTTTCAGCACTCCACAGTGCGTATGAAATGCAGAACCGGCGATATCTTGGTTTTCGTGGGGTTTCAAGCTGAGATATGCATTGTCTTCGATAATCTTGGTGAGACTTCTGTCCGAAGTGTGCAGAATCATCGAGATCGCTCTTTTCGAGCTATTTAATGCGAGAAACACGTTTTCTGGGGTTTTCACCACACCACAGTTCGTTGGATATGCAGAACAGGTGATATCTTGGTTTTCGAGGGGTTTCAAGCTGAGATATGCATCTTCTGCGATAAACTTGGAGAGACTTCTGTCCGAAGTATGCTGAATCATCGAGATCGCACTTTTCGAGCTATTTAATGCGAGAAACACGATATCTGGTGTTTTCAGCACTGCACAGTGCGTATGATATGCAGAACCGGCGATATTTTGGTTTTCGTGGGGTTTCAAGTTGAGATATGCATTGTCTGCGATAATCTTGGTGAGACTTCTGTCCGAAGTATGCAGAAACATCGAGATCGCTCTTTTCGACCTATTTAATGCGAGAAACACGTTATCTGGTGTTTTCACCACTCCACAGTGCGTTTGATATGCAGAACCAGCGATATCTTGGTTTTCGTGGGGTTTCAAGCTGAGATATGCATTTTTTACGATAATCATGGTGAGACTTCTGTCAGAAGTATGCAGAATCATCGAGATCGCACTTTTCGAGCTATTTAATGCGAGAAACACGATATCTGGTGTTTTCAGCACTCCACAGTGCGTATGAAATGCAGAACCGGCGATATCTTGGTTTTCGTGGGGTTTCAAGCTGAGATATGCATTGTCTGCGATAATCTTGGTGAGACTTCTGTCCGAAGTGTGCAGAATCATCGAGATCGCTCTTTTCGAGCTATTTAATGCGAGAAACACGTTTTCTGGGGTTTTCACCACACCACAGTTCGTTGGATATGCAGAACAGGTGATATCTTGGTTTTCGAGGGGTTTCAAGCTGAGATATGCATTTTCTGCGATAATCTTGGTGAGACTTCTGTCCGAAGTATGCTGAAACATCGAGATCGCTCTTTTCGGGCTAGTTAATGCGAGAAAAACCTTATCCGGTGTATTCACCGCTCCACAGTGCGTTTGATATGCAGAACCAGCGATATCTTGGCTTTCGTGCGGTTTCAAGCTGAGATATGCATTTTCTACGATAATCTTGGTGAAACATCTGTCCGAAGTATGCAGAAACATCCAGAGCGCTCTTTTCGAGCTATTTAATGCGAGAAACTCGTTTTCTGGGGTTTTCACCACTCCACAGTTCGTTGGATATGCAGAACAGTAGATATCTTGGTTTTCGTCGGGTTTCAAGCAGAGATATGCATTTTCTGCGATAATCTTCGTGAGACTTCTGTTAGAAGTATGCAGAATCATCGAGATCGCGCTTTTCGAGCTACATAATGCGAGAAACACGTTATCTGGTGTTTTCACCACTCCACAGTGCGTTTGATATGCAGAACCGGCGACATCTTGATTTTCGTGATGTTTTCCAGCTGAGATATGGATTTTCTGCGATAATCTTGGTGAGACTTCAGTCAGAAGTATGCAGAATCATCTAGATCGCTCTTTTCAAGCTATTTAATGCGAAAAAACAAGTTTTCTGGTGTTTTCAACATTCCACAGTGCGTTTGATATGCAGAACCGGCGATATCTTGGATTTCGTCGGGTTTCTAGCTGAGATATGCATTTTCTACGATAATCTTGGTGAGACTTCTGTCAGAAGTATGCAGAATCATCGAGATCGCACATTTCGAACTATTTAATGCGAGAAACACGTTGTCTGGTGTTTTCACCACTCCACAGTTGGTTTGATATGCAGAACCGGCGATATCTGGGTTTTCGTGGGGTTTCAAGCTGAGATATGCATTTTCTGAGATAATCTTGGTGAGACCTCTGTCCGAAGTATGCAGAAACATCGAGATCGCTCTTTTCGACCTATTTAATGCGAGAAACACGTTATCTGGTGTTTTCACCAGTCCACAGTGCGTTTGATATGCAGAACCAGCGACATCTTGATTTTCGTGATGTTTTCCAGCTGAGATATGGATTTTCTGCGATAATCTGGGTGAGACTTCAGTCCGAAGTATGCAGAATCATCGAGATCGCACTTTTCGAGCTATTTAATTCGAGAAACACGATATCTGGTGTTTTCAGCAATCCACAGTGCGTATGATATGCAGAACCGGCGATATCTTGGTTTTCGTGGGGTTTCAAGCTGAGATATGCATTGTCTGCGATAATCTTGGTGAGACTTCTGTCCGAAG
Source organism: Anthophora plumipes (assembly GCA_951804975.1). NCBI lineage: Eukaryota > Metazoa > Arthropoda > Insecta > Hymenoptera > Apidae > Anthophora > Anthophora plumipes. The sequence goes on from CATORF010000997.1 coordinate 3,029,619, forward strand.
TATGCAGAAACATCGAGATCGCTCTTTTCGACCTATTTAATGCGAGAAACACGTTATCTGGTGTTTTCACCACTCCACAGTGCGTTTGATATGCAGAACCAGCGATATCTTGGTTTTCGTGGGGTTTCAAGATGAGATATGCATTTTTGACGATAATCATGGTGAGACTTCTGTCCGAAGTATGCAGAATCATCGAGTTTCTCTTTTCGAGCTATTTAATGCGAGAAACACGATATCTGGTGTTTTCAGCACTCAACAGTGCGTACGATATGCAGAACCGGCGATATCTTGGTTTTCGTGGGGTTTCAAGCTGAGATATGCATTGTCTGCGATAATCTTGGTGTGACTTCTGTCCGAAGTGTGCAGAATCATCGAGATCGCTCTTTTCGAGCTATTTAATGCGAGAAACACGTTTTCTGGGGTTTTCACCACACCACAGTTCGTTGGATATGCAGAACCAGCGATATCTTGGTTTTCGTGGGGTTTCAAGCTGAGATATGCATTTTTTACGATAATCATGGTGAGACTTCTGTCCGAAGTATGCAGAATCATCGAGATCGCACTTTTCGAGCTATTTAATGCGAGAAACACGATATCTGGTGTTTTCAGCACTCCACAGTGCGTATGATATGCAGAACCGGCGATATCTTGGTTTTCGTGGGGTTTCAAGCTGAGATATGCATTCTCTGCGATAATCTTGGTGAGACTTCTGTCCGAAGTGTGCAGAATCATCGAGATCGCTCTTTTCGAGCTATGTAATGCGAGAAACACGTTTTCTGGGGTTTTCACCACACCACAGTTCGTTGGATATGCAGAACAGGTGATATCTTGGTATTCAAGGGGTTTCAAGCAGAGATATGCATTTTCTGCGATAAACTTGGAGAGACTTCTGTCCGAAGTATGCTGAATCATCGAGATAGCACCTTTCGAGCTAGTTAATGCGAGAAAAACCTTATCTGGTGTTTTCCCCACCCCACAGTGCGTTTGATATGCAGAACCGGCGATATCTGGGTTTTCGTGGGGTTTCAAGCTGAGATATGCATTGTCTGCGATAATCTTGGTGAGACTTCTGTCCGAAGTATGCAGAAACATCGAGATCGCTCTTTTCGACCTATTTAATGCGAGAAACACGTTATCTGGTGTTTTCACCACTCCAACGTGCGTTTGATATGCAGAACCAGCGATATCTTGGTTTTCGTGGGGTTTCAAGCCGAGATATGCATTTTTTACGATAATCATGGTGAGACTTCTGTCAGAAGTATGCTGAATCATCGAGATAGCACCTTTCGAGCTAGTTAATGCGAGAAAAACCTTATCTGGTGTTTTCACCACTCCACAGTGCGTTTGATTTGCAGAACCGGCGACATCTTGGTTTTCGTGGGGTTTCAAGCTGAGATATGCATTGTCTGCGATAATCTTGGTGAGACTTCTGTCCGAAGTGTGCAGAATCATCGAGATCGCTCTTTTCGAGCTATTTAATGCGAGAAACACGTTTTCTGTGGTTTTCACCACACCACAATTCGTTGGATATGCAGAACAGGTGATATCTTGGTTTTCGAGGGGTTTCAAGCTGAGATATGCATTTGCTGCGATAAACTTGGAGACACTTCTGTCCGAAGTATGCTGAATCGTCGAGATCGCACTTTTCGAGCTAGTTAATGCGAGAAAAACCTTATCTGGTGTTTTCCCCACCCCACAGTGCGTTTGATATGCAGAACCGGCGATATCTGGGTTTTCGTGGGGTTTCAAGCTGAGATATGCATTGTCTGCGATAATCTTGGTGAGACTTCTGTCCGAAGTATGCAGAAACATCGGGATCGCTCTTTTCGACCTATTTAATGCGAGAAACACGTTATCTGGTGTTTTCACCACTCCAACGTGCGTTTGATATGCAGAACCAGCGATATCTTGGTTTTCGTGGGGTTTCAAGCCGAGATATGCATTTTTTACGATAATCATGGTGAGACTTCTGTCAGAAGTATGCTGAATCATCGAGATCGCACTTTTCGAGCTAGTTAATGCGAGAAAAACCTTATCTGGTGTTTTCCCCACCCCACAGTGCGTTTGATATGCAGAACCGGCGATATCTTGATTTTCGTGGTTTTTCCTGCTGAGATATGCATTTTCAGCGATAATCTTGGGGAGTCTTCTGTCAGAAGTATGCAGAATCAAAGAGATCGCTCATTTCGAGCTAGTTAATGCGAGAAACACGTTATCTGGTGTTTTCACCACTCCACAGTTCGTTGTATATGCAGAACAGGAGATATCTTGGTTTTCGTGGGGTTTCTAGCAGAGATATGCATTATCTGCGATAATCATGTTGAGACTTCTGTTAGAAGTATGCAGAATCTTCGAGATCGTACATTTCGAGCTATTTTATGCGAGAAACACGTTTTCTGGGGTTTTCACCACTGCACAGTTCGTTGGATATGCAGAACAGGAGATATCTTGGTTTTCGTGGGTTTTCTAGCAGAGATATGCATTTTCTGCGATAATCATGGTGAGACTTCTGTTAGAAGTATGCAGAATCATCGAGATCGCACATTTCGAACTATTTAATGCGAGAAACACGTTGTCTGGTGTTTTCACCACTCCACAGTTGGTTTGATATGCAGAACCGGCGATATCTGGGTTTTCGTGGGGTTTCAAGCTGAGATATGCATTTTCTGAGATAATCTTGGTGAGACCTCTGTCCGAAGTATGCAGAAACATCGAGATCGCACTTTTCGAGCTATTTAATGCGAGAAACACGATATCTGGTGTTTTCAGCAATCCACAGTGCGTATGATATGCAGAACCGGCGACATCTTGGTTTTCGTGGGGTTTCAAGCTGAGATATGCATTGTCTGCGATAATCTTGGTGAGACTTCTGTCCGAAGTGTGCAGAATCATCGAGATCGCTCTTTTCGAGCTATTTAATGCGAGAAACACGTTTTCTGGGGTTTTCACCACACCACAATTCGTTGGATATGCAGAACAGGTGATATCTTGGTTTTCGAGGGGTTTCAAGCTGAGATATGCATTTTCTGCGATAAACTTGGAGACACTTCTGTCCGAAGTATGCTGAATCGTCGAGATCGCACTTTTCGAGCTAGTTAATGCGAGAAAAACCTTATCTGGTGTTTTCCCCACCCCACAGTGCGTTTGATATGCAGAACCGGCGATATCTGGGTTTGCGTGGGGTTTCAAGCTGAGATATGCATTGTCTGCGATAATCTTGGTGAGACTTCTGTCCGAAGTATGCAGAAACATCGAGATCGCTCTTTTCGACCTATTTAATGCGAGAAACACGTTATCTGGTGTTTTCACCACTCCACAGTGCGTTTGATATGCAGAACCAGCGATATCTTGGTTTTCGTGGGGTTTCAAGCTGAGATATGCATTTTTTACGATAATCATGGTGAGACTTCTGTCAGAAGTATGCAGAATCATCGAGATCGCACTTTTCGAGCTATTTAATGCGAGAAACACGATATCTGGTGTTTTCAGCACTCCACAGTGCGTATGAAATGCAGAACCGGCGATATCTTGGTTTTCGTGGGGTTTCAAGCTGAGATATGCATTGTCTGCGATAATCTTGGTGAGACTTCAGTCCGAAGTGTGCAGAATCATCGAGATCGCACTTTTCGAGCTATTTAATGCGAGAAACACGATATCTGGTGTTTTCAGCACTCCACAGTGCGTATGAAATGCAGAACCGGCGATATCTTGGTTTTCGTGGGGTTTCAAGCTGAGATATGCATTGTCTGCGATAATCTTGGTGAGACTTCTGTCCGAAGTGTGCAGAATCATCGAGATCGCTCTTTTCGAGCTATTTAATGCGAGAAACACGTTTTCTGGGGTTTTCACCACACCACAGTTCGTTGGATATGCAGAACAGGTGATATCTTGGTTTTCGAGGGGTTTCAAGCTGAGATATGCATCTTCTGCGATAAACTTGGAGAGACTTCTGTCCGAAGTATGCTGAATCATCGAGATCGCACTTTTCGAGCTATTTAATGCGAGAAACACGATATCTGGTGTTTTCAGCACTCCACAGGCCGTATGTTATGCAGAACCGGCGATATCTTGGTTTTCGTGGGGTTTCAAGCTGAGATATGCATTGTCTGCGATAATCTTGGTGAGACTTCTGTCCGAAGTATGCAGAAACATCGAGATCGCTCTTTTCGACCTATTTAATGCGAGAAACACGTTATCTGGTGTTTTCACCACTCCACAGTGCGTTTGATATGCAGAACCAGCGATATCTTGGTTTTCGTGGGGTTTCAAGCTGAGATATGCATTTTTTACGATAATCATGGTGAGACTTCTGTCAGAAGTATGCAGAATCATCGAGATCGCTCTTTTCGAGCTATTTAATGCGAGAAACACGATATCTGGTGTTTTCAGCACTCCACAGTGCGTATGAAATGCAGAACCGGCGATATCTTGGTTTTCGTGGGGTTTCAAGCTGAGATATGCATTGTCTGCGATAATCTTGGTGAGACTTCTGTCCGAAGTGTGCAGAATCATCGAGATCGCTCTTTTCGAGCTATTTAATGCGAGAAACACGATATCTGGTGTTTTCAGCACTCCACAGTGCGTACGATATGCAGAACCGGCGATATCTTGGTTTTCGTGGGGTTTCAAGCTGAGATATGCATTGTCTGCGATAATCTTGGTGAGACTTCTGTCCGAAGTATGCAGAAACATCGAGATCGCTCTTTTCGACCTATTTAATGCGAGAAACACGTTATCTGGTGTTTTCACCACTCCACAGTGCGTTTGATATGCAGAACCAGCGATATCTTGGTTTTCGTGGGGTTTCAAGCTGAGATATGCATTTTTTACGATAATCATGGTGAGACTTCTGTCAGAAGTATGCAGAATCATCGAGATCGCACTTTTCGAGCTATTTAATGCGAGAAACACGATATCTGGTGTTTTCAGCACTCCACAGTGCGTATGAAATGCAGAACCGGCGATATCTTGGTTTTCGTGGGGTTTCAAGCTGAGATATGCATTGTCTGCGATAATCTTGGTGAGACTTCTGTCCGAAGTGTGCAGAATCTTCGAGATCGCTCTTTTCGAGCTATTTAATGCGAGAAACACGTTTTCTGGGGTTTTCACCACACCACAGTTCGTTGGATATGCAGAACAGGTGATATCTTGGTTTTCGAGGGGTTTCAAGCTGAGATATGCATCTTCTGCGATAAACTTGGAGAGACTTCTGTCCGAAGTATGCTGAATCATCGAGATCGCACTTTTCGAGCTATTTAATGCGAGAAACACGATATCTGGTGTTTTCAGCACTGCACAGTGCGTATGATATGCAGAACCGGCGATATTTTGGTTTTCGTGGGGTTTCAAGCTGAGATATGCATTGTCTGCGATAATCTTGGTGAGACTTCTGTCCGAAGTATGCAGAAACATCGAGATCGCTCTTTTCGACCTATTTAATGCGAGAAACACGTTATCTGGTGTTTTCACCACTCCACAGTGCGTTTGATATGCAGAACCAGCGATATCTTGGTTTTCGTGGGGTTTCAAGCTGAGATATGCATTTTTTACGATAATCATGGTGAGACTTCTGTCAGAAGTATGCAGAATCATCGAGATCGCACTTTTCGAGCTATTTAATGCGAGAAACACGATATCTGGTTTTTTCAGCACTCCACAGTGCGTATGAAATGCAGAACCGGCGATATCTTGGTTTTCGTGGGGTTTCAAGCTGAGATATGCACTGTCTGCGATAATCTTGGTGAGACTTCTGTCCGAAGTGTGCAGAATCATCGAGATCGCTCTTTTCGAGCTATTTAATGCGAGAAACACGTTTTCTGGGGTTTTCACCACACCACAGTTCGTTGGATATGCAGAACAGGTGATATCTTGGTTTTCGAGGGGTTTCAAGCTGAGATATGCATTTTCTGCGATAATCTTGGTGAGACTTCTGTCCGAAGTATGCTGAAACATCGAGATCGCTCTTTTCGGGCTAGTTAATGCGAGAAAAACCTTATCCGGTGTATTCACCGCTCCACAGTGCGTTTGATATGCAGAACCAGCGATATCTTGGCTTTCGTGCGGTTTCAAGCTGAGATATGCATTTTCTACGATAATCTTGGTGAAACATCTGTCCGAAGTATGCAGAAACATCCAGAGCGCTCTTTTCGAGCTATTTAATGCGAGAAACTCGTTTTCTGGGGTTTTCACCACTCCACAGTTCGTTGGATATGCAGAACAGTAGATATCTTGGTTTTCGTCGGGTTTCAAGCAGGGATATGCATTTTCTGCGATAATCTTCGTGAGACTTCTGTTAGAAGTATGCAGAATCATCGAGATCGCGCTTTTCGAGCTACATAATGCGAGAAACACGTTATCTGGTGTTTTCACCACTCCACAGTGCGTTTGATATGCAGAACCGGCGACATCTTGATTTTCGTGATGTTTTCCAGCTGAGATATGGATTTTCTGCGATAATCTTGGTGAGACTTCAGTCAGAAGTATGCAGAATCATCTAGATCGCTCTTTTCAAGCTATTTAATGCGAAAAAACAAGTTTTCTGGTGTTTTCAACATTCCACAGTGCGTTTGATATGCAGAACCGGCGATATCTTGGATTTCGTCGGGTTTCAAGCTGAGATATGCATTTTCTACGATAATCTTGGTGAGACTTCTGTCAGAAGTATGCAGAATCTTCGAGATCGCTCTTTTCGAGCTACTTAATGCGAGAAACACGATATCTGGTGTTTTCACCACTCCACAGTGCGTTTGATATGCAGAACCGGCGATATCTTGATTTTCGTGGTGTTTCCAGCTGAGATATGCATTTTCTGCGATAATCTTGGTGAGACTTCTGTCAGAAGTATGCAGAATCATCGGGATCGCTCTTTTCGAGCTATGTAATGCGAGAAACACGTTGTCTGGTTGTTTTCACGACTCCACAGTGCGTTTGATATGCAGAACCGGCGAAATCTTAATTTTCGTGATGTTTCAAGCTGAGATATGGATTTTCTGCGATAATATTGGTGACACTTCAGTCAGAAGTATGCAGAATCATCTAGATCGCTGTTTTCAAGCTATGTAATGCGAAAAAACAAGTTTTCTGGTGTTTTCAACATTCCACAGCGCGTTTTATATGCAGAACCGGCGATATCTTGATTTTCGTTGTGTTTCCAGCTGAGATATGCATTTTCTGCGATAATCTTGGTGAGTCTTCTGTCAGAAGTATGCAGAATCTTCGAGAACGCTCTTTTCGAGCTACATAATGCGAGAAACACGTTATCTGGTGTTTTCACCACTCCACAGTGCGTTTGATACGCAGAACCGGCGACATCTTGATTTTCGTGAGGTTTCAAGCTGAGATATGGATTTTCTACGATAATCTTCGTGAGACTTCAGTCAGAAGTATTCAGAATCATCTAGATCGCTGTTTTCAAGCTATGTAATGCGAAAAAACAAGTTTTCTGGTGTTTTCAACATTCCACAGCGCGTTTTATATGCAGAACCGGCGATATCTTGGATTTCGTCGGGTTTCAAGCTGAGATATGCATTTTCTACGATAATCTTGGTGAGACTTCTGTCAGAAGTATGCAGAATCATCTAGATCGCTGTTTTCAAGCTATGTAATGCGAAAAAACAAGTTTTCTGGTGTTTTCAACATTCCACAGCGCGTTTTATATGCAGAACCGGCGATATCTTGATTTTCGTTGTGTTTCCAGCTGAGATATGCATTTTCTGCGATAATCTTGGTGAGTCTTCTGTCAGAAGTATGCAGAATCTTCGAGAACGCTCTTTTCGAGGTACATAATGCAAGAAACACGTTATCTGGTGTTTTCACCACTCCACAGTGCGTTTGGTATGCAGAACCGGCGATATCTTGATTTTCGTGGTGTTTCCAGCTGGGATATGCATTTTCTGCGATAATCTTGGTAAGTCTTCTGTCAGAAGTATGTAGAACCATCTGGATCGCTCTTTTCGAGCTATCTAATGCGAGAAACACGTTTTCTGGTGTATTCACCACTCCACAGTACGTTTGACATGCAGAACCAGAGATATCTTTGTTTCGGTCGGGTTTCAAGCTGAGATATGGTATTTTCTACGATAATCTTGGAGAGACTTCTGTCAGAAGTATGCAGAATCTTCGAGAACGCTCTTTTCGAGCTACATAATGCGAGAAACACGTTATCTGGTGTTTTCACCACTCCACAGTGCGTTTGATATGCAGAACCGGCGACATCTTGGCTTTCGTCGGGCATCAAGCTGAGATATGCATTTTCCACGATAATCTTGGTGAGACTTCTGTCAGAAGTATGCAGAATCATCGGGATCGCTCTTTTCGAGCTATGTAATGCGAGAAACACGTTGTCTGGATGTTTTCACGACTCCACAGTGCGTTTGATATGCAGAACCGGCGACATCTTGATTTTCGTGAGGTTTCAAGCTGAGATATGGATTGTCTATGATAATCTTGGTGCGACTTCAGTCAGAAGTATACAGAATCATCTAGATCGCTCTTTTCAAGCTATTTAATGCGAAAAAACAAATTTTCTGGTGTTTTCAACATTCCACAGTGCGTTTTATATGCAGAACCGGCGATATGTTGATTTTCGTGGTGTTTCCAGCTGAGATATGCATTTTCTGCATTGATCTTGGTGAGTCTTCTGTCAGAAGTATGCAGAGTCATCGAGATCCCTTTTTTCGAGCTACTTATTGCGCGAAACACGATATCTGGTGTTTTCACCACTCCACAGTGCGTTTGATATACAGAACCGGCGACATCTTGGATTTCGTCGGGGTTCATACTGAGATATGCATTCTCTGCGATAATCTTGGTGAGTCTTCTGTCAGAAGTATGCAGAATCATCTAGATCGCTCTTTTCGAGCTAGTTAATGCGAGAAACACGTTTTCTGGTGTATTCACCACTCCACAGTGCGTTTGATATGCAGAACCGGCGACATCTTGATTTTCGTGAGGTTTCAAGCTGAGATATGCATTTTCTGCGATAATCTTGGTGAGACTTCTGTCAGAAGTATGCAGAATCATCGGGATCGCTCTTTTCGAGCTATTTAATGCGAGAAACACGTTGTCTGGTTGTTTTCACGACTCCACAGTGCGTTTGATATGCAGAACGGGCGACATCTTGATTTTCGTGAGGTTTCAAGCTGAGATATGCATTTTCTGACATAATATTGGTGAGACTTCAGTCAGAAGTATGCAGAATCATCTAGATCGCTCTTTTCAAGGTATTTAATGCGAAAAAACAAATTTTCTGGTGTTTTCAACATTCCACAGTGCGTTTTATATGCAGAACCGGCGATATGTTGATTTTCGTGGTGTTTCCAGCTGAGATATGGATTTTCTGCGATAATCTTGGTGAGACTTCTGTCAGAAGTATGCAGAGTCATCGAGATCCATTTTTTCCAGCTACTTATTGCGCGAAACACGATATCTGGTGTTTTCACCACTCCACAGTGCGTTTGATATACAGAACCGGCGATATGTTGATTTTCGTGGTGTTTCCAGCTGAGATATGCATTTTCTGCGATGATCTTGGTGAGTCTTCTGTCAGAAGTATGCAGAGTCATCGAGACCCCTTTTTTCGAGCTACTTATTGCGCGAAACACGATATCTGGTGTTTTCACCACTCCACAGTGCGTTTGATATACAGAACCGGAGACATCTTGGATTTCGTCGGGGTTCATACTGAGATATGCATTCTCTGCGATAATCTTGGTGAGACTTCTGTCAGAAGTATGCAGAATCATCTAGATCGCTCTTTTCGAGCTAGTTAATGCGAGAAACACGTTTTCTGGTGTATTCACCACTCCACAGTACGTTTGATGTGCAGAACCGGAGATAACTTGGTTTTCGTGAGGTTTCAAGCTGAGATATGGATTTTCTGCGATAATCTTGGTGAGACTTCAGTCAGAAGTATACAGAATCATCTAGATCGCTCTTTTCAAGCTATTTAATGCGAAAAAACTAATTTTCTGGTGTTTTCAACATTCCACAGTGCGTTTTATATGCAGAACCGGCGATATGTTGATTTTCGTGGTGTTTCCAGCTGAGATATGCATTTTCTGCGATGATCTTGGTGAGTCTTCTGTCAGAAGTATGCAGAGTCATCGAGATTCCTTTTTTCGAGCTACTTATTGCGCGAAACACGATATCTGGTGTTTTCAACACTCCACAGTGCGTTTGATATGCAGAACTGGCAACATCTTGATTTTCGTGAGGTTTCCATGCTGAGATATGCATTTTCTGACATAATATTGGTGAGACTTCAGTCAGAAGTATGCAGAATCATCTAGATCGCTCGTTTCGAGCTATTTAATGCGAAAAAACAAGTTTTCTGGTGTTTTCAACATTCCACAGTGCGTTTGATATGCAGAACCGGCGATATCTTGATTTTCGTGGTGTTTCCAGCTGAGATATGCATTTTCTGCGATAATCTTTGTAAGTCTTCTGTCAGAAGTATGCAGATTCTTCGAGAACGCTCTTTTCGAGCTACATAATGCGAGAAACACGTTATCTGGTGTTTTCACCACTCCACAGTGCGTTTGATATGCAGAACAGGTGATATCTTGGTTTTCGAGGGGTTTCAAGCTGAGATATGCATTTTCTGCGATAATCTTGGTGAGACTTCTGTCCGAAGTATGCTGAAACATCGAGATCGCTCTTTTCGAGCTATTTAATGCGAGAAACACGTTTTCTGGGGTTTTCACCACACCACAGTTCGTTGGATATGCAGAACAGGTGATATCTTGGTTTTCGAGGGGTTTCAAGCTGAGATATGCATTTTCTGCGATAATCTTGGTGAGACTTCTGTCCGAAGTATGCTGAAACATCGAGATCGCTCTTTTCGGGCTAGTTAATGCGAGAAAAACCTTATCCGGTGTATTCACCGCTCCACAGTGCGTTTGATATGCAGAACCAGCGATATCTTGGCTTTCGTGCGGTTTCAAGCTGAGATATGCATTTTCTACGATAATCTTGGTGAAACATCTGTCCGAAGTATGCAGAAACATCCAGAGCGCTCTTTTCGAGCTATTTAATGCGAGAAACTCGTTTTCTGGGGTTTTCACCACTCCACAGTTCGTTGGATATGCAGAACAGTAGATATCTTGGTTTTCGTCGGGTTTCAAGCAGAGATATGCATTTTCTGCGATAATCTTCGTGAGACTTCTGTTAGAAGTATGCAGAATCATCGAGATCGCGCTTTTCGAGCTACATAATGCGAGAAACACGTTATCTGGTGTTTTCACCACTCCACAGTGCGTTTGATATGCAGAACCGGCGACATCTTGATTTTCGTGATGTTTTCCAGCTGAGATATGGATTTTCTGCGATAATCTTGGTGAGACTTCAGTCAGAAGTATGCAGAATCATCTAGATCGCTCTTTTCAAGCTATTTAATGCGAAAAAACAAGTTTTCTGGTGTTTTCAACATTCCACAGTGCGTTTGATATGCAGAACCGGCGATATCTTGGATTTCGTCGGGTTTCTAGCTGAGATATGCATTTTCTACGATAATCTTGGTGAGACTTCTGTCAGAAGTATGCAGAATCATCGAGATCGCACATTTCGAACTATTTAATGCGAGAAACACGTTGTCTGGTGTTTTCACCACTCCACAGTGCGTATGATATGCAGAACCGGCGATATCTTGGTTTTCGTGGGGTTTCAAGCTGAGATATGCATTCTCTGCGATAATCTTGGTGAGACTTCTGTCCGAAGTGTGCAGAATCATCGAGATCGCTCTTTTCGAGCTATGTAATGCGAGAAACACGTTTTCTGGGGTTTTCACCACACCACAGTTCGTTGGATATGCAGAACAGGTGATATCTTGGTATTCAAGGGGTTTCAAGCAGAGATATGCATTTTCTGCGATAAACTTGGAGAGACTTCTGTCCGAAGTATGCTGAATCATCGAGATAGCACCTTTCGAGCTAGTTAATGCGAGAAAAACCTTATCTGGTGTTTTCCCCACCCCACAGTGCGTTTGATATGCAGAACCGGCGATATCTGGGTTTTCGTGGGGTTTCAAGCTGAGATATGCATTGTCTGCGATAATCTTGGTGAGACTTCTGTCCGAAGTATGCAGAAACATCGAGATCGCTCTTTTCGACCTATTTAATGCGAGAAACACGTTATCTGGTGTTTTCACCACTCCAACGTGCGTTTGATATGCAGAACCAGCGATATCTTGGTTTTCGTGGGGTTTCAAGCCGAGATATGCATTTTTTACGATAATCATGGTGAGACTTCTGTCAGAAGTATGCTGAATCATCGAGATAGCACCTTTCGAGCTAGTTAATGCGAGAAAAACCTTATCTGGTGTTTTCACCACTCCACAGTGCGTTTGATTTGCAGAACCGGCGACATCTTGGTTTTCGTGGGGTTTCAAGCTGAGATATGCATTGTCTGCGATAATCTTGGTGAGACTTCTGTCCGAAGTGTGCAGAATCATCGAGATCGCTCTTTTCGAGCTATTTAATGCGAGAAACACGTTTTCTGTGGTTTTCACCACACCACAATTCGTTGGATATGCAGAACAGGTGATATCTTGGTTTTCGAGGGGTTTCAAGCTGAGATATGCATTTGCTGCGATAAACTTGGAGACACTTCTGTCCGAAGTATGCTGAATCGTCGAGATCGCACTTTTCGAGCTAGTTAATGCGAGAAAAACCTTATCTGGTGTTTTCCCCTCCCCACAGTGCGTTTGATATGCAGAACCGGCGATATCTGGGTTTTCGTGGGGTTTCAAGCTGAGATATGCATTGTCTGCGATAATCTTGGTGAGACTTCTGTCCGAAGTATGCAGAAACATCGGGATCGCTCTTTTCGACCTATTTAATGCGAGAAACACGTTATCTGGTGTTTTCACCACTCCAACGTGCGTTTGATATGCAGAACCAGCGATATCTTGGTTTTCGTGGGGTTTCAAGCCGAGATATGCATTTTTTACGATAATCATGGTGAGACTTCTGTCAGAAGTATGCTGAATCATCGAGATCGCACTTTTCGAGCTAGTTAATGCGAGAAAAACCTTATCTGGTGTTTTCCCCACCCCACAGTGCGTTTGATATGCAGAACCGGCGATATCTTGATTTTCGTGGTTTTTCCTGCTGAGATATGCATTTTCAGCGATAATCTTGGGGAGTCTTCTGTCAGAAGTATGCAGAATCAAAGAGATCGCTCATTTCGAGCTAGTTAATGCGAGAAACACGTTATCTGGTGTTTTCACCACTCCACAGTTCGTTGTATATGCAGAACAGGAGATATCTTGGTTTTCGTGGGGTTTCTAGCAGAGATATGCATTATCTGCGATAATCATGTTGAGACTTCTGTTAGAAGTATGCAGAATCTTCGAGATCGTACATTTCGAGCTATTTTATGCGAGAAACACGTTTTCTGGGGTTTTCACCACTGCACAGTTCGTTGGATATGCAGAACAGGAGATATCTTGGTTTTCGTGGGTTTTCTAGCAGAGATATGCATTTTCTGCGATAATCATGGTGAGACTTCTGTTAGAAGTATGCAGAATCATCGAGATCGCACATTTCGAACTATTTAATGCGAGAAACACGTTGTCTGGTGTTTTCACCACTCCACAGTTGGTTTGATATGCAGAACCGGCGATATCTGGGTTTTCGTGGGGTTTCAAGCTGAGATATGCATTTTCTGAGATAATCTTGGTGAGACCTCTGTCCGAAGTATGCAGAAACATCGAGATCGCACTTTTCGAGCTATTTAATGCGAGAAACACGATATCTGGTGTTTTCAGCAATCCACAGTGCGTATGATATACAGAACCGGCGACATCTTGGTTTTCGTGGGGTTTCAAGCTGAGATATGCATTGTCTGCGATAATCTTGGTGAGACTTCTGTCCGAAGTGTGCAGAATCATCGAGATCGCTCTTTTCGAGCTATTTAATGCGAGAAACACGTTTTCTGGGGTTTTCACCACACCACAATTCGTTGGATATGCAGAACAGGTGATATCTTGGTTTTCGAGGGGTTTCAAGCTGAGATATGCATTTTCTGCGATAAACTTGGAGACACTTCTGTCCGAAGTATGCTGAATCGTCGAGATCGCACTTTTCGAGCTAGTTAATGCGAGAAAAACCTTATCTGGTGTTTTCCCCACCCCACAGTGCGTTTGATATGCAGAACCGGCGATATCTGGGTTTGCGTGGGGTTTCAAGCTGAGATATGCATTGTCTGCGATAATCTTGGTGAGACTTCTGTCCGAAGTATGCAGAAACATCGAGATCGCTCTTTTCGACCTATTTAATGCGAGAAACACGTTATCTGGTGTTTTCACCACTCCACAGTGCGTTTGATATGCAGAACCAGCGATATCTTGGTTTTCGTGGGGTTTCAAGCTGAGATATGCATTTTTTACGATAATCATGGTGAGACTTCTGTCAGAAGTATGCAGAATCATCGAGATCGCACTTTTCGAGCTATTTAATGCGAGAAACACGATATCTGGTGTTTTCAGCACTCCACAGTGCGTATGAAATGCAGAACCGGCGATATCTTGGTTTTCGTGGGGTTTCAAGCTGAGATATGCATTGTCTGCGATAATCTAGGTGAGACTTCAGTCCGAAGTGTGCAGAATCATCGAGATCGCACTTTTCGAGCTATTTAATGCGAGAAACACGCTATCTGGTGTTTTCAGCACTCCACAGTGCGTATGAAATGCAGAACCGGCGATATCTTGGTTTTCGTGGGGTTTCAAGCTGAGATATGCATTGTCTGCGATAATCTTGGTGAGACTTCTGTCCGAAGTGTGCAGAATCATCGAGATCGCTCTTTTCGAGCTATTTAATGCGAGAAACACGTTTTCTGGGGTTTTCACCACACCACAGTTCGTTGGATATGCAGAACAGGTGATATCTTGGTTTTCGAGGGGTTTCAAGCTGAGATATGCATCTTCTGCGATAAACTTGGAGAGACTTCTGTCCGAAGTATGCTGAATCATCGAGATCGCACTTTTCGAGCTATTTAATGCGAGAAACACGATATCTGGTGTTTTCAGCACTCCACAGTGCGTATGTTATGCAGAACCGGCGATATCTTGGTTTTCGTGGGGTTTCAAGCTGAGATATGCATTGTCTGCGATAATCTTGGTGAGACTTCTGTCCGAAGTATGCAGAAACATCGAGATCGCTCTTTTCGACCTATTTAATGCGAGAAACACGTTATCTGGTGTTTTCACCACTCCACAGTGCGTTTGATATGCAGAACCAGCGATATCTTGGTTTTCGTGGGGTTTCAAGCTGAGATATGCATTTTTTACGATAATCATGGTGAGACTTCTGTCAGAAGTATGCAGAATCATCGAGATCGCACTTTTCGAGCTATTTAATGCGAGAAACACGATATCTGGTGTTTTCAGCACTCCGCAGTGCGTATGAAATGCAGAACCGGCGATATCTTGGTTTTCGTGGGGTTTCAAGCTGAGATATGCATTGTCTGCGATAATCTTGGTGAGACTTCTGTCCGAAGTGTGCAGAATCATCGAGATCGCTCTTTTCGAGCTATTTAATGCGAGAAACACGATATCTGGTGTTTTCAGCACTCCACAGTGCGTACGATATGCAGAACCGGCGATATCTTGGTTTTCGTGGGGTTTCAAGCTGAGATATGCATTGTCTGCGATAATCTTGGTGAGACTTCTGTCCGAAGTATGCAGAAACATCGAGATCGCTCTTTTCGACCTATTTAATGCGAGAAACACGTTATCTGGTGTTTTCATCACTCCACAGTGCGTTTGATATGCAGAACCAGCGATATCTTGGTTTTCGTGGGGTTTCAAGCTGAGATATGCATTTTTTACGATAATCATGGTGAGACTTCTGTCAGAAGTATGCAGAATCATCGAGATCGCACTTTTCGAGCTATTTAATGCGAGAAACACGATATCTGGTGTTTTCAGCACTCCACAGTGCGTATGAAATGCAGAACCGGCGATATCTTGGTTTTCGTGGGGTTTCAAGCTGAGATATGCATTGTCTGCGATAATCTTGGTGAGACTTCTGTCCGAAGTGTGCAGAATCATCGAGATCGCTCTTTTCGAGCTATTTAATGCGAGAAACACGATATCTGGTGTTTTCAGCACTCCACAGTGCGTACGATATGCAGAACCGGCGATATCTTGGTTTTCGTGGGGTTTCAAGCTGAGATATGCATTGTCTGCGATAATCTTGGTGAGACTTCTGTCCGAAGTATGCAGAAACATCGAGATCGCTCTTTTCGACCTATTTAATGCGAGAAACACGTTATCTGGTGTTTTCACCACTCCACAGTGCGTTTGATATGCAGAACCAGCGATATCTTGGTTTTCGTGGGGTTTCAAGCTGAGATATGCATTTTTTACGATAATCATGGTAAGACTTCTGTCAGAAGTATGCAGAATCATCGAGATCGCACTTTTCGAGCTATTTAATGCGAGAAACACGATATCTGGTGTTTGCAGCACTCCACAGTGCGTATGAAATGCAGAACCGGCGATATCTTGGTTTTCGTGGGGTTTCAAGCTGAGATATGCATTGTCTGCGATAATCTTGGTGAGACTTCTGTCCGAAGTGTGCAGAATCTTCGAGATCGCTCTTTTCGAGCTATTTAATGCGAGAAACACGTTTTCTGGGGTTTTCACCACACCACAGTTCGTTGGATATGCAGAACAGGTGATATCTTGGTTTTCGAGGGGTTTCAAGCTGAGATATGCATCTTCTGCGATAAACTTGGAGAGACTTCTGTCCGAAGTATGCTGAATCATCGAGATCGCACTTTTCGAGCTATTTAATGCGAGAAACACGATATCTGGTGTTTTCAGCACTGCACAGTGCGTATGATATGCAGAACCGGCGATATTTTGGTTTTCGTGGGGTTTCAAGCTGAGATATGCATTGTCTGCGATAATCTTGGTGAGACTTCTGTCCGAAGTATGCAGAAACATCGAGATCGCTCTTTTCGACCTATTTAATGCGAGAAACACGTTATCTGGTGTTTTCACCACTCCACAGTGCGTTTGATATGCAGAACCAGCGATATCTTGGTTTTCGTGGGGTTTCAAGCTGAGATATGCATTTTTTACGATAATCATGGTGAGACTTCTGTCAGAAGTATGCAGAATCATCGAGATCGCACTTTTCGAGCTATTTAATGCGAGAAACACGATATCTGGTTTTTTCAGCACTCCACAGTGCGTATGAAATGCAGAACCGGCGATATCTTGGTTTTCGTGGGGTTTCAAGCTGAGATATGCACTTTCTGCGATAATCTTGGTGAGACTTCTGTCCGAAGTGTGCAGAATCATCGAGATCGCTCTTTTCGAGCTATTTAATGCGAGAAACACGTTTTCTGGGGTTTTCACCACACCACAGTTCGTTGGATATGCAGAACAGGTGATATCTTGGTTTTCGAGGGGTTTCAAGCTGAGATATGCATTTTCTGCGATAATCTTGGTGAGACTTCTGTCCGAAGTATGCTGAAACATCGAGATCGCTCTTTTCGGGCTAGTTAATGCGAGAAAAACCTTATCCGGTGTATTCACCGCTCCACAGTGCGTTTGATATGCAGAACCAGCGATATCTTGGCTTTCGTGCGGTTTCAAGCTGAGATATGCATTTTCTACGATAATCTTGGTGAAACATCTGTCCGAAGTATGCAGAAACATCCAGAGCGCTCTTTTCGAGCTATTTAATGCGAGAAACTCGTTTTCTGGGGTTTTCACCACTCCACAGTTCGTTGGATATGCAGAACAGTAGATATCTTGGTTTTCGTCGGGTTTCAAGCAGGGATATGCATTTTCTGCGATAATCTTCGTGAGACTTCTGTTAGAAGTATGCAGAATCATCGAGATCGCGCTTTTCGAGCTACATAATGCGAGAAACACGTTATCTGGTGTTTTCACCACTCCACAGTGCGTTTGATATGCAGAACCGGCGACATCTTGATTTTCGTGATGTTTTCCAGCTGAGATATGGATTTTCTGCGATAATCTTGGTGAGACTTCAGTCAGAAGTATGCAGAATCATCTAGATCGCTCTTTTCAAGCTATGTAATGCGAAAAAACAAGTTTTCTGGTGTTTTCAACATTCCACAGTGCGTTTGATACGCAGAACCGGCGATATTTTGGTTTTCGTGGGGTTTCAAGCTGAGATATGCATTGTCTGCGATAATCTTGGTGAGACTTCTGTCCGAAGTATGCAGAAACATCGAGATCGCTCTTTTCGACCTATTTAATGCGAGAAACACGTTATCTGGTGTTTTCACCACTCCACAGTGCGTTTGATATGCAGAACCAGCGATATCTTGGTTTTCGTGGGGTTTCAAGCTGAGATATGCATTTTTTACGATAATCATGGTGAGACTTCTGTCAGAAGTATGCAGAATCATCGAGATCGCACTTTTCGAGCTATTTAATGCGAGAAACACGATATCTGGTTTTTTCAGCACTCCACAGTGCGTATGAAATGCAGAACCGGCGATATCTTGGTTTTCGTGGGGTTTCAAGCTGAGATATGCACTGTCTGCGATAATCTTGGTGAGACTTCTGTCCGAAGTGTGCAGAATCATCGAGATCGCTCTTTTCGAGCTATTTAATGCGAGAAACACGTTTTCTGGGGTTTTCACCACACCACAGTTCGTTGGATATGCAGAACAGGTGATATCTTGGTTTTCGAGGGGTTTCAAGCTGAGATATGCATTTTCTGCGATAATCTTGGTGAGACTTCTGTCCGAAGTATGCTGAAACATCGAGATCGCTCTTTTCGGGCTAGTTAATGCGAGAAAAACCTTATCCGGTGTATTCACCGCTCCACAGTGCGTTTGATATGCAGAACCAGCGATATCTTGGCTTTCGTGCGGTTTCAAGCTGAGATATGCATTTTCTACGATAATCTTGGTGAAACATCTGTCCGAAGTATGCAGAAACATCCAGAGCGCTCTTTTCGAGCTATTTAATGCGAGAAACTCGTTTTCTGGGGTTTTCACCACTCCACAGTTCGTTGGATATGCAGAACAGTAGATATCTTGGTTTTCGTCGGGTTTCAAGCAGGGATATGCATTTTCTGCGATAATCTTCGTGAGACTTCTGTTAGAAGTATGCAGAATCATCGAGATCGCGCTTTTCGAGCTACATAATGCGAGAAACACGTTATCTGGTGTTTTCAACATTCCACAGTGCGTTTGATACGCAGAACCGGCGACATCTTGATTTTCGTGAGGTTTCAAGCTGAGATATGGATTTTCTACGATAATCTTCGTGAGACTTCAGTCAGAAGTATTCAGAATCATCTAGATCGCTGTTTTCAAGCTATGTAATGCGAAAAAACAAGTTTTCTGGTGTTTTCAACATTCCACAGTGCGTTTGATACGCAGAACCGGCGACATCTTGATTTTCGTGAGGTTTCAAGCTGAGATATGGATTTTCTACGATAATCTTCGTGAGACTTCAGTCAGAAGTATTCAGAATCATCTAGATCGCTGTTTTCAAGCTATGTAATGCGAAAAAACAAGTTTTCTGGTGTTTTCAACATTCCACAGCGCGTTTTATATGCAGAACCGGCGATATCTTGGATTTCGTCGGGTTTCAAGCTGAGATATGCATTTTCTACGATAATCTTGGTGAGACTTCTGTCAGAAGTATGCAGAATCATCTAGATCGCTGTTTTCAAGCTATGTAATGCGAAAAAACAAGTTTTCTGGTGTTTTCAACATTCCACAGCGCGTTTTATATGCAGAACCGGCGATATCTTGATTTTCGTTGTGTTTCCAGCTGAGATATGCATTTTCTGCGATAATCTTGGTGAGTCTTCTGTCAGAAGTATGCAGAATCTTCGAGATCGCTCTTTTCGAGCTACTTAATGCGAGAAACACGATATCTGGTGTTTTCACCACTCCACAGTGCGTTTGATATGCAGAACCGGCGATATCTTGATTTTCGTGGTGTTTCCAGCTGAGATATGCATTTTCTGCGATAATCTTGGTGAGACTTCTGTCAGAAGTATGCAGAATCATCGGGATCGCTCTTTTCGAGCTATGTAATGCGAGAAACACGTTGTCTGGTTGTTTTCACGACTCCACAGTGCGTTTGATATGCAGAACCGGCGAAATCTTAATTTTCGTGATGTTTCAAGCTGAGATATGGATTTTCTGCGATAATATTGGTGACACTTCAGTCAGAAGTATGCAGAATCATCTAGATCGCTGTTTTCAAGCTATGTAATGCGAAAAAACAAGTTTTCTGGTGTTTTCAACATTCCACAGCGCGTTTTATATGCAGAACCGGCGATATCTTGATTTTCGTTGTGTTTCCAGCTGAGATATGCATTTTCTGCGATAATCTTGGTGAGTCTTCTGTCAGAAGTATGCAGAATCTTCGAGAACGCTCTTTTCGAGCTACATAATGCGAGAAACACGTTATCTGGTGTTTTCACCACTCCACAGTGCGTTTGATACGCAGAACCGGCGACATCTTGATTTTCGTAAGGTTTCAAGCTGAGATATGGATTTTCTACGATAATCTTCGTGAGACTTCAGTCAGAAGTATTCAGAATCATCTAGATCGCTGTTTTCAAGCTATGTAATGCGAAAAAACAAGTTTTCTGGTGTTTTCAACATTCCACAGCGCGTTTTATATGCAGAACCGGCGATATCTTGGATTTCGTCGGGTTTCAAGCTGAGATATGCATTTTCTACGATAATCTTGGTGAGACTTCTGTCAGAAGTATGCAGAATCATCTAGATCGCTGTTTTCAAGCTATGTAATGCGAAAAAACAAGATTTCTGGTGTTTTCAACATTCCACAGCGCGTTTTATATGCAGAACCGGCGATATCTTGATTTTCGTTGTGTTTCCAGCTGAGATATGCATTTTCTGCGATAATCTTGGTGAGTCTTCTGTCAGAAGTATGCAGAATCTTCGAGAACGCTCTTTTCGAGGTACATAATGCAAGAAACACGTTATCTGGTGTTTTCACCACTCCACAGTGCGTTTGGTATGCAGAACCGGCGATATCTTGATTTTCGTGGTGTTTCCAGCTGGGATATGCATTTTCTGCGATAATCTTGGTAAGTCTTCTGTCAGAAGTATGTAGAACTATCTGGATCGCTCTTTTCGAGCTATCTAATGCGAGAAACACGTTTTCTGGTGTATTCACCACTCCACAGTACGTTTGACATGCAGAACCAGAGATATCTTTGTTTCGGTCGGGTTTCAAGCTGAGATATGGTATTTTCTACGATAATCTTGGAGAGACTTCTGTCAGAAGTATGCAGAATCTTCGAGAACGCTCTTTTCGAGCTACATAATGCGAGAAACACGTTATCTGGTGTTTTCACCACTCCACAGTGCGTTTGATATGCAGAACCGGCGACATCTTGGCTTTCGTCGGGCATCAAGCTGAGATATGCATTTTCCACGATAATCTTGGTGAGACTTCTGTCAGAAGTATGCAGAATCATCGGGATCGCTCTTTTCGAGCTATGTAATGCGAGAAACACGTTGTCTGGATGTTTTCACGACTCCACAGTGCGTTTGATATGCAGAACCGGCGACATCTTGATTTTCGTGAGGTTTCAAGCTGA
Source organism: Anthophora plumipes (assembly GCA_951804975.1). Taxonomy (NCBI): domain Eukaryota; kingdom Metazoa; phylum Arthropoda; class Insecta; order Hymenoptera; family Apidae; genus Anthophora; species Anthophora plumipes. The sequence goes on from CATORF010000997.1 coordinate 3,051,200, forward strand.
GATATGGATTGTCTATGATAATCTTGGTGCGACTTCAGTCAGAAGTATACAGAATCATCTAGATCGCTCTTTTCAAGCTATTTAATGCGAAAAAACAAATTTTCTGGTGTTTTCAACATTCCACAGTGCGTTTTATATGCAGAACCGGCGATATGTTGATTTTCGTGGTGTTTCCAGCTGAGATATGCATTTTCTGCATTGATCTTGGTGAGTCTTCTGTCAGAAGTATGCAGAGTCATCGAGATCCCTTTTTTCGAGCTACTTATTGCGCGAAACACGATATCTGGTGTTTTCACCACTCCACAGTGCGTTTGATATACAGAACCGGCGACATCTTGGATTTCGTCGGGGTTCATACTGAGATATGCATTCTCTGCGATAATCTTGGTGAGTCTTCTGTCAGAAGTATGCAGAATCATCTAGATCGCTCTTTTCGAGCTAGTTAATGCGAGAAACACGTTTTCTGGTGTATTCACCACTCCACAGTGCGTTTGATATGCAGAACCGGCGACATCTTGATTTTCGTGAGGTTTCAAGCTGAGATATGCATTTTCTGCGATAATCTTGGTGAGACTTCTGTCAGAAGTATGCAGAATCATCGGGATCGCTCTTTTCGAGCTATTTAATGCGAGAAACACGTTGTCTGGTTGTTTTCACGACTCCACAGTGCGTTTGATATGCAGAACGGGCGACATCTTGATTTTCGTGAGGTTTCAAGCTGAGATATGCATTTTCTGACATAATATTGGTGAGACTTCAGTCAGAAGTATGCAGAATCATCTAGATCGCTCTTTTCAAGGTATTTAATGCGAAAAAACAAATTTTCTGGTGTTTTCAACATTCCACAGTGCGTTTTATATGCAGAACCGGCGATATGTTGATTTTCGTGGTGTTTCCAGCTGAGATATGGATTTTCTGCGATAATCTTGGTGAGACTTCTGTCAGAAGTATGCAGAGTCATCGAGATCCATTTTTTCCAGCTACTTATTGCGCGAAACACGATATCTGGTGTTTTCACCACTCCACAGTGCGTTTGATATACAGAACCGGCGATATGTTGATTTTCGTGGTGTTTCCAGCTGAGATATGCATTTTCTGCGATGATCTTGGTGAGTCTTCTGTCAGAAGTATGCAGAGTCATCGAGACCCCTTTTTTCGAGCTACTTATTGCGCGAAACACGATATCTGGTGTTTTCACCACTCCACAGTGCGTTTGATATACAGAACCGGAGACATCTTGGATTTCGTCGGGGTTCATACTGAGATATGCATTCTCTGCGATAATCTTGGTGAGACTTCTGTCAGAAGTATGCAGAATCATCTAGATCGCTCTTTTCGAGCTAGTTAATGCGAGAAACACGTTTTCTGGTGTATTCACCACTCCACAGTACGTTTGATGTGCAGAACCGGAGATAACTTGGTTTTCGTGAGGTTTCAAGCTGAGATATGGATTTTCTGCGATAATCTTGGTGAGACTTCAGTCAGAAGTATACAGAATCATCTAGATCGCTCTTTTCAAGCTATTTAATGCGAAAAAACTAATTTTCTGGTGTTTTCAACATTCCACAGTGCGTTTTATATGCAGAACCGGCGATATGTTGATTTTCGTGGTGTTTCCAGCTGAGATATGCATTTTCTGCGATGATCTTGGTGAGTCTTCTGTCAGAAGTATGCAGAGTCATCGAGATTCCTTTTTTCGAGCTACTTATTGCGCGAAACACGATATCTGGTGTTTTCAACACTCCACAGTGCGTTTGATATGCAGAACTGGCAACATCTTGATTTTCGTGAGGTTTCAAGCTGAGATATGCATTTTCTGACATAATATTGGTGAGACTTCAGTCAGAAGTATGCAGAATCATCTAGATCGCTCGTTTCGAGCTATTTAATGCGAAAAAACAAGTTTTCTGGTGTTTTCAACATTCCACAGTGCGTTTGATATGCAGAACCGGCGATATCTTGATTTTCGTGGTGTTTCCAGCTGAGATATGCATTTTCTGCGATAATCTTTGTAAGTCTTCTGTCAGAAGTATGCAGAATCTTCGAGAACGCTCTTTTCGAGCTACATAATGCGAGAAACACGTTATCTGGTGTTTTCACCACTCCACAGTGCGTTTGATATGCAGAACCGGCGACATCTTGGCTTTCGTCGGGCATCAAGCTGAGATATGCATTTTCAACGATAATCTTGGTGAGACTTCTGTCAGAAGTATGCAGAATCATCGGGATCGCTCTTTTCGAGCTATTTAATGCGAGAAACACGTTGTCTGGATGTTTTCACGACTCCACAGTGCGTTTGATATGCAGAACCGGCGACATCTTGATTTTCGTGAGGTTTCAAGCTGAGATATGGATTGTCTATGAAAATCTTGGTGCGACTTCAGTCAGAAGTATACAGAATCATCTAGATCGCTCTTTTCAAGCTATTTAATGCGAAAAAACAAATTTTCTGGTGTTTTCAACATTCCACAGTGCGTTTTATATGCAGAACCGGCGATATGTTGATATTCGTGGTGTTTCAAGCTGAGATATGCATTTTCTGTCGTAATATTGGTGAGACTTCAGTCAGAAGTATGCAGAATCTTCGAGATCGCTCTTTTCGAGCTACTTAATGCGAGAAACACGATATCTGGTGTTTTCACCACTCCACAGTGCGTTTGATATGCAGAACCGGCGATATCTTGATTTTCGTGGTGTTTCCAGCTGAGATATGCATTTTCTGCGATAATCTTGGTGAGTCTTCTGTCAGAAGTATGCAGAATCATCGAGATCCCTTTTTTCGAGCTATTTAATGCGAGAAACACGTTTTCTGGTGTATTCACCACTCCACAGTACGTTTGACATGCAGAACCGGCGAAATCTTGCTTTTCGTGGGTTTTCAAGCTGAGATATGCATTTTCTGCGATAATCTTGGTGAGACTTCTGTCAGAAGTATGCAGAATCTTCGAGAACGCTCTTTTCGAGCTACATAATGCGAGAAACACGATATCTGGTGTTTTCACCACTCCACAGTGCGTTTGAAATGTAGAACCGGCAACATCTTGATTTTCGTGAGGTTTCAAGCTGAGATATGCATTTTCTGACATAATATTGGTGAGACTTCAGTCAGAAGTATGCAGAATCATCTAGATCGCTCGTTTCGAGCTATTTAATGCGAAAAAACAAGTTTTCTGGTGTTTTCAACATTCCACAGTGCGTGTGATATGCAGAACCGGCGATATCTTGATTGTCGTGGTGTTTCCAGCTGAGATATGCATTTTCTGCGATTATCTTGGTGAGTCTTCTGTCAGAAGTATGCAGAATCATCTAGATCGCTGTTTTCAAGCTATGTAATGCGAAAAAACAAGTTTTCTGGTGTTTTCAACATTCCACAGCGCGTTTTATATGCAGAACCGGCGATATCTTGATTTTCGTTGTGTTTCCAGCTGAGATATGCATTTTCTGCGATAATCTTGGTGAGTCTTCTGTCAGAAGTATGCAGAATCATCGAGATCCCTCTTTGCGAGCTATTTAATGCGAGAAACACGATATCTGGTGTTTTCACCACTTCACAGTGCGTTTGATATGCAGAACCGGCAACATCTAGATTTTCGTGAGGTTTCAAGCTGAGATATGCATTTTCTGACATAATATTGGTGAGACTTCAGTCAGAAGTATGCAGAATCATCTAGATCGCTCGTTTCGAGCTATTTAATGCGAAAAAACAAGTTTTCTGGTGTTTTCAACATTCCACAGTGCGTTTGATATACAGAACCGGAGACATCTTGGATTTCGTCGGGGTTCATACTGAGATATGCATTCTCTGCGATAATCTTGGTGATTCTTCTGTCAGAAGTATGCAGAATCATCTAGATCGCTCTTTTCGAGCTAGTTAATGCGAGAAACACGTTTTCTGGTGTATTCACCACTCCACAGTACGTTTGATGTGCAGAACCGGAGATAACTTGGTTTTCGTGAGGTTTCAAGCTGAGATATGGATTTTCTGCGATAATCTTGGTGAGACTTCAGTCAGAAGTATACAGAATCATCTAGATCGCTCTTTTCAAGCTATTTAATGCGAAAAAACAAATTTTCAGGTGTATTCACCACTCCACAGTACGTTTGACATGCAGAACCAGAGATATCTTTGTTTCGGTCGGGTTTCAAGCTGAGATTTGGTATTTTCTACGAGAATCTTGGAGAGACTTCTGTCAGAAGTATGCAGAATCTTCGAGAACGCTCTTTTCGAGCTACATAATGCGAGAAACACGTTATCTGGTGTTTTCACCACTCCACAGTGCGTGTGATATGCAGAACCGGCGACATCTTGGCTTTCGTCGGGCATCAAGCTGAGATATGCATTTTCAACGATAATCTTGGTGAGACTTCTGTCAGAAGTATGCAGAATCATCGGGATCGCTCTTTTCGAGCTATTTAATGCGAGAAACACGTTGTCTGGATGTTTTCACGACTCCACAGTGCGTTTGATATGCAGAACCGGCGACATCTTGATTTTCGTGAGGTTTCAAGCTGAGATATGGATTGTCTATGATAATCTTGGTGCGACTTCAGTCAGAAGTATACAGAATCATCTAGATCGCTCTTTTCAAGCTATTTAATGCGAAAAAACAAATTTTCTGGTGTTTTCAACATTCCACAGTGCGTTTTATATGCAGAACCGGCGATATGTTGATATTCGTGGTGTTTCAAGCTGAGATATGCATTTTCTGACGTAATATTGGTGAGACTTCAGTCAGAAGTATGCAGAATCTTCGAGATCGCTCTTTTCGAGCTACTTAATGCGAGAAACACGATATCTGGTGTTTTCACCACTCCACAGTGCGTTTGATATGCAGAACCGGCGATATCTTGATTTTCGTGGTGTTTCCAGCTGAGATATGCATTTTCTGCGATAATTTTGGTGAGTCTTCTGTCAGAAGTATGCAGAATCATCGAGATCCCTTTTTTCGAGCTATTTAATGCGAGAAACACGTTTTCTGGTGTATTCACCACTCCACAGTACGTTTGACATGCAGAACCGGCGAAATCTTGCTTTTCGTGGGTTTTCAAGCTGAGATATGCATTTTCTGCGATAATCTTGGTGAGACTTCTGTCAGAAGTATGCAGAATCTTCGAGATCGCTCTTTTCGAGCTACTTAATGCGAGAAACACGATATCTGGTGTTTTCACCACTCCACAGTGCGTTTGATATGCAGAACCGGCGATATCTGATTTTCGTGGTGTTTCCAGCTGAGATATGCATTTTCTGCGATTATCTTGGTGAGTCTTCTGTCAGAAGTATGCAGAATCATCTAGATCGCTGTTTTCAAGCTATGTAATGCGAAAAAACAAGTTTTCTGGTGTTTTCAACATTCCACAGCGCGTTTTATATGCAGAACCGGCGATATCTTGATTTTCGTTGTGTTTCCAGCTGAGATATGCATTTTCTGCGATAATCTTGGTGAGTCTTCTGTCAGAAGTATGCAGAATCATCGAGATCCCTCTTTGCGAGCTATTTAATGCGAGAAACACGATATCTGGTGTTTTCACCACTTCACAGTGCGTTTGATATGCAGAACCGGCAACATCTAGATTTTCGTGAGGTTTCAAGCTGAGATATGCATTTTCTGACATAATATTGGTGAGACTTCAGTCAGAAGTATGCAGAATCATCTAGATCGCTCGTTTCGAGCTATTTAATGCGAAAAAACAAGTTTTCTGGTGTTTTCAACATTCCACAGTGCGTTTGATATGCAGAACCGGCGATATCTTGATTTTCGTAGTGTTTCCAGCTGAGATATGCATTTTCTAGCGATAATCTTGGTAAGTCTTCTGTCAGAAGTATGTAGAACCATCTGGATCGTTCTTTTCGAGCTATTTAATGCGAGAAACACGTTTTCTGGTGTATTCACCACTCCACAGTACGTTTGACATGCAGAACCAGAGATATCTTTGTTTCGGTCGGGTTTCAAGCTGAGATATGGTATTTTCTACGATAATCTAGGAGAGACTTCTGTCAGAAGTATGCAGAATCTTCGAGAACGCTCTTTTCGAGCTACATAATGCGAGAAACACGTTATCTGGTGTTTTCACCACTCCACAGTGCGTTTGATATGCAGAACCGGCGACATCTTGGCTTTCGTCGGGCATCAAGCTGAGATATGCATTTTCAACGATAATCTTGGTGAGACTTCTGTCAGAAGTATGCAGAATCATCGGGATCGCTCTTTTCGAGCTATTTAATGCGAGAAACACGTTGTCTGGATGTTTTCACGACTCCACAGTGCGTTTTATATGCAGAACCGGCGACATCTTGATTTTCGTGAGGTTTCAAGCTGAGATATAGATTGTCTATGATAATCTTGGTGCGACTTCAGTCAGAAATATACAGAATCATCTAGATCGCTCTTTTCAAGGTATTTAATGCGAAAAAACAAATTTTCTGGTGTTTTCAACATTCCACAGTGCGTTTTATATGCAGAACCGGCGATATGTTGATTTTCGTGGTGTTTCCAGCTGAGATATGGATTTTCTGCGATAATCTTGGTGAGACTTCTGTCAGAAGTATGCAGAGTCATCGAGATCCCTTTTTTCCAGCTACTTATTGCGCGAAACACGATATCTGGTGTTTTCACCACTCCACAGTGCGTTTGATATACAGAACCGGCGATATGTTGATTTTCGTGGTGTTTCCAGCTGAGATATGCATTTTCTGCGATGATCTTGGTGAGTCTTCTGTCAGAAGTATGCAGAGTCATCGAGATCCCTTTTTTCGAGCTACTTATTGCGCGAAACACGATATCTGGTGTTTTCACCACTCCACAGTGCGTTTGATATACAGAACCGGAGACATCTTGGATTTCGTCGGGGTTCATACTGAGATATGCATTCTCTGCGATAATCTTGGTGAGTCTTCTGTCAGAAGTATGCAGAATCATCTAGATCGCTCTTTTCGAGCTAGTTAATGCGAGAAACACGTTTTCTGGTGTATTCACCACTCCACAGTACGTTTGATGTGCAGAACCGGAGATAACTTGGTTTACGTGAGGTTTCAAGCTGAGATATGGATTTTCTGCGATAATCTTCGTGACACTTCAGTCAGAAGTATGCAGAATCATTTAGATCGCTCTTTTCGAGCTAATTAATGTGAAAAAACAAGTTTTCTGGTGTTTTCAACATTCCACAGTGCGTTTTATATGCAGAACCAGCGACATCTTGATTTTCGTGAGGTTTCAAGCTGAGATATGCATTTTCTGCGATAATCTTGGTGAGACTTCTGTCAGAAGTATGCAGAATCATCGGGATCGCTCTTTTCGACCTATTTAATGCGAGAAACACGTTGTCTGGTTGTTTTCACGACTCCACAGTGCGTTTGATATGCAGAACCGGCGACATCTTAATTTTCGTGATGTTTCAAGCTGAGATATGGATTTTCTGCGATAATCTTGGTGACACTTCAGTCAGAAGTATGCAGAATCAACTAGATCGCTGTTTTCAAGCTATGTAATGCGAAAAAACAAGTTTTCTGGTGTTTTCAACATTCCACAGCGCGTTTTATATGCAGAACCGGCGATATCTTGATTTTCGTTGTGTTTCCAGCTGAGATATGCATTTTCTGCGATAATCTTGGTGAGTCTTCTGTCAGAAGTATGCAGAATCATCGAGATCCCTCTTTGCGAGCTATTTAATGCGAGAAACACGATATCTGGTGTTTTCACCACTCCACAGTGCGTTTGATATGCAGAACCGGCAACATCTTGATTTTCGTGAGGTTTCAAGCTGAGATATGCATTTTCTGACGTAATATTGGTGAGACTTCAGTCAGAAGTATGCAGAATCATCTAGATCGCTCGTTTCGAGCTATTTAATGCGAAAAAACAAGTTTTCTGGTGTTTTCAACATTCCACAGTGCGTGTGATATGCAGAACCGGCGATATCTTGATTTTCGTGGTGATTCCAGCTGAGATATGCATTTTCTGCGATAATCTTGGTGAGTCTGCTGTCAGAAGTATGCAGAATCATCGAGATCCCTTTTTTCGAGCTATTTAATGCGAGAAACACGTTTTCTGGTGTATTCACCACTCCACAGTACGTTTGACATGCAGAACCGGCGAAATCTTGCTTTTCGTGGGTTTTCAAGCTGAGATATGCATTTTCTGCGATAATCTTGGTGAGACTTCTGTCAGAAGTATGCAGAATCTTCGAGAACGCTCTTTTCGAGCTACATAATGCGAGAAACACGATATCTGGTGTTTTCACCACTCCACAGTGCGTTTGATATGCAGAACCGGCAACATCTTGATTTTCGTGAGGTTTCAAGCTGAGATATGCATTTTCTGACATAATATTGGTGAGACTTCAGTCAGAAGTATGCAGAATCATCTAGATCGCTCGTTTCGAGCTATTGAATGCAAAAAAACAAGTTTTCTGGTGTTTTCAACATTCCACAGTGCGTTTGATATGCAGAACCGGCGATATCTTGATTTTCGTGGTGTTTCCAGCTGAGATATGCATTTTCTGCGATAATCTTGGTAAGTCTTCTGTCAGAAGTATGTAGAACCATCTGGATCGCTCTTTTCGAGCTATTTAATGCGAGAAACACGTTTTCTGGTGTATTCACCACTCCACAGTACGTTTGACATGCAGAACCAGAGATATCTTTGTTTCGGTCGGGTTTCAAGCTGAGATATGGTATTTTCTACGATAATCTAGGAGAGACTTCTGTCAGAAGTATGCAGAATCTTCGAGAACGCTCTTTTCGAGCTACATAATGCGAGAAACACGTTATCTGGTGTTTTCACCACTCCACAGTGCGTTTGATATGCAGAACCGGCGACATCTTGGCTTTCGTCGGGCATCAAGCTGAGATATGCATTTTCAACGATAATCTTGGTGAGACTTCTGTCAGAAGTATGCAGAATCATCGGGATCGCTCTTTTCGAGCTATTTAATGCGAGAAACACGTTGTCTGGATGTTTTCACGACTCCACAGTGCGTTTGATATGCAGAACCGGCGACATCTTGATTTTCGTGAGGTTTCAAGCTGAGATATAGATTGTCTATGATAATCTTGGTGCGACTTCAGTCAGAAAATTACAGAATCATCTAGATCGCTCTTTTCAAGCTATTTAATGCGAAAAAACAAATTTTCTGGTGTTTTCAACATTCCACAGTGCGTTTTATATGCAGAACCGGCGATATGTTGATTTTCGTGGTGTTTCCAGCTGAGATATGCATTTTCTGCGATGATCTTGGTGAGTCTTCTGTCAGAAGTATGCAGAGTCATCGAGATCCCTTTTTTCGAGCTACTTATTGCGCGAAACACGATATCTGGTGTTTTCACCACTCCACAGTGCGTTTGATATACAGAACCGGCGACATCTTGGATTTCGTCGGGGTTCATACTGAGATATGCATTCTCTGCGATAATCTTGGTGAGTCTTCTGTCAGAAGTATGCAGAATCATCTAGATCGCTCTTTTCGAGCTAGTTAATGCGAGAAACACGTTTTCTGGTGTATTCACCACTCCACAGTACGTTTGATGTGCAGAACCGGAGATAACTTGGTTTTCATGAGGTTTCAAGCTGAGATATGGATTTTCTGCGATAATCTTGGTGAGACTTCTGTCAGAAGTATGCAGATTCATCGAGATCCCTTTTTTCCAGCTACTTATTGCGCGAAACACGATATCTGGTGTTTTCACCACTCCACAGTGCGTTTGATATACAGAACCGGCGATATGTTGATTTACGTGGTGTTTCCAGCTGAGATATGCATTTTCTGCGATGATCTTGGTGAGTCTTCTGTCAGAAGTATGCAGAGTCATCGAGATCCCTTTTTTCGAGCTACTTATTGCGCGAAACACGATATCTGGTGTTTTCACCACTCCACAGTGCGTTTGATATACAGAACCGGCGACATCTTGGATTTCGTCGGGGTTCATACTGAGATATGCATTCTCTGCGATAATCTTGGTGAGTCTTCTGTCAGAAGTATGCAGAATCATCTACATCGCTCTTTTCGAGCTAGTTAATGCGAGAAACACGTTTTCTGGTGTATTCACCACTCCACAGTACGTTTGATGTGCAGAACCGGAGATAACTTGGTTTTCGTGAGGTTTCAAGCTGAGATATGGATTTTCTGCGATAATCTTGGTGAGACTTCAGTCAGAAGTATACAGAATCATCTACATCGCTCTTTTCGAGCTAGTTAATGCGAGAAACACGTTTTCTGGTGTATTCACCACTCCACAGTACGTTTGATGTGCAGAACCGGAGATAACTTGATTTTCGTGAGGTTTCAAGCTGAGATATGCATTTTCTGACATAATATTGGTGAGACTTCAGTCAGAAGTATGCAGAATCATCTAGATCGCTCGTTTCGAGCTATTTAATGCGAAAAAACAAGTTTTCTGGTGTTTTCAACATTCCACAGTGCGTTTGATATGCAGAACCGGCGATATCTTGATTTTCGTGGTGTTTCCAGCTGAGATATGCATTTTCTGCGATAATCTTTGTAAGTCTTCTGTCAGAAGTATGTAGAACCATCTGGATCGCTCTTTTCGAGCTATTTAATGCGAGAAACACGTTTTCTGGTGTATTCACCACTCCACAGTACGTTTGACATGCAGAACCAGAGATATCTTTGTTTCGGTCGGGTTTCAAGCTGAGATTTGGTATTTTCTACGAGAATCTTGGAGAGACTTCTGTCAGAAGTATGCAGAATCTTCGAGAACGCTCTTTTCGAGCTCCATAATGCGAGAAACACGTTATCTGGTGTTTTCACCACTCCACAGTGCGTTTGATATGCAGAACCGGCGACATCTTGGCTTTCGTCGGGCATCAAGCTGAGATATGCATTTTCAACGATAATCTTGGTGAGACTTCTGTCAGAAGTATGCAGAATCATCGGGATCGCTCTTTTCGAGCTATTTAATGCGAGAAACACGATATCTGGTGTTTTCAGCAATCCACAGTGCGTTTGATATGCAGAACCGGCGACATCTTGGATTTCGTCGGGTTTCAAGCTGAGATATGCATTTTCTACGTTAATCTTTGTGAGACTTCTGTCAGAAGTATGCAGAATCTTCGAGATCGCTCTTTTCGAGCTATTTAATGCGAAAAAACAAGTTTTCTGGTGTTTTCAACATTCCACAGTGCGTTTTATATGCAGAACCGGCGATATCTTGATTTTCGTGGTGTTTCCAGCTGAGATATGCATTTTCTGCGATAATCTTTGTAAGTCTTCTGTCAGAAGTATGTAGAACCATCTGGATCGCTCTTTTCGAGCTATTTAATGCGAGAAACACGTTTTCTGGTGTATTCACCACTCCACAGTACGTTTGACATGCAGAACCAGAGATATCTTTGTTTCGGTCGGGTTTCAAGCTGAGATTTGGTATTTTCTACGAGAATCTTGGAGAGACTTCTGTCAGAAGTATGCAGAATCTTCGAGAACGCTCTTTTCGAGCTCCATAATGCGAGAAACACGTTATCTGGTGTTTTCACCACTCCACAGTGCGTTTGATATGCAGAACCGGCGACATCTTGGCTTTCGTCGGGCATCAAGCTGAGATATGCATTTTCAACGATAATCTTGGTGAGACTTCTGTCAGAAGTATGCAGAATCATCGGGATCGCTCTTTTCGAGCTATTTAATGCGAGAAACACGATATCTGGTGTTTTCAGCAATCCACAGTGCGTTTGATATGCAGAACCGGCGACATCTTGGATTTCGTCGGGTTTCAAGCTGAGATATGCATTTTCTACGTTAATCTTTGTGAGACTTCTGTCAGAAGTATGCAGAATCTTCGAGATCGCTCTTTTCGAGCTATTTAATGCGAAAAAACAAGTTTTCTGGTGTTTTCAACATTCCACAGTGCGTTTTATATGCAGAACCGGCGATATCTTGATTTTCGTGGTGTTTCCAGCTGAGATATGCATTTTCTGCGATGATCTTGGTGAGTCTTCTGTCAGAAGTATGCAGAATCATCGGGATCCCTTTTTTCGAGCTATTTAATGCGAGAAACACGTTATCTGGTGTTTTCACCACTCCACATTGCGTTTGATATGCAGAACCGCCGACATCTTGGATTTCGTCGGGTTTCAAGCTGAGATGTGCATTTTCAACGATAATCTTGGTGAGACTTCTGTCAGAAGTATGCAGAATCATCGGGATCGCTCTTTGCGGGCTATTTAATGCGAGAAACACGTTGTCTGGTTGTTTTCACGACTTCACAGTGCGTTTGATATGCAGAACCGGCGACATCTTGATTTTCGTGATGTTTCAAGCTGAGATATGCATTTTCTGCGATAATCTTGGTGAGTCTTCTGTCAGAAGTATGTAGAATCATCTAGATCGCTCTTTTCGAGCTATTTAATGCGAGAAACACGTTTTCTGGTGTATTCACCACTCCACAGTACGTTTGACATGCAGAACCGGAGATATCTTTGTTTCGGTCGGGTTTCAAGTTGAGATATGCATTTTCTTCGATAATCTTGGTGAGACTTCTGTCAGAAGTATGCAGAATCTTCGAGAACGCTCTTTTCGAGCTACATAATGCGAGAAACACGTTATCTGGTGTTTTCACCACTCCACAGTGCGTTTGATATGCAGAAACAGCGACATCTTGGCATTCGTCGGGTATCAAGCTGAGATGTGCATTTTCAACGATAATCATGGTGAGACTTCTGTCAGAAGTATGCAGAATCTTCGAGATCGCTCTTTTCGAGCTACTTAATGCGAGAAACACGATATCTGGTGTTTTCACCACTCCACAGTGCGTTTGATATGCAGAACCGGCGATATCTTGATTTTCGTGGTGTTTCCAGCTGAGATATGCATTTTCTGCGATAATCTTGGTGAGTCTTCTGTCAGAAGTATGCAGAATCATCTAGATCGCTCTTTTCGAGCTATTTAATGCGAGAAACACGTTTTCTGGTGTATTCACCACTCCACAGTGCGTTTGATATGCAGAACCGGCGACATCTTGAATTTCGTCGGGTTTCAAGCTGAGATATGCATTTTCTACGATAATCTTGGTGAGTCTTCTGTCAGAAGTATGCAGAATCATCTAAATCGCTCTTTTCGAGCTATTTAATGCGAGAAACACGTTTTCTGGTGTATTCACCAATCCACAGTGCGTTTGACATGCAGAACCGGCGAAATCTTGCTTTTCGTGGGTTTTCAAGCTGAGATATGCATTTTCTGCGATAATCTTGGTGAGACTTCTGTCAGAAGTATGCAGAATCATCTAAATCGCTCTTTTCGAGCTATTTAATGCGAGAAACACGTTTTCTGGTGTATTCACCAATCCACAGTGCGTTTGACATGCAGAACCGGCGAAATCTTGCTTTTCGTGGGTTTTCAAGCTGAGATATGCATTTTCTGCGATAATCTTAGTGAGACTTCTGTCAGAAGTATGCAGAATCATCTAAATCGCTCTTTTCGAGCTATTTAATGCGAGAAACACGTTTTCTGGTGTATTCACTACTCCACAGTGCGTTTGATTTGCAGTACCGGCGACATCTTGATTTTCGTGAGGTTTCAAGCTGAGATATGCATTTTCTGCGATAATCTTGGTGAGACTTCTGTCAGAAGTATGCAGAATCATCGGGATCGCTCTTTTCGAGCTATTTAATGCGAGAAACACGTTGTCTGGTTGTTTTCACGACTCCACAGTGCGTTTGATATGCAGAACCGTCGACATCTTGATTTTCGTGAGATTTCAACCTGAGATATGCATTTTCTACGATAATCTTGGTGAGACTTCCGTCAGAAGTATGCAGAATCTTCGAGATCGCTCTTTTCGAGCTATTTAATGCTAGAAACACGTTATCTGGTGTTTTCACGGCACCACAGTGCGTTTGATATCCAGAACAGGCGACATCTTGAATTTCGTGAGATTTCAACCTGAGATATGCATTTTCGTCGATAATCTTGGTGAGACTTCTGTCAGAAGTATGCAGAATCTTCGAGAACGCTCTTTTCGAGCTACATAATGCGAGAAACACGTTTTCTGGTGTTTTCACCACTCCACAGTACGTTTGATGTGCAGAACCGGAGATAACTTGGTTTTCGTGAGATTTCAACCTGAGATATGCATTTTCTACGATAATCTTGGTGAGACTTCCGTCAGAAGTATGCAGAATCTTCGAGATCGCTCTTTTCGAGCTATTTAATGCGAGAAACACGTTGTCTGGTTGTTTTCACGACTCCACAGTGCTTTTGATATGCAGAACCGGCGACATCTTAATTTTCGTGATGTTTCAAGCTGAGATATGGATTTTCTGCGATAACCTTGGTGAGACTTCAGTCAGAGGTATGCACAATCATCTAGATCGCTCTTTTCAAGCTATTTAATGCGAAAAAACAAGTTTTCTAGTGTTTTCAACATTCCACAGTGCGTTTGATATGCAGAACCGGCGACATCTTGGATTTCGTCGGGTTTCAAGCTGAGATATGCATTTTCTACGATAATCTTGGTGAGACTTCTGTCAGAAGTATGCAGAATCTTCGAGATCGCTCTTTTCGAGCTACTTAATGCGAGAAACACGATATCTGGTGTTTTCACCACTCCACAGTGCGTTTGATATGCAGAACCGGCGATATCTTGATTTTCGTGGTGTTTCCAGCTGAGATATGCATTTTCTGCGATAATCTTGGTGAGTCTTCTGTCAGTAGTATGCAGAATCATCGGGACCCCTCTTTTCGAGCTATTTAATGCGAGAAACACGTTATCTGTTGTTTTCACCACTCCGCAGTGCGTTTGATATGCAGAACCGGCGACATCTTGGATTTCGTCGGGTTTCAAGCTGAGATATGCATTTTCTACGATAATCTTGGTGAGACTTCTGTCAGAAGTATGCAGAATCTTCGAGATCGCTCTTTTCGAGCTACTTAATGCGAGAAACACGATATCTGGTGTTTTCACCACTCCACAGTGCGTTTGATATGCAGAACCGGCGATATCTTGATTTTCGTGGTGTTTCCAGCTGAGATATGCATTTTCTGCGATAATCTTGGTGAGTCTTCTGTCAGTAGTATGCAGAATCATCGGGACCCCTCTTTTCGAGCTATTTAATGCGAGAAACACGTTATCTGTTGTTTTCACCACTCCGCAGTGCGTTTGATATGCAGAACCGGCGTCATCTTGATTTTCGTGAGATTTCAACCTGAGATATGCATTTTCTACTATAATCTTGGTGAGACTTCCGTCAGAAGTATGCAGAATCATCGGGACCCCTCTTTTCGAGCTATTTAATGCGAGAAACACGTTATCTGTTGTTTTCACCACTCCGCAGTGCGTTTGATATGCAGAACCGGCGTCATCTTGATTTTCGTGAGGTTTCAAGCTGAGATATGCATTTTCTGCGATTATCTTGGTGAGACTTCTGTCAGAAGTATGCATAATCATCGGGATCGCACTTCTCGAGCTATTTAATGCGAGAAACACGTTATCTGGTTGTTTTCACCACTCCACAGTGCGTTTGATTTGCAGAACTGGCGACATCTTGATTTTCGTGAGGTTTCAAGCTGAGATATGCATTTTCTGCGATAATCTTGGTGAGACTTCTGTCAGAAGTATGCAGAATCATCGGGATCGCTCTTTTCGAGCTATTTAATGCGAGAAACACGTTGTCTGGTTGTTTTCACGACTCCACAGTGCGTTTGATATGCAGAACCGGCGACATCTTAATTTTCGTGATGTTTCAAGCTGAGATATGGATTTTCTGCGATAATCTTGGTGACACTTCAGTCAGAAGTATGCAGAATCATCTAGATCGCTCTTTTCAAGCTATTTAATGCGAAAAATCAAGTTTTCTAGTGTTTTCACGACACCACAGTGCGTTTGATATCCAGAACCGGCGACATCTAGATTTTCGTGAGATTTCAACCTGAGATATGCATTTTCGTCGATAATCTAGGTGAGTCTTCTGTCAGTAGTATGCAGAATCATCGGGACCCCTCTTTTCGAGCTATTTAATGCGAGAAACACGTTGTCTGGTTGTTTTCACGACTCCACAGTGCGTTTGATATGCAGAACCGGCGACATCTTAATTTTCGTGATGTTTCAAGCTGAGATATGGATTTTCTGCGGTAACCTTGGTGAGACTTCAGTCAGAGGTATGCAGAATCATCTAGATCGCTCTTTTCAAGCTATTTAATGCGAAAAAACAAGTTTTCTAGTGTTTTCAGCATTCCACAGTGCGTTTGATATGCAGAACCGGCGACATCTTGGATTTCGTCGGGTTTCAAGCTGAGATATGCATTTTCTACGATAATCTTAGTGAGACTTCTGTCAGAAGTATGCAGAATCTTCGAGATCGCTCTTTTCGAGCTACTTAATGCGAGAAACACGATATCTGGTGTTTTCACCACTCCACAGTGCGTTTGATATGCAGAACCGGCGATATCTTGATTTTCGTGGTGTTTCCAGCTGAGATATGCATTTTCTGCGATAATCTTGGTGAGTCTTCTGTCAGTAGTATGCAGAATCATCGGGACCCCTCTTTTCGAGCTATTTAATGCGAGAAACACGTTATCTGTTGTTTTCACCACTCCGCAGTGCGTTTGATATGCAGAACCGGCGACATCTTGATTTTCGTGAGATTTCAACCTGAGATATGCATTTTCTACGATAATCTTGGTGAGACTTCTGTCAGAAGTATGCAGAATCTTCGAGATCGCTCTTTTCGAGCTATTTAATGCGAGAAACACGTTGTCTGGTTGTTTTCACGACTCCACAGTGCGTTTGATATGCAGAACCGGCGACATCTTAATTTTCGTAATGTTTCAAGCTGAGATATGGATTTTCTGCGATAACCTTGGTGAGACTTCAGTCAGAGGTATGCAGAATCATCTAGATCGCTCTTTTCAAGCTATTTAATGCGAAAAAACAAGTTTTCTAGTGTTTTCAACATTCCACAGTGCGTTTGATATGCAGAACCGGCGACATCTTGGATTTCGTCGGGTTTCAAGCTGAGATATGCATTTTCTACGATAATCTTGGTGAGACTTCTGTCAGAAGTATGCAGAATCTTCGAGATCGCTCTTTTCGAGCTACTTAATGCGAGAAACACGATATCTGGTGTTTTCACCACTCCACAGTGCGTTTGGTATGCAGAACCGGCGATACCTTGATTTTCGTGGTGTTTCCAGCTGAGATATGCATTTTCTGCGATAATCTTGGTGAGTCTTCTGTCAGAAGTATGCAGAATCTTCGAGATCGCTCTTTCCGAGCTATTTAATGCGAGAAACACGTTATCTGGTGTTTTCACGACACCACAGTGCGTTTGGTATCCAGAACAGGCGACATCTTGAATTTCGTGAGATTTCAACCTGAGATATGCATTTTCGTCGATAATCTTGGTGAGACTTCTGTCAGAAGTATGCAGAATCTTCGAGAACGCTCTTTTCGAGCTACATAATGCGAGAAACACGTTATCTGGTGTTTTCACCACTCCACAGTGCGTTTGATATGCAGAACCAGCGACATCTTGACTTTCGTCGGGTATCAAGCTGAGATATGCATTTTCAACGACAATCTTGGTGTGACTTCTGTCAGAAGTATGCAGAATCATCGGGATCGCTCTTTTCGAGCTATTTAATGCGAGAAACACGTTGTCTGGTTGTTTTCACGACTCCACAGTGCGTTTGATATGCAGAACCGGCGACATCTTAATTTTCGTGATGTTTCAAGCTGAGATATGGATTTTCTGCGATAATCTTGGTGAGACTTCAGTCAGAGGTATGCAGAATCATCTAGATCGCTCTTTTCAAGCTATTTAATGCGAAAAAACAATTTTTCTTGTGTTTTCAACATTCCACAGTGCGTTTGATATGCAGAACCGGCGACATCTTGGATTTCGTCGGGTTTCAAGCTGAGATATGCATTTTCTACGATAATCTTGGTGAGACTTCTGTCAGAAGTATGCAGAATCTTCGAGATCGCTCTTTTCGAGCTACTTAATGCGAGAAACACGATATCTGGTGTTTTCACCACTCCACAGTGCGTTTGATATGCAGAACCGGCGATACCTTGATTTTCGTGGTGTTTCCAGCTGAGATATGCATTTTCTGCGATAATCTTGGTGAGTCTTCTGTCAGAAGTATGCAGAATCTTCGAGATCGCTCTTTCCGAGCTATTTAATGCGAGAAACACGTTATCTGGTGTTTTCACGACACCACAGTGCGTTTGATATCCAGAACAGGCGACATCTTGAATTTCGTGAGATTTCAACCTGAGATATGCATTTTCGTCGATAATCTTGGTGAGACTTCTGTCAGAAGTATGCAGAATCTTCGAGAACGCTCTTTTCGAGCTACATAATGCGAGAAACACGTTATCTGGTGTTTTCACCACTCCACAGTGCGTTTGATATGCAGAACCAGCGACATCTTGACTTTCGTCGGGTATCAAGCTGAGATATGCATTTTCAACGACAATCTTGGTGTGACTTCTGTCAGAAGTATGCAGAATCATCGGGATCGCCCTTTTCGAGCTATTTAATGCGAGAAACACGTTGTCTGGTTGTTTTCACGACTCCACAGTGCGTTTGATATGCAGAACCGGCGACATCTTAATTTTCGTGATGTTTCAAGCTGAGATATGGATTTTCTGCGATAATCTTGGTGAGACTTCAGTCAGAGGTATGCAGAATCATCTAGATCGCTCTTTTCAAGCTATTTAATGCGAAAAAACAATTTTTCTGGTGTTTTCAACATTCCACAGTGCGTTTGATATGCAGAACCGGCGACATCTTGGATTTCGTCGGGTTTCAAGCTGAGATATGCATTTTCTACGATAATCTTGGTGAGACTTCTGTCAGAAGTATGCAGAATCTTCGAGATCGCTCTTTTCGAGTTAGTTAATGCGAGAAACACGTTTTCTGGTGTTTTCAACATTCCACAGTGCGTCTGATATGCAGAACCGACGATATCGTGGTTTTCGTGGTGTTTCCAGCTGAGATATGCATTTTCTGCGATAATCTTGGTGGGTCTGCTGACAGAAGTATGCAGAATCATCTAGATCACTCTTTTCGAGCTACTTAATGCGAGAACCACGTTATCTGGTGTATTGACCACTCCCCAGTGCGTTTGATATGCAGAACCGCCGATAACTTGGTCTTCGCGGGGTTTCCAGCTGAAATATGCATTTTCTGCGATAATCTTGGTGTTTCATCTATGAGAAGTATGCAGAATGATCGAGAACGCTCTTTTCGAGT
The DNA here is from genome assembly GCA_951804975.1 of Anthophora plumipes. Lineage (NCBI taxonomy): Eukaryota > Metazoa > Arthropoda > Insecta > Hymenoptera > Apidae > Anthophora > Anthophora plumipes. The sequence goes on from CATORF010000997.1 coordinate 3,070,405, forward strand.
TAGTTAATGCGAGAAACACGTTTTCTGGTGTTTTCAACATTCCACAGTGCGTCTGATATGCAGAACCGGCGATATCTTGGTTTTCGTGGGGTTTCCAGCTGAGATATGCATTTTCTGCGATAATCTTGGTGAGACTTTAGTCAGAAGTATGCAGAATCATCTAGATCGCTCGTTTCGAGCTATTTAATGCGAAAAAACAAGTTTCCTGGTGTTTTGACCACTCCACAGTCCGTATGATATGTAGAGCCGCCGATAACTTGGTCTTCGCGGGGTTTCCAGCTGAAATATGCATTTTCTGCGATAATCTTGGTGTTTCATCTATGAGAAGTATGCAGAATGATCGAGAACGCTCTTTTCGAGTTAGTTAATGCGAGAAACACGTTTTCTGGTGTTTTCAACATTCCACAGTGCGTCTGATATGCAGAACCGACGATATCGTGGTTTTCGTGGTGTTTCCAGCTGAGATATGCATTTTCTGCGATAATCTTGGTGGGTCTGCTGACAGAAGTATGCAGAATCATCTAGATCACTCTTTTCGAGCTACTTAATGCGAGAACCACGTTATCTGGTGTATTGACCACTCCCCAGTGCGTTTGATATGCAGAACCGGCGACATCTTGGTTTTCGTGGGGTTTCCAGCTGAAATATGCATTTTCAACGATAATCTTGCTGAGATTTCAGTCAGAAGTATGCAGAATCATCTAGATCGCTCGTTTCGAGCTATTTAATACGAAAAAACAAGTTTTCTGGTGTTTTCAACATTCCACAGTGCGTTTGATATGCAGAACCGGCGATATCTTGGTTTTCGTCGGGTATCAAGCTGAGATATGCATTTTCTGCGATAATCTTGGTGTATCATCTATGAGAAGTATGCAGAATCATCGTGATCGCTCTTTTCGAGCTAGTTAATGCGAGAAACACGTTTTCTGGTGTTTTCACCACTCCACAGTGCGTCTGATATGCAGAACCGGCGATATCTTGGATTTCGTGGGGTTTTCCAGCTGAGATATGCATTTTCTGCGATAATCTTGGTGAGACTTCTGTCAGAAGTTTGCAGAATCATCTAGATCGCTCGTTTCGAGCTATTTAATGCGAAAAAACAAGTTTTCTGGTGTTTTGACCACTCCACAGTGCGTTTGATATGTAGAGCCGCCGATAACTTGGTTTTCGTGGGGTTTCCAGCTGAAATATGCATTTTCTGCGATAATATTGGTAAGACTTCAGTCAGAAGTATGCGGAAACATCGAGATCGCTCTTTTCGAGCTATTTAATGCGAGAAACACGTTAACTGGTGTATTGACCACTCCACAGTGCGTTTGATATGCAGAACCGGCGCCATCTTGATTTTCGTGAGGTTTCAAGCTGAGATATGCATTTTCTGCGATAATATTGGTGAGACTTCAGTCAGAAGTATACAGAATCTTCGAGATCGCTCTTTTCGAGCTACTTAATGCGAGAAACACGTTTTCTGGTGTATTCGCCACTCCACAGTACGTTTGACATGCAGAACCGGCGACATCTTAATTTTCGTGATGTTTCAAGCTGAGATATGGATTTTCTGCGATAATCTTGGTGAGACTTCAGTCAGAGGTATGCAGAATCATCTAGATCGCTCTTTTCAAGCTATTTAATGCGAAAAAACAAGTTTTCTAGTGTTTTCACGACACCACAGTGCGTTTGATATCCAGAACCGGCGACATCTAGATTTTAGTGAGATTTCAACCTGAGATATGCATTTTCGTCGATAATCTAGGTGAGTCTTCTGTCAGTAGTATGCAGAATCATCGGGACCCCTCTTTTCGAGCTATTTGATGCGAGAAACACGTTATCTGTTGTTTTCACCACTCCGCAGTGCGTTTGATATGCAGAACCGGCGACATCTTGATTTTCGTGAGATTTCAACCTGAGATATGCATTTTCTACGATAATCTTGGTGAGACTTCCGTCAGAAGTATGCAGAATCATCGGGACCCCTCTTTTCGAGCTATTTAATGCGAGAAACACGTTATCTGTTGTTTTCACCACTCCGCAGTGCGTTTGATATGCAGAACCGGCGACATCTTGATTTTCGTGAGATTTCAACCTGAGATATGCATTTTCTACGATAATCTTGGTGAGACTTCCGTCAGAAGTATGCAGAATCTTCGAGATCGCTCTTTTCGAGCTATTTAATGCGAGAAACACGTTGTCTGGTTGTTTTCACGACTCCACAGTGCTTTTGAAATGCAGAACCGGCGACATCTTAATTTTCGTGATGTTTCAAGCTGAGATATGGATTTTCTGCGATAACCTTGGTGAGACTTCAGTCAGAGGTATGCAGAATCATCTAGATCGCTCTTTTCAAGCTATTTAATGCGAAAAAACAAGTTTTCTAGTGTTTTCAACATTCCACAGTGCGTTTGATATGCAGAACCGGCGACATCTTGGATTTCGTCGGGTTTCAAGCTGAGATATGCATTTTCTACGATAATCTTGGTGAGACTTCTGTCAGAAGTATGCAGAATCTTCGAGATCGCTCTTTTCGAGCTACTTAATGCGAGAAACACGATATCTGGTGTTTTCACCACTCCACAGTGCGTTTGATATGCAGAACCGGCGATATCTTGATTTTCGTGGTGTTTCCAGCTGAGATATGCATTTTCTGCGATAATCTTGGTGAGTCTTCTGTCAGTAGTATGCAGAATCATCGGGACCCCTCTTTTCGAGCTATTTAATGCGAGAAACACGTTATCTGTTGTTTTCACCACTCCGCAGTGCGTTTGATATGCAGAACCGGCGTCATCTTGATTTTCGTGAGATTTCAACCTGAGATATGCATTTTCTACTATAATCTTGGTGAGACTTCCGTCAGAAGTATGCAGAATCATCGGGACCCCTCTTTTCGAGCTATTTAATGCGAGAAACACGTTATCTGTTGTTTTCACCACTCCGCAGTGCGTTTGATATGCAGAACCGGCGTCATCTTGATTTTCGTGAGGTTTCAAGCTGAGATATGCATTTTCTGCGATTATCTTGGTGAGACTTCTGTCAGAAGTATGCATAATCATCGGGATCGCACTTCTCGAGCTATTTAATGCGAGAAACACGTTATCTGGTTGTTTTCACCACTCCACAGTGCGTTTGATTTGCAGAACCGGCGACATCTTGATTTTCGTGAGGTTTCAAGCTGAGATATGCATTTTCTGCGATAATCTTGGTGAGACTTCTGTCAGAAGTATGCAGAATCATCGGGATCGCTCTTTTCGAGCTATTTAATGCGAGAAACACGTTGTCTGGTTGTTTTCACGACTCCACAGTGCGTTTGATATGCAGAACCGGCGACATCTTAATTTTCGTGATGTTTCAAGCTGTGATATGGATTTTCTGCGATAATCTTGGTGACACTTCAGTCAGAAGTATGCAGAATCATCTAGATCGCTCTTTTCAAGCTATTTAATGCGAAAAATCAAGTTTTCTAGTGTTTTCACGACACCACAGTGCGTTTGATATCCAGAACCGGCGACATCTAGATTTTCGTGAGATTTCCACCTGAGATATGCATTTTCGTCGATAATCTAGGTGAGTCTTCTGTCAGTAGTATGCAGAATCATCGGGACCCCTCTTTTCGAGCTATTTAATGCGAGAAACACGTTGTCTGGTTGTTTTCACGACTCCACAGTGCGTTTGATATGCAGATCCGGCGACATCTTGGATATCGTCGGGGTTCAAGCTGAGATTTGCAATTCCTGCGATAATCTTGGTGAGACTTCTGTCCGAAGTATGCTTAATCATCGAGAACGCTCTTTTCGAGCTGGTTAATGCGCAAAAACAAGTTTTCTAGTGTTTTCAACATTCCACAGTGCGTTTGATATGCAGAACCGGCGACATCTTGGATTTCGTCGGGTTTCAAGCTGAGATATGCATTTTCTACGATAATCTTGGTGAGACTTCTGTCAGAAGTATGCAGAATCTTCGAGATCGCTCTTTTCGAGCTACTTAATGCGAGAAACACGATATCTGGTGTTTTCACCACTCCACAGTGCGTTTGATATGCAGAACCGGCGATATCTTGATTTTCGTGGTGTTTCCAGCTGAGATATGCATTTTCTGCGATAATCTTGGTGAGTCTTCTGTCAGTAGTATGCAGAATCATCGGGACCCCTCTTTTCGAGCTATTTAATGCGAGAAACACGTTATCTGTTGTTTTCACCACTCCGCAATGCGTTTGATATGCAGAACCGGCGACATCTTGATTTTCGTGAGATTTCAACCTGAGATATGCATTTTCTACGATAATCTTGGTGAGACTTCCGTCAGAAGTATGCAGAATCTTCGAGATCGCTCTTTTCGAGCTATTTAATGCGAGAAACACGTTGTCTGGTTGTTTTCACGACTCCACAGTGCGTTTGATATGCAGAACCGGCGACATCTTAATTTTCGTAATGTTTCAAGCTGAGATATGGATTTTCTGCGATAACCTTGGTGAGACTTCAGTCAGAGGTATGCAGAATCATCTAGATCGCTCTTTTCAAGCTATTTAATGCGAAAAAACAAGTTTTGTAGTGTTTTCAACATTCCACAGTGCGTTTAATATGCAGAACCGGCGACATCTTGGATTTCGTCGGGTTTCAAGCTGAGATATGCATTTTCTATGATAATCTTGGTGAGACTTCTGTCAGAAGTATGCAGAATCTTCGAGATCGCTCTTTTCGAGCTACTTAATGCGAGAAACACGATATCTGGTGTTTTCACCACTCCACAGTGCGTTTGATATGCAGAACCGGCGATACCTTGATTTTCGTGGTGTTTCCAGCTGAGATATGCATTTTCTGCGATAATCTTGGTGAGTCTTCTGTCAGAAGTATGCAGAATCTTCGAGATCGCTCTTTCCGAGCTATTTAATGCGAGAAACACGTTATCTGGTGTTTTCACGACACCACAGTGCGTTTGATATCCAGAACAGGCGACATCTTGAATTTCGTGAGATTTCAACCTGAGATATGCATTTTCGTCGATAATCTTGGTGAGACTTCTGTCAGAAGTATGCAGAATCTTCGAGAACGCTCTTTTCGAGCTACATAATGCGAGAAACACGTTATCTGGTGTTTTCACCACTCCACAGTGCGTTTGATATGCAGAACCAGCGACATCTTGACTTTCGTCGGGTATCAAGCTGAGATATGCATTTTCAACGACAATCTTGGTGTGACTTCTGTCAGAAGTATGCAGAATCATCGGGATCGCTCTTTTCGAGCTATTTAATGCGAGAAACACGTTGTCTGGTTGTTTTCACGACTCCACAGTGCGTTTGATATGCAGGACCGGCGACATCTTAATTTTCGTGATGTTTCAAGCTGAGATATGGATTTTCTGCGATAATCTTGGTGAGACTTCAGTCAGAGGTATGCAGAATCATCTAGATCGCTCTTTTCAAGCTATTTAATGCGAAAAAACAATTTTTCTGGTGTTTTCAACATTCCACAGTGCGTTTGATATGCAGAACCGGCGACATCTTGGATTTCGTCGGGTTTCAAGCTGAGATATGCATTTTCTACGATAATCTTGGTGAGACTTCTGTCAGAAGTATGCAGAATCTTCGAGATCGCTCTTTTCGAGCTATTCAATGCGAGAAACATGTTATCTGGTGTTTTCATCACTCCACAGGGCGTTTGATATGCAGAACCGGCGATATCTTGGTTTTCGTGGGGTTTCCAGCTGAGATATGCATTTTCTGCGATAATCTTGGTGAGACTTTAGTCAGAAGTATGCAGAATCATCTAGATCGCTCGTTTCGAGCTATTTAATGCGAAAAAACAAGTTTTCTGGTGTTTTGACCACTCCACAGTCCGTATGATATGTAGAGCCGCCGATAACTTGATCTTCGCGGGGTTTCCAGCTGAAATATGCATTTTCTGCGATAATCTTGGTGTTTCATCTATGAGAAGTATGCAGAATGATCGAGAACGCTCTTTTCGAGTTAGTTAATGCGAGAAACACGTTTTCTGGTGTTTTCAACATTCCACAGTGCGTCTGATATGCAGAACCGACGATATCGTGGTTTTCGTGGTGTTTCCAGCTGAGATATGCATTTTCTGCGATAATCTTGGTGGGTCTGCTGACAGAAGTATGCAGAATCATCTAGATCACTCTTTTCGAGCTACTTAATGCGAGAACCACGTTATCTGGTGTATTGACCACTCCCCAGTGCGTTTGATATGCAGAACCGGCGACATCTTGGTTTTCGTGGGGTTTCCAGCTGAAATATGCATTTTCAACGATAATCTTGCTGAGATTTCAGTCAGAAGTATGCAGAATCATCTAGATCGCTCGTTTCGAGCTATTTAATACGAAAAAACAAGTTTTCTGGTGTTTTCAACATTCCACAGTGCGTTTGATATGCAGAACCGGCGATATCTTGGTTTTCGTGGGGTTTCCAGCTGAGATATGCATTTTCTGCGATAATCTTTGTGAGACTTCTGTCAGAAGCATGCAGAATCATCGGGTTCGCTCTTTTCGAGCTATTTAATGCGAGAAACACCTTATGTGGTGATTTCACCACTCCACAGTGCGTTTGATATGCAGAACCGACGACATCTTGACTTTCGTCGGGTATCAAGCTGAGATATGCATTTTCTGCGATAATCTTGGTGTATCATCTATGAGAAGTATGCAGAATCATCGTGAACGCTCTTTTCGAGCTAGTTAATGCGAGAAACACGATATCTGGTGTTTTCACCACTCCACAGTGCGTTTGATATGCAGAACCGGCGATATCTTGATTTTCGTGGTGTTTCCAGCTGAGATATGCATTTTCTGCGATAATCTTGGTGAGTCTTCTGTCAGTAGTATGCAGAATCATCGGGACCCCTCTTTTCGAGCTATTTAATGCGAGAAACACGTTATCTGTTGTTTTCACCACTCCGCAGTGCGTTTGATATGCAGAACCGGCGACATCTTGATTTTCGTGAGATTTCAACCTGAGATATGCATTTTCTACGATAATCTTGGTGAGACTTCCGTCAGAAGTATGCAGAATCTTCGAGATCGCTCTTCTCGAGCTATTTAATGCGAGAAACACGTTGTCTGGTTGTTTTCACGACTCCACAGTGCGTTTGATGTGCAGAACCGGCGACATCTTAATTTTCGTAATGTTTCAAGCTGAGATATGGATTTTCTGCGATAACCTTGGTGAGACTTCAGTCAGAAGTATGCAGAATCATCGGGATCGCTCTTTTCGAGCTATTTAATGCGAGAAACACGTTGTCTGGTTGTTTTCACGACTCCACAGTGCGTTTGATATGCAGAACCGGCGACATCTTGAATTTCGTGAGATTTCAACCTGAGATATGCATTTTCGTCGATAATCTTGGTGAGACTTCTGTCAGAAGTATGCAGAATCTTCGAGAACGCTCTTTTCGAGCTACATAATGCGAGAAACACGTTATCTGGTGTTTTCACCACTCCACAGTGCGTTTGATATGCAGAACCGGCGATACCTTGATTTTCGTGGTGTTTCCAGCTGAGATATGCATTTTCTGCGATAATCTTGGTGAGTCTTCTGTCAGAAGTATGCAGAATCATCGGGATCGCTCTTTTCGAGCTATTTAATGCGAGAAACACGTTGTCTGGTTGTTTTCACGACTCCACAGTGCGTTTGATATGCAGAACCGGCGACATCTTGAATTTCGTGAGATTTCAACCTGAGATATGCATTTTCGTCGATAATCTTGGTGAGACTTCTGTCAGAAGTATGCAGAATCTTCGAGAACGCTCTTTTCGAGCTACATAATGCGAGAAACACGTTATCTGGTGTTTTCACCACTCCACAGTGCGTTTGATATGCAGAACCAGCGACATCTTGACTTTCGTCGGGTATCAAGCTGAGATATGCATTTTCAACGACAATCTTGGTGTGACTTCTGTCAGAAGTATGCAGAATCATCGGGATCGCTCTTTTCGAGCTATTTAATGCGAGAAACACGTTGTCTGGTTGTTTTCACGACTCCACAGTGCGTTTGATATGCAGAACCGGCGACATCTTAATTTTCGTGATGTTTCAAGCTGAGATATGGATTTTCTGCGATAATCTTGGTGAGACTTCAGTCAGAGGTATGCAGAATCATCTAGATCGCTCTTTTCAAGCTATTTAATGCGAAAAAACAATGCTTCTGGTGTTTTCAACATTCCACAGTGCGTTTGATATTCAGAACCGGCGACATCTTGGATTTCGTCGGGTTTCAAGCTGAGATATGCATTTTCTACGATAATCTTGGTGAGACTTCTGTCAGAAGTATGCAGAATCTTCGAGATCGCTCTTTTCGAGCTATTTAATGCGAGAAACATGTTATCTGGTGTTTTCATCACTCCACAGGGCGTTTGATATGCAGAACCGGCGATATCTTGGTTTTCGTGGGGTTTCCAGCTGAGATATGCATTTTCTGCGATAATCTTGGTGAGACTTTAGTCAGAAGTATGCAGAATCATCTAGATCGCTCGTTTCGAGCTATTTAATGCGAAAAAACAAGTTTTCTGGTGTTTTGACCACTCCACAGTCCGTATGATATGTAGAGCCGCCGATAACTTGATCTTCGCGGGGTTTCCAGCTGAAATATGCATTTTCTGCGATAATCTTGGTGTTTCATCTATGCGAAGTATGCAGAATGATCGAGAACGCTCTTTTCGAGTTAGTTAATGCGAGAAACACGTTTTCTGGTGTTTTCAACATTCCACAGTGCGTCTGATATGCAGAACCGACGATATCGTGGTTTTCGTGGTGTTTCCAGCTGAGATATGCATTTTCTGCGATAATCTTGGTGGGTCTGCTGACAGAAGTATGCAGAATCATCTAGATCACTCTTTTCGAGCTACTTAATGCGAGAACCACGTTATCTGGTGTATTGACCACTCCCCAGTGCGTTTGATATGCAGAACCGGCGACATCTTGGTTTTCGTGGGGTTTCCAGCTGAAATATGCATTTTCAACGATAATCTTGCTGAGATTTCAGTCAGAAGTATGCAGAATCATCTAGATCGCTCGTTTCGAGCTATTTAATACGAAAAAACAAGTTTTCTGGTGTTTTCAACATTCCACACTGCGTTTGATATGCAGAACCGGCGATATCTTGGTTTTCGTGGGGTTTCCAGCTGAGATATGCATTTTCTGCGATAATCTTTGTGAGACTTCTGTCAGAAGCATGCAGAATCATCGGGATCGCTCTTTTCGAGCTATTTAATGCGAGAAACACCTTATGTGGTGATTTCACCACTCCACAGTGCGTTTGATATGCAGAACCGACGACATCTTGACTTTCGTCGGGTATCAAGCTGAGATATGCATTTTCTGCGATAATCTTGGTGAGACTTCTGTCAGAAGTATGCAGAATCATCTAGATCGCTCGTTTCGAGCTATTTAATACGAAAAAACAAGTTTTCTGGTGTTTTCAACATTCCACACTGCGTTTGATATGCAGAACCGGCGATATCTTGGTTTTCGTGGGGTTTCCAGCTGAGATATGCATTTTCTGCGATAATCTTTGTGAGACTTCTGTCAGAAGCATGCAGAATCATCGGGATCGCTCTTTTCGAGCTATTTAATGCGAGAAACTCGTTTTCTGGTGTATTCGCCACTCCACAGTACGTTTGACATGCAGAACCGGCGACATCTTAATTTTCGTGATGTTTCAAGCTGAGATATGGATTTTCTGCGATAATCTTGGTGAGACTTCAGTCAGAGGTATGCAGAATCATCTAGATCGCTCTTTTCAAGCTATTTAATGCGAAAAAACAAGTTTTCTAGTGTTTTCACGACACCACAGTGCGTTTGATATCCAGAACCGGCGACATCTAGATTTTAGTGAGATTTCAACCTGAGATATGCATTTTCGTCGATAATCTAGGTGAGTCTTCTGTCAGTAGTATGCAGAATCATCGGGACCCCTCTTTTCGAGCTATTTAATGCGAGAAACACGTTATCTGTTGTTTTCACCACTCCGCAGTGCGTTTGATATGCAGAACCGGCGACATCTTGATTTTCGTGAGATTTCAACCTGAGATATGCATTTTCTACGATAATCTTGGTGAGACTTCTGTCAGAAGTATGCAGAATCTTCTAGATCGCTCTTTTCGAGCTATTTAATGCGGGAAACACCTTATGTGGTGATTTCACCACTCCACAGTGCGTTTGATATGCAGAACCGACGGCATCTTGATTTTCGTGAGGTTTCAAGCTGAGATATGCATTTTCTGCGATAATCTTGGTGAGACTTCTGTCAGAAGTATGCAGAATCATCGGGATCGCTCTTTTCGAGCTATTTAATGCGAGAAACACGTTGTCTGGTTGTTTTCACGACTCCACAGTGCGTTTTAAATGCTGAACCGGCGACATCTTGAATTTCGTGAGATTTCAACCTGAGATATGCATTTTCGTCGATAATCTTGGTGAGACTTCTGTCAGAAGTATGCAGAATCTTCGAGAACGCTCTTTTCGAGCTACATAATGCGAGAAACACGTTATCTGGTGTTTTCACCACTCCACAGTGCGTTTGATATGCAGAACCAGCGACATCTTGGCTTTCGTCGGGTATCAAGCTGAGATATGCATTTTCAACGATAATCTTGGTGAGACTTCTGTCAGAAGTATGCAGAATCATCGGGATCGCTCTTTTCGAGCTATTTAATGCGAGAAACATGTTATCTGGTGTTTTCATCACTCCACAGGGCGTTTGATATGCAGAACCGGCGATATCTTGGTTTTCGTGGGGTTTCCAGCTGAGATATGCATTTTCAACGATAATCTTGGTGAGATTTCTGTCAGAAGTATGCAGAATCATCGGGATCGCACTTTTCGAGCTATTTAATGCGAGAAACACGTTGTCTGGTTGTTTTCACGACTCCACAGTGCGTTTGATATGCAGAACCGGCGACATCTTAATTTTCGTGATGTTTCAAGCTGAGATATGGATTTTCTGCGATAATCTTGGTGAGACTTCAGTCAGAGGTATGCAGAATCATCTAGATCGCTCTTTTCAAGCTATTTAATGCGAAAAAACAAGTTTTCTAGTGTTTTCAACATTCCACAGTGCGTTTGATATGCAGAACCGGCGACATCTTGGATTTCGACGGGTTTCAAGCTGAGATATGCATTTTCTACGATAATCTTGGTGAGACTTCTGTCAGAAGTATGCAGAATCTTCGAGATCGCTCTTTTCGGGCTATTTAATGCGAGAAACATGATATCTGGTGTTTTCATCACTCCACGGGGCGTTTGATATGCAGAACCGGCGATATCTTGGTTTTCGTGGGGTTTCCAGCTGAGATATGCATTTTCTACGATAATCTTGGTGAGACTTTAGTCAGAAGTATGCAGAATCTCCTAGATTGCTCGTTTCGAGCTATTTAATGCGAGAAACATGTTATCTGGTGTTTTCATCACTCCACAGGGCGTTTGATATGCAGAACCGGCGATATCTTGGTTTTCGTGGGGTTTCCAGCTGAGATATGCATTTTCAACGATAATCTTGGTGAGATTTCTGTCAGAAGTATGCAGAATCATCGGGATCGCACTTTTCGAGCTATTTAATGCGAGAAACACGTTGTCTGGTTGTTTTCACGACTCCACAGTGCGTTTGATATGCAGAACCGGCGACATCTTAATTTTCGTGATGTTTCAAGCTGAGATATGGATTTTCTGCGATAATCTTGGTGAGACTTCAGTCAGAGGTATGCAGAATCATCTAGATCGCTCTTTTCAAGCTATTTAATGCGAGAAACACGTTTTCTGGTGTTTTCAACATTCCACAGTGCGTCTGATATGCAGAACCGACGATATCGTGGTTTTCGTGGTGTTTCCAGCTGAGATATGCATTTTCTGCGATAATCTTGGTGGGTCTTCTGTCAGCAGTATGCAGAATCATCTAGATCACTCTTTTCGAGCTACTTAATGCGAGAACCACGTTATCTGGTGTATTGACCACTCCCCAGTGCGTTTGATATGCAGAACCGGCGACATCTTGGTTTTCGTGGGGTTTCCAGCTGAAATATGCATTTTCAACGATAATGATGGTGAGATTTCAGTCAGAAGTATGCAGAATCATCTAGATCGCTCGTTTCGAGCTATTTAATGCGAAAAACAAGTTTTCTGGTGTTTTCAACATTCCACAGTGCGTTTGATATGCAGAACCGGCGATATCTTGATTTTCGTGGTGTTTCCAGCTGAGATATGCATTTTCTGCGAGAATATTGGTGAGACTTCAGTCAGAAGTATACAGAATCTTCTAGATCGCTCGTTTCGAGCTATTTAATGCGAGAAACACGTTATCTGGTGTATTGACCACTCCACAGGGCGTTTGATATGTAGAGCCGCCGATAACTTGGTTTTCGTGGGGTTTCCAGCTGAAATATGCATTTTCTGCGATAATCTTGGTGAGTCTTCTGTCAGAAGTATGCAGAATCATCGAGATCGCTCTATTTGAGCTATTTAATGCGAGAAACATGTTATCTGGTGTTTTCATCACTCCACAGGGCGTTTGATATGCAGAACCGGCGACATCTTGGTTTTCGTGGGGTTTCCAGCTGAGATATGCATTTTCTGCGATAATCTTTGTGAGACTTCTGTCAGAAGCATGCAGAATCATCGGGATCGCTCTTTTCGAGCTATTTAATGCGAGAAACACCTTATGTGGTGATTTCACCACTCCACAGTGCGTTTGATATGCAGAACCGACGACATCTTGACTTTCGTCGGGTATCAAGCTGAGATATGCATTTTCTGCGATAATCTTGGTGTTTCATCTAGGAGAAGTATGCAGAATCATCGTGAACGCTCTTTTCGAGCTAGTTAATGCGAGAAACACGTTTTCTGCTGTTTTCACCACTCCACAGTGCGTCTGATATGCAGAACCGGCGACATCTTGGATTTCGTCGGGTTTCAAGCTGAAATATGCATTTTCTGCGATAATATTGGTAAGACTTCAGTCAGAAGTATGCGGAAACATCGAGATCGCTCTTTTCGAGCTATTTAATGCAAGAAACACGTTATCTGGTGTATTGACCACTCCACAGTGCGTTTGATATGCAGAACCGGCGACATCTAGATTTTAGTGAGATTTCAACCTGAGATATGCATTTTCGTCGATAATCTAGGTGAGTCTTCTGTCAGTAGTATGCAGAATCATCGGGACCCCTCTTTTCGAGCTATTTAATGCGAGAAACACGTTATCTGTTGTTTTCACCACTCCGCAGTGCGTTTGATATGCAGAACCGGCGACATCTTGATTTTCGTGAGATTTCAACCTGAGATATGCATTTTCTACGATAATCTTGGTGAGACTTCCGTCAGAAGTATGCAGAATCTTCGAGATCGCTCTTTTCGTGCTATTTAATGCGAGAAACACGTTATCTGGTGTTTCCACGACACCACAGTGCGTTTGATATCCAGAACAGGCGACATCTTGAATTTCGTGAGATTTCAACCTGAGATATGCATTTTCGTCGATAATCTTGGTGAGACTTCTGTCAGAAGTATGCAGAATCTTCGAGAACGCTCTTTTCGAGCTACATAATGCGAGAAACACGTTATCTGGTGTTTTCACCACTCCACAGTGCGTTTGATATGCAGAACCAGCGACATCTTGACTTTCGCCGGGTATCAAGCTGAGATATGCATTTTCAACGATAATCTTGGTGAGACTTCTGTCAGAAGTATGCAGAATCATCGGGATCGCTCTTTTCGAGCTATTTAATGCGAGAAACACGTTATCTGGTGTATTGACCACTCCACAGGGCGTTTGATATGTAGAGCCGCCGATAACTTGGTTTTCGTGGGGTTTCCAGCTGAAATATGCATTTTCTGCGATAATCTTGGTGAGTCTTCTGTCAGAAGTATGCAGAATCATCGAGATCGCTCTATTTGAGCTATTTAATGCGAGAAACATGCTATCTGGTGTTTTCATCACTCCACAGGGCGTTTGATATGCAGAACCGGCGACATCTTGGTTTTCGTGGGGTTTCCAGCTGAGATATGCATTTCCTGCGATAATCTTTGTGAGACTTCTGTCAGAAGCATGCAGAATCATCGGGATCGCTCTTTTCGAGCTATATAAAGCGAGAAACACCTTATGTGGTGATTTCACCACTCCACAGTGCGTTTGATATGCAGAACCGACGACATCTTGACTTTCGTCGGGTATCAAGCTGAGATATGCATTTTCTGCGATAATCTTGGTGTTTCATCTATGAGAAGTATGCAGAATCATCGTGAACGCTCTTTTCGAGCTAGTTAATGCGAGAAACACGTTTTCTGCTGTTTTCACCACTCCACAGTGCGTCTGATATGCAGAACCGGCGACATCTTGGATTTCGTCGGGTTTCAAGCTGAAATATGCATTTTCTGCGATAATATTGGTAAGACTTCAGTCAGAAGTATGCGGAAACATCGAGATCGCTCTTTTCGAGCTATTTAATGCAAGAAACACGTTATCTGGTGTATTGACCACTCCACAGTGCGTTTGATATGCAGAACCGGCGACATCTAGATTTTAGTGAGATTTCAACCTGAGATATGCATTTTCGTCGATAATCTAGGTGAGTCTTCTGTCAGTAGTATGCAGAATCATCGGGACCCCTCTTTTCGAGCTATTTAATGCGAGAAACACGTTATCTGTTGTTTTCACCACTCCGCAGTGCGTTTGATATGCAGAACCGGCGACATCTTGATTTTCGTGAGATTTCAACCTGAGATATGCATTTTCTACGATAATCTTGGTGAGACTTCCGTCAGAAGTATGCAGAATCTTCGAGATCGCTCTTTTCGTGCTATTTAATGCGAGAAACACGTTATCTGGTGTTTCCGCGACACCACAGTGCGTTTGATATCCAGAACAGGCGACATCTTGAATTTCGTGAGATTTCAACCTGAGATATGCATTTTCGTCGATAATCTTGGTGAGACTTCTGTCAGAAGTATGCAGAATCTTCGAGAACGCTCTTTTCGAGCTACATAATGCGAGAAACACGTTATCTGGTGTTTTCACCACTCCACAGTGCGTTTGATATGCAGAACCAGCGACATCTTGACTTTCGTCGGGTATCAAGCTGAGATATGCATTTTCAACGATAATCTTGGTGAGACTTCTGTCAGAAGTATGCAGAATCATCGGGATCGCTCTTTTCGAGCTATTTAATGCGAGAAACACGTTGTCTGGTTGTTTTCACGACTCCACAGTGCGTTTGATATGCAGAACCGGCGACATCTTAATTTTCGTGATGTTTCAAGCTGAGATATGGATTTTCTGCGATAATCTTGGTGAGACTTCAGTCAGAGGTATGCAGAATCATCTAGATCGCTCTTTTCAAGCTATTTAATGCGAAAAAACAAGTTTTCTAGTGTTTTCAACATTCCACAGTGCGTTTGATATGCAGAACCGGCGACATCTTGGATTTCGTCGGGTTTCAAGCTGAGATATGCATTTTCTACGATAATCTTGGTGAGACTTCTGTCAGAAGTATGCAGAATCTTCGAGATCGCTCTTTTCGAGCTACTTAATGCGAGAAACACGATATCTGGTGTTTTCACCACTCCACAGTGCGTTTGATATGCAGAACAGGCGACATCTTGAATTTCGTGAGATTTCAACCTGAGATATGCATTTTCGTCGATAATCTTGGTGAGACTTCTGTCAGAAGTATGCAGAATCTTCGAGAACGCTCTTTTCGAGCTACATAATGCGAGAAACACGTTATCTGGTGTATTCACCACTCCACAGTGCGTTTGATATGCAGAACCGGCGGCATCTTGGATTTCGTCGGGGTTCATACTGAGATATGCATTTTCTACGATAATCTTGGTGAGACTTCTGTCAGAAGTATGCAGAATCATCGAGATCGCTCTTTTCGAGCTATTTAATGCGAGAAACTCGTTTTCTGGTGTATTCACCACTCCACAGTACGTTTGACATGCAGAACCGGCGACATCTTGCTTTTCGTGGGTTTTCAAGCTGAGATATGCTTTTTCTGCGATAATCATGGTGAGACTTCTGTCAGAAGTATGCAGAATCTTCGAGAACGCTGTTTTCGAGCTACATAATGCGAGAAACACGTTATCTGGTGTTTTCACCACTCCACAGTGCGTATGATATGCAGAACCAGCGACATCTTGGCTTTCGTCGGGTATCAAGCTGAGATATGCATTTTCAACGATAATATTGGTGAGACTTCTGTCAGAAGTATGCAGAATCATCGGGATCGCTCTTTTCGAGCTATTTAATGCGAGAAACACGTTGTCTGGTTGTTTTCACGACTCCACAGTGCGTTTGATATGCAGAACCGGCGACATCTTAATTTTCGTGATGTTTCAAGCTGAGATATGCATTTTCTGCGATAAGCTTTGTGAGACATTTGTCCGAAGTATGCAGAAACATCGGGAGCGCTCTTTTCGAGCTATTTAATGCGAGAAACACGTGTTCTGGGGCTTTCAAAACACCACAGTTCGTTGGATATGCAGAACAGGTGATATCTTGGGTTTCGAGGGGTTTCAAGCTGAGGTATGGATTTTCTGCGATAAACTTGGTGAGACTTCAGTCAGAAGTATGCAGAATCATCTAGTTCGCTCGTTTCGAGCTATTTAATGTGAGAAACACGTTATCTGGTTGCTTTCACCACTCCACAGTGCGTTTGATATGCAGAACCGGCGACATCTTGATTTTCGTGAGGTTTCAAGCTGAGATATGCATTTTCTGCGATAATATTGGTGAGACATTTGTCCGAAGTATGCAGAAACATCGGGAGCGCTCTTTTCGAGCTATTTAATGCGCGAAACACGTGTTCTGGGGCTTTCAAAACACCACAGTTCGTTGGATATGCAGAACCGGCGACATCTTTTTTTTCGACGGGTTTCAAGCTGAGATATGCATTTTCTGCGATAATATTGGTGAGACTTCAGTCAGAAGTTTGCAGAATGATCTAGTTCGCTCGTTTCGAGCTATTTAATGCGAGAAACACGTTATCTGGTTGCTTTCACCACTCCACAGTGCGATTGATATGCAGAACCGGCGACATCTTGATTTTCGTGAGGTTTCAAGCTGAGATATGCATTATCTGCGATAATCTTGGTGAGACTTCTGTCCGAAGTGTGCAGAATCATCGAGATCGCACTTTTCAAGCTATTTAATGCGAGAAACACGTGTTCTGGGGCTTTCAAAACACCACAGTTCGTTGGATATGCAGAACAGGTGATATCTTGGGTTTGGAGGGGTTTCAAGCTGAGATATGGATTTTCTGCGATAAGCTTGGTGAGACTTCTGTCCGAAGTATGCAGAATCATCTAGATCGCTCTTTTCGAGCTACTTAATGCGAGAAACACGTTTTCTGGTGTATTCACCACTCCACAGTACGTTTGACATGCAGAAACGGAGATACCTTGATTTCGGTCGGGTTTCAAGCTGAGATATGCATTTTCTGCGATAATATTGGTGAGACTTCAGTTAGAAGTATGCAGAATCATCGAGATCGCTCGTTTCGAGCTATTTAATGCGAGAAACACGTTATCTGGTGCTTTCACCACTCCACAGTGCGCATGATATGCAGAACCGGCGACATCTTGATTTTCGTGAGGTTTCAAGCTGAGATATGCATTATCTGCGATAATCTTGGTGAGACTTCTGTCCGAAGTGTGCAGAATCATCGAGATCGCACTTTTCAAGCTATTTAATGCGAGAAACACGTGTTCTGGGGCTTTCAAAACACCACAGTTCGTTGGATATGCAGAACAGGTGATATCTTGGGTTTGGAGGGGTTTCAAGCTGAGATATGGATTTTCTGCGATAAGCTTGGTGAGACTTCTGTCCGAAGTATGCAGAATCATCTAGATCGCTCTTTTCGAGCTACTTAATGCGAGAAACACGTTTTCTGGTGTATTCACCACTCCACAGTACGTTTGACATGCAGAAACGGAGATACCTTGATTTCGGTCGGGTTTCAAGCTGAGATATGCATTTTCTGCGATAATATTGGTGAGACTTCAGTTAGAAGTATGCAGAATCATCGAGATCGCTCGTTTCGAGCTATTTAATGCGAGAAACACGTTATCTGGTGCTTTCACCACTCCACAGTGCGCATGATATGCAGAACCGGAGATATCTTGGTTTTCGTAGGGTTTCAAGCTGAGATATGCATTATCTGCGATAATCTTGGTGAGACTTCTGTCCGAAGTGTGCAGAATCATCGAGATCGCACTTTTCAAGCTATTTAATGCGGGAAACACGTTTTCTGGCGCTTTCACCACACCACGGTTCGTTGGATATGCAGAACAGGTGATATCTTGGGTTTGGAGGGGTTTCAAGCTGAGATATGGATTTTCTGCGATAAGCTTGGTGAGACTTCTGTCCGAAGTATGCAGAATCATCGACATCGCTCTTTTCGAGCTATTTAATGCGAGAAACTCGTTATCTGGTGTTTTCACCACTCCACAGTGCGTTTGATATGCAGTACCAGCGATATCTTGGTTTTCGTGGGGTTTCAAGCTGAGAAATGAATTTTTTAGGATAATCTTGGTGAGACTTCTGTCCGAAGTATGCAGAATTATCGAGATCGCTCTATTCGAGCTATTTAATGCGAGAAACACGTTTTCTGGTATATTCGCCACTCCACAGTGCGTTTGATATGCAGAACCAGCGATATCTTGGCTTTCGTGGGGTTTCAAGCTGAGATATGCATTTTCTGCGATAAGCTTGGTGAGACATTTGTCCGAAGTATGCAGAAACATCGGGAGCGCTCTTTTCGAGCTATTTAATGCGAGAATCACGTTTTCAGGTATTTTCACCACTCCACAGTTCTTTGGATATGTAGAACAGGAGATATCTTGGTTTGCGTGGGTTTTCAAGCAGAGATATGCATTTTCTGAGATAACCTTTGTGAGACTTCTGTTAGAAGTATGCAGAATCATCGAGATCGCTCTTTTCGAGCTATTTAATGCGAGAAACACGTTATCTGGTGTTTTCACCACTCCACAGTGCGCATGATATGCAGAACCGGAGATATCTTGGTTTTCGTAGGGTTTCAAGCTGAGATATGCATTATCTGCGATAATCTTGGTGAGACTTCTGTCCGAAGTGTGCAGAATCATCGAGATCGCACTTTTCAAGCTATTTAATGCGAGAAACACGTTTTCTGGGGCTTTCACCACACCACAGTTCGTTGGATATGCAGAACAGGTGATATCTTGGGTTTGGAGGGGTTTCAAGCTGAGATATGGATTTTCTGCGATAAACTTGGTGAGACTTCTTTCCGAAGTATGCAGAATCATCGACATCGCTCTTTTCGAGCTATTTAATGCGAGAAACACGTTATCTGGTGTTTTCACCACTCTACAGTGCGTTTGATATGCAGTACCAGCGATATCTTGGTTTTCGTGGGGTTTCAAGCTGAGAAATGAATTTTTTAGGATAATCTTGGTGAGACTTCTGTCCGAAGTATGCAGAATCATCGAGATCGCTCTATTCGAGCTATTTAATGCGACAAAACGTTGTCCGGTGATTTCACCACTCCACAGTGCGTATGATATGCAGAACCGACGATATCTTGGTTTTCGTGGGGTTTCAAGCTGAGATATGCATTTTCTGCGATAATCTTTGTGCGACTTCTGTCAGAAGTATGCAGAATCATCGAGATCGCTCTTTTCGAGCTACTTAATGCGAGAAACACGTTTTCTGGGGTTTTCACCAGACCACAGTTCGTTAGATATGCAGAAGCGGAGATATCTTGGTTTTCGTGGGGTTTCAAGCTGAGATATGCATTTTCTGCGATAATCTTGGTGCGACTTCTGTCAGAAGTATGCAGAATCATCGAGATCGCTCTATTCGAGCTATTTAATGCGAGAAACACGTTATCTGGTGTTTTCATCACTCCACAGGGCGTTTGATATGCAGAACCGGCGATATCTTGGTTTTCGTGGGGTTTCCATCTGAGATATGCATTTTCTGCGATAATCTTGGGGCGACTTCTGTCCGAAGTATGCTTAATCATCGAGACCGCTCGTTTCGACCTATTTAATGCGAGAAACACGTTTTCTGGGGTTTTCACCACACCACACTTCGTTGGATGTGCAGAACCGGAGATATCTTGGTTTTCGTGGGGTCTCAAGCTGAGATATGCATTTTCTGCGATAATCTTGGTGAGACTTCAGTCAGAAGTATGCAGAATCATCGAGATCGCTCTATTCGAGCTCTTTAATGCGAGAAACACGTTATCTAGTTGTTTTCACCACTCCACAGTGCGTTTGATATGCAGAACCGGCGACATCTTTGCTTTCGTCGTGTATCAAGCTGAGATATGCATTTTCTGCGATAATCTTGGTGAGACTTCAGTCAGAAGTACGCAGTATTATTTAGACCGCTCGTTTCGAGCTGCTTAATGCGTGAAACACGTTTTCTGGTGTTTTCACCAATCCACAGTGCGTTTGATATGCAGAACCGGCGACATCTTGGATTTCGTCGGGGTTCACGCTGAGATATGCATTTTCTGCGATAATCTTGGTGAGACTTCTGTCCGAAGTATGCAGAATCATCGAGACCGCTCGTTTCGACCTATTTAATGCGAGAAACACGTTTTCTGGGGTTTTCACCACACCACAGTTCGTTGGATGTGCAGAACCGGAGATATCTTGGTTTTCGTGGGGTCTCAAGCTGAGATATGCATTTTCTGCGATAATCTTGGTGAGACTTCAGTCAGAAGTATGCAGAATCATCGAGATCGCTCTATTCGAGCTCTTTAATGCGAGAAACACGTTATCTAGTTGTTTTCACCACTCCACAGTGCGTTTGATATGCAGAACCGGCGACATCTTTGCTTTCGTCGTGTATCAAGCTGAGATATGCATTTTCTGCGATAATCTTGGTGAGACTTCAGTCAGAAGTACGCAGTATCATTTAGACCGCTCGTTTCGAGCTGCTTAATGCGTGAAACACGTTTTCTGGTGTTTTCACCAATCCACAGTGCGTTTGATATGCAGAACCGGCGACATCTTGGATTTCGTCGGGGTTCACGCTGAGATATGCATTTTCTGCGATAATCTTGGTGAGACTTCTGTCCGAAGTATGCAGAATCATCGAGATCGCTCTTTTCGAGCTATTTAATGCGAGAAACACGTTTTCTGGTGTATTCACCACCGCACAGAGCGTTTGATATGCAGAACCGGCGATATCTTGATATTCGTGGTGTTTTCAGCTGAGATATGCATTTTCTGCGATAATCTTGGTGAGACTTCTGTCCGAAGTAAGCAGAATCATCGAGATCGCTCTTCTCGAGATACTTAATGCGAGAAACACGTTTTCTGGTGTATTCACCACTCCACAGTACGTTTGACATGCAGAACCGAAGATATCTTGGTTTCGGTCGGGTTTCAAGCTGAGATATGCATTTTCTGCGATTATCTAGGTGAGACATCAGTCAGAAGTATGCAGAATCATCTAGATCGCTCGTTTCGAGCTGCTTAATGCGAGAAACACGTTTTCTGGTGTTTTCACCACTCCACAGTTCGTTGGATATGCAGAACAGGAGATATCTTGGTTTTCGTGGGGTTTCTAGGAGAGATATGCATTTTCTGCGATAATCATGGTGAGAATTCTGTTAGAAGTATGCAGCATCATCGAGATCGCACTTTTCGATCTATTTAATGCGAGAAACACGTTGTCTGGTGTTCTCACCACTCCACAGTTGGTATGATATGCAGAACCGTCGATGTTTAGTTTTCGTCGGGTTTCAAGCTGAGATATGCATTTTCTGCGATAATCTTGGTGAGACTTCTGTCCGATGTATGCTTAATCATCTAGATCGTTCGTTTCGAGCTATTTAATGCGAAAAAACAAGTTTTCTGGTGTTTTGACCACTCCACAGTGCGTTTGATATGGAGAGCCGCCGATAACTTGGTTTTCGTGGGGATTCCAGCTGAAATATGCATTTTCTGCGATAATCTTGGTGAGTCTTCTGTCAGAAGTATGCAGAATCATCTAGATTGCACTTTTCGAGCCATTTAATGCGAGAAACACGTTTTCTGGTGTATTCACCACTCCACAGTGCGTTTGACATGCAGAACCGGAGATATCTTGGTTTCGGTCGGGTTTCAAGCTGAGATATGCTTCTCTACGATAATCTTGGTGAGACTTCTGTCAGAAGTATGCAGAATCTTCGAGAACGCTCTTTTCGAGCTACTTAATGCGAGAAACACGTTTTCTGGTGTTTTCACCACTCCACAGAACGTTTTATGTGCAGAACCGGCGACATCTTGGATTTCGTCGGGTTTCAAGCTGAGATATGCATTTTCTGCGATTATCTTGGGGAGACTTCTGTCAGAAGTATGCAGAATCATCGAGATCGCTCTTTTCGAGCTACTTAATGCGAGAAACACGTTAGCTGGTGTTTTCGCCACTCCACAGTGCGTTTGACATGCAGAACCGCAGATATCTTGGTTACGTTCGGGATTCAAGCTGAGATATGCATTTTCTGCGATAATCCTGGTGAGACTTCAGTCAGAAGTATGCAGAATCATCTAGATCGCTCTTGCCGAGCTATTTAACGCGGGAAACACGTTATCTGGTGTTTGCACCAGTCCACAGTGCGTTTGATATGCAGAACCGGCGACATCTTGGCTTTAGTCGGGGTTCAAACTGAGACATGCATTTTCTGCGATAATCCTGGTGATTCTTCTGTCAGAAGTATGCAGAATCATCGAAAACGCTCTTTTCGAGCTGTTTAATGCGAGAAACACGTTATCTGGTGTTTTCACCACTCCACAGTGCGTTTGATATGCAGAACCGGCGACATCTTGGATTTCGTCGGGTTTCAAGCTGAGATATGCATTTTCTGCGATTATCTTGGTGAGACTTCAGTCAGAAGTTTGCAGAATCATCTAGATCGCTCTTGTCGAGCTATTTAATGCAAAAAAACAAGTTTCCTGGTGTTTTCAACATTCCACAGTGCGTAGGATATGCAGAACCGGCGATATCTTGATTTTCGTGGTGTTTCCAGTTGAGATATGCATTTTCTGCGATAATCTTGGTGAGTCTTCTGTCAGAAGTATGCAGAATCATCGGGATCGCTCTTTTCGAGCTATTTAATGCGAGAAACTCGTTATCTGGTTGTTTTCACCACTCCACAGTGCGTATGATATGCAGAACCGGCGTAATCTTGATTTTCGTGAGGTTTCAAGGTGAGATATGCATTTTTTGCGATAATATTGGTGAGAGTTCAGTCAGAAGTATGCAGAATCATCTAGATCGCTCGTTTCGAGCTACTTAATGCGAGAAACACGTTTTCTGGTGTTTTCACCACTCCACAGAACGTTTTATGTGCAGAACCGGCGACATCTTGGATTTCGTCGGGTTTCAAGCTGAGATATGCATTTTCTGCGATTATCATGGTGAGACTTCTGTCAGAAGTATGCAGAATCATCGAGATCGCTCCTTTCGAGCTACTTAATGCGAGAAACACGTTATCTGGTGTTTTCGCCACTCCACAGTGCGTTTGGCATGCAGAACCGCAGATATCTTGGTTACGTTCGGGATTCAAGCTGAGATATGCATTTTCTGCGATAATCTTGGTGAGACTTCAGTCAGAAGTATGCAGAATCATCTAGATCGCTCTTGTCGAGCTATGTAACGCGAGAAACACGTTATCTGGTGTTTTCACCACTCCACAGTGCTTTTGATATGCAGAACCGGCGACATCTTGGCTTTAGTCGGGGTTCAAACTGAGACATGCATTTTCTGCGATAATCCTGGTGATTCTTCTGTCAGAAGTAAGCAGAATCATCGAGAACGCTCTTTCCGAGCTGTTTAATGCGAGACACACGTTATCTGGTGTTTTCACCACTCCACAGTGCGTTTGATATGCAGAACCGGCGACATCTTGGATTTCGTCGGGTTTCAAG
This sequence comes from Anthophora plumipes, assembly GCA_951804975.1. Taxonomy (NCBI): domain Eukaryota; kingdom Metazoa; phylum Arthropoda; class Insecta; order Hymenoptera; family Apidae; genus Anthophora; species Anthophora plumipes. Next base: position 3,094,301 of record CATORF010000997.1, read on the forward strand.
CTGAGATATGCATTTTCTGCGATTATCTTGGTGAGACTTCAGTCAGAAGTATGCAGAATCATCTAGATCGCTCTTGTCGAGCTATTTAATGCAAAAAAACAAGTTTCCTGGTGTTTTCAACATTCCACAGTGCGTTTGATATTCAGAACCGGCGATATCTCGATTTTCGTGGTGTTTCCAGTAGAGATATGCATTTTCTGCGATAATCTTGGTGAGTCTTCTGTCAGAAGTATGCAGAATAATCGAGAACCCTCTTTTCGAGTTATTTGATGCGAGAAACACGTTATCTGGTGTTTCACCATTCCACAGTGCGTTTAATATGCAGAACCGGCGATAACTTGAATTTCGTGGTGTTTCCAGTTGAGATATGCATTTTCTGCGATAATCTTGGTGAGTCTCCTGTCAGAAGTATGCAGAATCATCGAGAACCCTCTTTTCGAGTTATTTAATGCGAGAAACACATTATCTGGTGTATTCACCACTCCACAGTACGTTTGACATGCAGAACCGGAAATATCTTGGCTTTCGTCGGGTTTCAAGCTGGGATATGCATTTTCTACGATAATCTTGGTGAGACTTCTGTCAGAAGTATGCAGAATCATCTAGATCGACCGTTTCGAGCTACTTAATGCGAGATACACGTTTTCTGGTGTTTTCGCCACTCCACAGTGCGTTTGACATGCAGAACCGCAGATATCTTGGTTACGGTGGGATTCAAGCTGAGATATGCATTTTCTGCGATAAACTTGGTGAGACGTCAGTCAGAAGTATGCAGAATCATCTAGATCGCCCTTGTCGAGCTATTTAATGCAAAAAAACAAGTTTCCTGGTGTTTTTAACATTCCACAGTGCGTTTGATATGCAGAGCCGGCGATATCTTGATTTCCTTGGTGTTTCCAGTTGAGATATGCATTGTCTGCGATAATCTGGGTGAGTCTTCTGTCAGAAGTATGCAGAATCATCGAGATCCCTCATTTCGGGCTATTTAATGCGAGAAACACGTTATCTGGTGTTTTCACCACTCCACAGTGCGTTTGATATGCAGAACCGGCGACATCTTGGCTTTCGTCGGGTATCAAGCTGAGATATGCATTTTCTACGATAATCTTGGTGAGACTTCTATCAGTAGTATGCAGAATCATCGAGATCCCTCTTTTCGAGCTCTTTAATGCGAGAAACACGTTATCTGGTGTTTTCACTACTCCACAGTGCGTTTGATATGCAGACCCGGCGACATCGTGGCTTTCGTCGGGTATCAAGCTGAGATATGCATTTTCTACGATAATCTTGGCGAGACTTCTGTCAGAAGTATGCAGAATCATCGCGATCGCACTTTTCGAGCTATTTAATGCGAGAAACACGTTTTCTGGGGTTTTCACCACTCCACAGTTCGTTGGATATGCAGAACAGGAGATAGCTTGGTTTTCGTGGGGTTTCAAGCTGAGATATGCATTTTTTACGATAATCTTGGTGAGACTTCTGTCCGAAGTATGCTTAATCATCGAGATCGCTCTATTCGAGCTATTTAATGCGAGAAACACGTTGTCTGGTGTTGTCACCACTCCACAGTTGGTTTGATATGCAGAACTGGCGATATCTTGGTTTTCGTGGGGTTTCAAGCTGAGATATGCATTTTCTGCGATAATCTTGGTGAGACATCAGTCAGAAGTATGCAGAATCATCGAGAACCCTCTCTTCGAGTTATTTAATGGGAGAAACACGTTATCTGGTGTATTCACCACTCCACAGTACGTTTGACATGCAGAACCGGAAATATCTTGGTTTCGGTTCGGGTTTCAAGCTGAGATATGCATTTTCTGCGATAATCTTGGTGAGACTTCAGTCAGAAGTATGCAGAGTCATCTAGATCGCTCGTTTCGAGCTACTTAATGTGAGAAACACGTTATCTGGTGTTCTCACCACTCCACAACGCGTTTGATATGCAGAACCGGCGACATCTTTGATTTCGTCGGGGTTCAAGCTGACATATGCATTTTCTGCGATAATAGTGGTGAGACTTCAGTCAGAAGTATGCAGAATCATCTAGATCGTTCGTTTCGAGCTATTTAATGCGAGAAACACGCTATCTGGTGTTTTCACCACTCCACTGTGCGTTTGATATGCAGAACCGACAATATCTTGGTTTTCGTGGGGTTTCAAGCTCAGATATGCATTTTCTGCGATAATCTTGGTGAGACTTCTGTCCGAAGTATGCAGAGTCATCGAGATCGTATTTTTCGAGCTATTTAATGCGAGAAACACGTATTCTGGGGTTTTCACCACTCCACAGTTCGTTGGATATGCAGAACAGGAGATATCTTGGTTTTCGTGGGGTTTCAAGCTGAGATATGCAATTTCTGCGATAATCTTGGTGAGACTTCTGTCCGAAGTATGCTTAATCATCGAGATCGCTCTATTCGAGCTATTTAATGCGAGAAACACGTTGTCTGGTGTTTTCACCACTCCACAGTTGGTTTGATATGCAGAACCGGCGATGTTTTGTTTTCGTCGGGTTTCAAGCTGAGATATGCATTTTTTACGATAATCTTGATGAGACTTCTGTCCGAAGTATGCTTAATCATCGAGATCGCTCTTTTCGACCTATTTAATGCAAGAAACACGTTATCTGGTGTTTTCAGCACGCCACAGTGCGTTTGATATGCAGAACCAGCGATATCTTGGTTTTCGTGGGGTTTCAAGCTCAGATATGCATTTTCGGCGATAATATTGGTGAGACTTCTGTCCGAAGTATGCAGAATCATCGCGATCGCACTTTTCGAGCTATTTAATGCGAGAAACACGTTTTCTGGGGATTTCACCACTCCACAGTTCGTTGGATATGCAGAACAGGAGATAGCTTGGTTTTCGTGGGGTTTCAAGCTGAGATATGCATTTTTTACGATAATCTTGGTGAGACTTCTGTCCGAAGTATGCTTAATCATCGAGATCGCTCTATTCGAGCTATTTAATGCGAGAAACACGTTGTCTGGTGTTGTCACCACTCCACAGTTGGTTTGATATGCAGAACTGGCGATGTTTGGTTTTCGTCGGGTTTCAAGCTGAGATATGCATTTTTTACGATAATCTTGATGAGACTTCTGTCCGAAGTATGCTTAATCATCGAGATCGCTCTTTTCGACCTATTTAATGCGAGAAACACGTTATCTGGTGTTTTCAGCACGCCACAGTGCGTTTGATATGCAGAACCAGCGATATCTTGGTTTTCGTGGGGTTTCAAGCTCAGATATGCATTTTCTGTGATAATCTTGGTGAGACTTCTGTCCGAAGTATGCAGAGTCTTCGAGATCGCTCTTTTCGAGCTATTTAATGCGAAAAAACACGTTATCTGGTGTTTTCAGCACGCCACAGTGCGTTTGATATGCAGAACCAGCGATATCTTGGTTTTCGTGGGGTTTTAAGCTCAGATATGCATTTTCTGCGATAATCTTGGTGAGACTTCTGTCCCAAGTATGCAGAGTCATCGAGATCGCTCGTTTCGACCTATTTAATGCGAGAAACACGTTATCTGGTGTTTTCAACACTCCACAGTGCGTATGATATGCAGAACCTGCGATATCTTGGTTTTCGTGGGGTTTCAAGCTGAGATATGAATTATCTGCGATAATCTTGGTGAGACTTCTGTCCGAAGTGTGCAGAACCATCGAGATCGCTCTTTTCGAGCGATTTAATGCGAGAAACAAGTTATCTGGAGTTTTCACCACACCACAGTGCGTTTGATATGCAGAACCGGCGATATCTTGGTTTTCGTGGGGTTTCAAGCTGAGATATGCATTTTCTGCGATAATCTTGGTGAGACTTCTGTCCGAAGTATGCAGAATCATCGAGATCGCTCGTTTCGAGCTATTTAATGCGAGAAACACGTTATCTGGTGTTTTCACCACTCCACAGTGCGTTGGATATGCAGAACCAGCGATATCTGGGTTTTCGTGGGGTTTCAAGCTGAGATATGCATTTTTTACGATAATCTTGGTGAGACTTCTGTCCGAAGTATGCTTAATCATCGAGATCGCTCGTTTCGACCTATTTAATGCGAGAAACACGTTATCTGGTGTTTTCACCACTCCACAGTGCGTATGATATGCAGAACCGGCGATATCTTGGTTTTCGTGGGGTTTCAAGCTGAGATCTACATTTTCTGCGATAATCTTGGTGAGACTGCTGTCCGAAGTGTGCAGAATCATCGATATCGCTCTTTTCGAGCTATTTAATGCGAGAAACACGTTTTCTGGTGTTTTCACCACTCCACAGTACGTTTGATGTGCAGAACCGGCGACATCTTGATTTTCGTGAGGTTTCAAGCTGAGATATGCATTTTCTGCGATAATATTGGTGAGACTTCTGTCCGAAGTATGCAGAACCATCGATATCGCTATTTTCGAGCTATTTTTTGCAAAAAAACAAGTTTTCTTGTGTTTTGACCACTCCACAGTGCGTTTGATATGTAGAGCCGCCGATAGCTTGTTTTTCGTGGGGTTTCCAGCTGAAATATGCATTTTCTGCGATAATCTTGCTGATTCATCTATGAGAAGTATGCAGAATCATCGAGAACGCTCTTTTCGTGTTAGTTAATACGAGAAACACGTTTTCTGGTGTTTTCAACATTCCACAGTGCGTCTGATATGCAGAACCGACGATATCTTGGTTTTCGTGGGGTTTCCAGCTGAGATATGCATTTTCTGCGATAATCTTGGTGAGTGTTCTGTCAGAAGTATGCAGAATCATCGAGATCGCTCGTTTCGAGCTATTTGATGCGAGAAACACGTTATTTGGTTGTTTTCACCACTCCACAGTGCGTTTGATATGCAGAACCGGCGACATCTTGGCTTTCGTCGGTTTTCAAGATGAGATATGCATTTTCTGCGATAATCTTGGTGAGTGTTCTGTCAGAAGTATGCAGAATCATCGAGAACTCTCTTTTCGAGCTATTTAATGCGAAAAAACAAGTTTTCTGGTGTTTTGACCACTCCACAGTGCGTTCGATGTGTAGAGCCGCCGATAGCTTGGTTTTCGTGGGGTTTCCAGCTGAAATATGCATTTTCTGCGATAATCTTGCTGATTCATCTATGAGAAGTATGCAGAATCATCGAGAACGCTCTTTTCGAGTTAGTTAATACGAGAAACACGTTTTCTGGTGTTTTCAACATTCCACAGTGCGTCTGATATGCAGAACCGACGATATCTTGGTTTTCGTGGGGTTTCCAGCTGAGATATGCATTTTCTGCGATAATCTTGGTGAGTGTTCTGTCAGAAGTATGCAGAATCATCGAGATCGCTCGTTTCGAGCTATTTAATGCGAGAAACACGTTATTTGGTTGTTTTCACCACTCCACAGTGCGTTTGATATGCAGAACCGGCGACATCTTGGATTTCGTCGGGTTTCAAGATGAGATATGCATTTTCTGCGATAATCTTGGTGAGACCTCTGTCCGAAGTATGTAGAAACATCGAGATCGCACTTTTCGAGTTATTTAATGCGACAAACACGTTATCTGGTGTTTTCACCACTCCACAGTGCGTTTGATATGCAGAACCAGCGAAATCTTGGTTTTCGTGGGGTTTCTAGCAGAGATATGCATTATCTGCGATAATCATGTTGAGACTTCTGTTAGAAGTATGCAGAATCTTCGAGATCGTACTTTTCGAGCTATTTTATGCGAGAAACACGTTTTCTGGGGTTTTCACCACTGCACAGTTCGTTGGATATGCAGAACAGGAGATATCTTGGTTTTCGTGGGGTTTCAAGCTGAGATATGCACTTTTTACGATAATCTTGGTGAGACTTCTGTCCGAAGTATGCTTAATCATCGAGATCGCTCTATTCGAACTATTTAATGCGACAAAACGTTATCTGGTGTTTTCAGCACTCCACAGTGCGTTTGATATGCAGAACCAGCGATATCTTGGTTTTCGTGGGGTTTTAAGCTCAGATATGCATTTTCTGCGATAATCTTGGTGAGACTTCTGTCCCAAGTATGCAGAGTCATCGAGATCGCTCGTTTCGACCTATTTAATGCGAGAAACACGTTATCTGGTGTTTTCAACACTCCACAGTGCGTATGATATGCAGAACCTGCGATATCTTGGTTTTCGTGGGGTTTCAAGCTGAGATATGAATTATCTGCGATAATCTTGGTGAGACTTCTGTCCGAAGTGTGCAGAACCATCGAGATCGCTCTTTTCGAGCGATTTAATGCGAGAAACAAGTTATCTGGAGTTTTCACCACTCCACAGTGCGTTTGATATGCAGAACCGGCGATATCTTGGTTTTCGTGGGGTTTCAAGCTGAGATATGCATTTTCTGCGATAATCTTGGTGAGACTTCTGTCCGAAGTATGCAGAATCATCGAGATCGCTCGTTTCGAGCTATTTAATGCGAGAAACACGTTATCTGGTGTTTTCACCACTCCACAGTGCGTTGGATATGCAGAACCAGCGATATCTGGGTTTTCGTGGGGTTTCAAGCTGAGATATGCATTTTTTACGATAATCTTGGTGAGACTTCTGTCCGAAGTATGCTTAATCATCGAGATCGCTCGTTTCGACCTATTTAATGCGAGAAACACGTTATCTGGTGTTTTCACCACTCCACAGTGCGTATGATATGCAGAACCGGCGATATCTTGGTTTTCGTGGGGTTTCAAGCTGAGATCTACATTTTCTGCGATAATCTTGGTGAGACTGCTGTCCGAAGTGTGCAGAATCATCGATATCGCTCTTTTCGAGCTATTTAATGCGAGAAACACGTTTTCTGGTGTTTTCACCACTCCACAGTACGTTTGATGTGCAGAACCGGCGACATCTTGATTTTCGTGAGGTTTCAAGCTGAGATATGCATTTTCTGCGATAATATTGGTGAGACTTCTGTCCGAAGTATGCAGAACCATCGATATCGCTATTTTCGAGCTATTTTTTGCAAAAAAACAAGTTTTCTTGTGTTTTGACCACTCCACAGTGCGTTTGATATGTAGAGCCGCCGATAGCTTGTTTTTCGTGGGGTTTCCAGCTGAAATATGCATTTTCTGCGATAATCTTGCTGATTCATCTATGAGAAGTATGCAGAATCATCGAGAACGCTCTTTTCGTGTTAGTTAATACGAGAAACACGTTTTCTGGTGTTTTCAACATTCCACAGTGCGTCTGATATGCAGAACCGACGATATCTTGGTTTTCGTGGGGTTTCCAGCTGAGATATGCATTTTCTGCGATAATCTTGGTGAGTGTTCTGTCAGAAGTATGCAGAATCATCGAGATCGCTCGTTTCGAGCTATTTGATGCGAGAAACACGTTATTTGGTTGTTTTCACCACTCCACAGTGCGTTTGATATGCAGAACCGGCGACATCTTGGCTTTCGTCGGTTTTCAAGATGAGATATGCATTTTCTGCGATAATCTTGGTGAGTGTTCTGTCAGAAGTATGCAGAATCATCGAGAACTCTCTTTTCGAGCTATTTAATGCGAAAAAACAAGTTTTCTGGTGTTTTGACCACTCCACAGTGCGTTCGATGTGTAGAGCCGCCGATAGCTTGGTTTTCGTGGGGTTTCCAGCTGAAATATGCATTTTCTGCGATAATCTTGCTGATTCATCTATGAGAAGTATGCAGAATCATCGAGAACGCTCTTTTCGAGTTAGTTAATACGAGAAACACGTTTTCTGGTGTTTTCAACATTCCACAGTGCGTCTGATATGCAGAACCGACGATATCTTGGTTTTCGTGGGGTTTCCAGCTGAGATATGCATTTTCTGCGATAATCTTGGTGAGTGTTCTGTCAGAAGTATGCAGAATCATCGAGATCGCTCGTTTCGAGCTATTTAATGCGACAAACACGTTATCTGGTGTTTTGACCACTCCACAGTGCGTTCGATGTGTAGAGCCGCCGATAGCTTGGTTTTCGTGGGGTTTCCAGCTGAAATATGCATTTTCTGCGATAATCTTGCTGATTCATCTATGAGAAGTATGCAGAATCATCGAGAACGCTCTTTTCGAGTTAGTTAATACGAGAAACACGTTTTCTGGTGTTTTCAACATTCCACAGTGCGTCTGATATGCAGAACCGACGATATCTTGGATTTCGTCGGGTTTCAAGATGAGATATGCATTTTCTGCGATAATCTTGGTGAGACCTCTGTCCGAAGTATGTAGAAACATCGAGATCGCACTTTTCGAGCTATTTAATGCGACAAACACGTTATCTGGTGTTTTCACCACTCCACAGTGCGTTTGATATGCAGAACCAGCGAAATCTTGGTTTTCGTGGGGTTTCTAGCAGAGATATGCATTATCTGCGATAATCATGTTGAGACTTCTGTTAGAAGTATGCAGAATCTTCGAGATCGTACTTTTCGAGCTATTTTATGCGAGAAACACGTTTTCTGGGGTTTTCACCACTGCACAGTTCGTTGGATATGCAGAACAGGAGATATCTTGGTTTTCGTGGGGTTTCAAGCTGAGATATGCACTTTTTACGATAATCTTGGTGAGACTTCTGTCCGAAGTATGCTTAATCATCGAGATCGCTCTATTCGAACTATTTAATGCGACAAAACGTTATCTGGTGTTTTCAGCACTCCACAGTGCGTTTGATATGCAGAACCAGCGATATCTCAGTTTTCGTGGGGTTTCCAGCTGAGATATGCATTTTCTGAGATAATCTTGGTGAGACCTCTGTCCGAAGTATGCAGAAACATCGAGATCGCTCTTTTCGAGCAATTTAATGCGAGAAACACGTTATCTGGTGTTTTCACCACTCCACAGTGCGTTTGATATGCAGAACCGGCGACATCTTGGCTGTCGTAGGGTATCAAGCTGAGATATGCATTTTCTACGATAATCTTGGTGAGACTTCTGTCAGAAGTATGCAGAATCATCGAGATCGCACTTATCGAGCTATTTAATGCGAGAAACACGATATCTGGTGTTTTCAGCAATCCACAGTGCGTATGATATGCAGAACCGGCGATATCTTGGTTTTCGTGGGGTTTCAAGCTGAGATATGCATTGTCTGCGATAATCTTGGTGAGACTTCTGTCAGAAGTATGCAGAATCATCGGGATCGCTCTTTTCGAGCTATTGAACGCGAGAGACACGTTTTCTGGGGTTTTCCCCACTCCACAGTTCGTTGGATATGCAGAACAGTCGATATCTTGGTTTTCGTGGTGTTTCAAGCTGAGATATGCATTTTCTAGGATAATCTTGGTGAGACTTCTGTCCGAAGTATGCTGAATCATCTAGATCGCTCTTTTCGAGCAATTTAATGCGAGAAACACGTTATCTGGTGTTTTCACCACTCCACAGTGCGTTTGATATGCAGAACCGGCGACATCTTGGCTGTCGTAGGGTATTAAGCTGAGATATGCATTTTCTACGATAATCTTGGTGAGACTTCTGTCAGAAGTATGCAGAATCATCGGGATCGCTCTTTTCGAGCTATTTAACGCGAGAGACACGTTTTCTGGGGTTTTCCCCACTCCACAGTTCGTTGGATATGCAGAACAGTCGATATCTTGGTTTTCGTGGGGTTTCAAGCTGAGATATGCACTTTTTACGATAATCTTGGTGAGACTTCTGTCCGAAGTATGCTTAATCATCGAGATCGCTCTATTCGAACTATTTAATGCGACAAAACGTTATCGTGTGTTTTCAGCACTCCACAGTGCGTTTGATATGCAGAACCGGCGATATCTGGGTTTTCGTGGGGTTTCAAGCTGAGATATGCATTTTCTGAGATAATCTTGGTGAGACCTCTGTCCGAAGTATGCAGAAACATCGAGATCGCTCTTTTCGACCTATTTAATGCGAGAAACACGTTATCTGGTGTTTTCACCAGTCCACAGTGCGTTTGATATGCAGAACCAGCGATATCTTGGTTTTCGTGGGGTTTCAAGCTGAGATATGCATTTTTTACGATAATCATGGTGAGACTTCTGTCCGAAGTATGCAGAATCATCGAGATCGCACTTTTCGAGCTATTAAATGCGAGAAACACGATATCTGGTGTTTTCAGCACTCCACAGTGCGTACGATATGCAGAACCGGCGATATCTTGGTTTTCGTGGGGTTTCAAGCTGAGATATGCATTGTCTGCGATAATCTTGGTGAGACTTCTGTCCGAAGTGTGCAGAATCATCGAGATCGCTCTTTTCGAGCTATTTAATGCGAGAAACACGTTTTCTGGGGTTTTCATCACACCACAGTTCGTTGGATATGCAGAACCAGCGATATCTTGGTTTTCGTGGGGTTTCAAGCTGAGATATGCATTGTCTGCGATAATCTTGGTGAGACTTCTGTCCGAAGTGTGCAGAATCATCGAGATCGCTCTTTTCGAGCTATTTAATGCGAGAAACACGTTTTCTGGGGTTTTCATCACACCACAGTTCGTTGGATATGCAGAACCAGCGATATCTTGGTTTTCGTGGGGTTTCAAGCTGAGATATGCATTGTCTGCGATAATCTTGGTGAGACTTCTGTCCGAAGTGTGCAGAATCATCGAGATCGCTCTTTTCGAGCTATTTGATGCGAGAAACACGTTATCTGGTGTTTTCAACACTCCACAGTGCGTTTGATATGCAGAACCAGCGATATCTCAGTTTTCGTGGGGTTTCAAGCTGAGATATGCATTTTTTACGATAATCTTGGTGAGACTTCTGTCCGAAGTATGCTGAAACATCTAGATCGCTCTTTTCGAGCTATTTAATGCCAGAAACACGTTATCTGGTGTTTTCACCACTCCACAGTGCGTTTGATATGCAGAACCGGCGACATCTTGGCTGTCGTAGGGTATCAAGCTGAGATATGCATTTTCTACGATAATCATGGTGAGAATTCTGTCAGAAGTATGCAGAATCATCGGGATCGCTCTTTTCGAGCTATTTAACGCGAGAGACACGTTTTCTGGGGGTTTCCCCACTCCACAGTTCGTTGGATATGCAGAACAGTCGATATCTTGGTTTTCGAGGGGTTTCAAGCTGAGATATGCACTTTTTACGATAATCTTGGTGAGACTTCTGTCCGAAGTATGCTTAATCATCGAGATCGCTCTATTCGAACTATTTAATGCGACAAAACGTTATCTGGTGTTTTCAGCACTCCACAGTGCGTTTGATATGCAGAACCAGCGATATCTCAGTTTTCGTGGGGTTTCCAGCTGTGATATGCATTTTCAGCGATAATCATGTTGAGACTTCTGTTAGAAGTATGCAGAATCTTCGAGATCGTACATTTCGAGCTATTTTATGCGAGAAACACGTTTTCTGGGGTTTTCACCACTGCACAGTTCGTTGGATATGCAGAACAGGAGATATCTTGGTTTTCGTGGGTTTTCTAGCAGAGATATGCATTTTCTGAGATAATCTTGGTGAGACCTCTGTCCGAAGTATGCAGAAACATCGAGATCGCTCTTTTCGACCTATTTAATGCGGAAACACGTTATCTGGTGTTTTCACCACTCCACAGTGCGTTTGATATGCAGAACCAGCGATATGTTGGTTTTCGTGGGGTTTCAAGCTGAGATATGCATTTTTTACGATAATCATGGTGAGACTTCTGTCCGAAGGATGCAGAATCATCGAGATCGCACTTATCGAGCTATTTAATGCGAGAAACACGATATCTGGTGTTTTCAGCAATCCACAGTGCGTATGATATGCAGAACCGGCGATATCTTGGTTTTCGTGGGGTTTCAAGCTGAGATATGCATTGTCTGCGATAATCTTGGTGAGACTTCTGTCCGAAGTATGCAGAAACATCGAGATCGCACTTTTCGAGCTATTTAATGCGAGAAACACGATATCTGGTGTTTTCAGCACTCCACAGTGCGTACGATATGCAGAACCGGCGATATCTTGGTTTTCGTGGGGTTTCAAGCTGAGATATGCATTGTCTGCGATAATCTTGGTGAGACTTCTGTCCGAAGTATGCAGAATCATCGAGATCGCACTTTTCGAGCTATTTAATGCGAGAAACACGATATCTGGTGTTTTCAGCACTCCACAGTGCGTACGATATGCAGAACCGGCGATATCTTGGTTTTCGTGGGGTTTCAAGCTGAGATATGCATTGTCTGCGATAATCTTGGTGAGACTTCTGTCCGAAGTGTGCAGAATCATCGAGATCGCTCTTTTCGAGCTATTTAATGCGAGAAACACGTTTTCTGGGGTTTTCACCACACCACAGTTCGTTGGATATGCAGAACCAGCGATATCTTGGTTTTCGTGGGGTTTCAAGCTGAGATATGCATTTTTTACGATAATCATGGTGAGACTTTTGTCCGAAGTATGCAGAATCATCGAGATCGCACTTTTCGAGCTATTTAATGCGAGAAACACGATATCTGGTGTTTTCAGCACTCCACAGTGCGTACGATATGCAGAACCGGCGATATCTTGGTTTTCGTGGGGTTTCAAGCTGAGATATGCATTGTCTGCGATAATCTTGGTGAGACTTCTGTCCGAAGTGTGCAGAATCATTGAGATCGCTCATTTCGAGCTAGTTAATGCGAGAAACACGTTATCTGGTGTTTTCACCACTCCACAGTTCGTTGTATATGCAGAACAGGAGATATCTTGGTTTTCGTGGGGTTTCTAGCAGAGATATGCATTATCTGCGATAATCATGTTGAGACTTCTGTTAGAAGTATGCAGAATCTTCGAGATCGTACATTTCGAGCTATTTTATGCGAGAAACACGTTTTCTGGGGTTTTCACCACTGCACAGTTCGTTGGATATGCAGAACAGGAGATATCTTGGTTTTCGTGGGTTTTCTAGCAGAGATATGCATTTTCTGCGATAATCATGGTGAGACTTCTGTTAGAAGTATGCAGAATCATCGAGATCGCACATTTCGAACTATTTAATGCGAGAAACACGTTGTCTGGTGTTTTCACCACTCCACAGTTGGTTTGATATGCAGAACCGGCGATATCTGGGTTTTCGTGGGGTTTCAAGCTGAGATATGCATTTTCTGAGATAATCTTGGTGAGACCTCTGTCCGAAGTATGCAGAAACATCGAGATCGCTCTTTTCGACCTATTTAATGCGCGAAACACGTTATCTGGTGTTTTCACCAGTCCACAGTGCGTTTGATGTGCAGAACCAGCGATATCTTGGTTTTCGTGGGGTTTCAAGCTGAGATATGCATTTTTTACGATAATCATGGTGAGACTTCTGTCCGAAGTATGCAGAATCATCGAGATCGCACTTTTCGAGCTATTTAATGCGAGAAACACGATATCTGGTGTTTTCAGCACTCCACAGTGCGTACGATATGCAGAACCGGCGATATCTTGGTTTTCGTGGGGTTTCAAGATGAGATATGCATTGTCTGCGATAATCTTGGTGAGACTTCTGTCCGAAGTGTGCAGAATCATCGAGATCGCTCTTTTCGAGCTATTTAATGCGAGAAACACGTTTTCTGGGGGTTTCACCACACCACAGTTCGTTGGATATGCAGAACCAGCGATATCTTGGTTTTCGTGGGGTTTCAAGCTGAGATATGCATTTTTTACGATAATCATGGTGAGACTTTTGTCCGAAGTATGCAGAATCATCGAGATCGCACTTTTCGAGCTATTTAATGCGAGAAACACGATATCTGGTGTTTTCAGCACTCCACAGTGCGTACGATATGCAGAACCGGCGATATCTTGGTTTTCGTGGGGTTTCAAGCTGAGATATGCATTGTCTGCGATAATCTTGGAGAGACTTCTGTCCGAAGTGTGCAGAATCATCGAGATCGCTCTTTTCGAGCTATTTAATGCGAGAAACACGTTTTCTGGGGTTTTCACAACACCACAGTTCGTTGGATATGCAGAACCAGCGATATCTTGGTTTTCGTGGGGTTTCAAGCTGAGATATGCATTTTTTACGATAATCATGGTGAGACTTTTGTCCGAAGTATGCAGAATCATCGAGATCGCAGTTTTCGAGCAATTTAATGCGAGAAACACGATATCTGGTGTTTTCAGCACTCCACAGTGCGTACGATATGCAGAACCGGCGACATCTTGGCTGTCGTAGGGTATCAAGCTGAGATATGCATTTTCTACGATAATCTTGGTGAGTCTTCTGTCAGAAGTATGCAGAACCTTCGAGATCGCTCATTTCGAGCTAGTTAATGCGAGAAACACGTTATCTGGTGTTTTCACCACTCCACAGCGCGTTTGATATGCAGAACCGGCGATATCTTGATTTTCGTGGTTTTTCCTGCTGAGATATGCATTTTCAGCGATAATCTTGGGGAGTCTTCTGTCAGAAGTATGCAGAATCATCGAGATCGCTCATTTCGAGCTAGTTAATGCGAGAAACACGTTATCTGGTGCTTTCACCACTCCACAGTTCGTTGTATATGCAGAACAGGAGATATCTTGGTTTTCGTGGGGTTTCTAGCAGAGATATGCATTATCTGCGATAATCATGTTGAGACTTCTGTTAGAAGTATGCAGAATCTTCGAGATCGTACATTTCGAGCTATTTTATGCGAGAAACACGTTTTCTGGGGTTTTCACCACTGCACAGTTCGTTGGATATGCAGAACAGGAGATATCTTGGATTTCGTGGGTTTTCTAGCCGAGATATGCATTTTCTGCGATAATCATGGTGAGACTTCTGTTAGAAGTATGCAGAATCATCGAGATCGCACATTTCGAACTATTTAATGCGAGAAACACGTTGTCTGGTGTTTTCACCACTCCACAGTTGGTTTGATATGCAGAACCGGCGATATCTGGGTTTTCGTGGGGTTTCAAGCTGAGATATGCATTTTCTGAGATAATCTTGGTGAGACCTCTGTCCGAAGTATGCAGAAACATCGAGATCGCTCTTTTCGACCTATTTAATGCGCGAAACACGTTATCTGGTGTTTTCACCAGTCCACAGTGCGTTTGATGTGCAGAACCAGCGATATCTTGGTTTTCGTGGGGTTTCAAGCTGAGATATGCATTTTTTACGATAATCATGGTGAGACTTTTGTCCGAAGTATGCAGAATCATCGAGATCGCACTTTTCGAGCTATTTAATGCGAGAAACACGATATCTGGTGTTTTCAGCACTCCACAGTGCGTATGATATGCAGAACCGGCGATATCTTGGTTTTCGTGGGGTTTCAAGCTGAGATATGCATTGTCTGCGATAATCTTGGTGAGACTTCTGTCCGAAGTGTGCAGAATCATCGAGATCGCTCTTTTCGAGCTATTTAATGCGAAAAACACGTTTTCTGGGGTTTTCACCACACCACAGTTCGTTGGATATGCAGAACAGGTGATATCTTGGTTTTCGAGGGGTTTCAAGCTGAGATATGCATTTTGTGCGATAATCTTGGTGAGACCTCTGTCCGAAGTATGCAGAAACATCGAGATCGCTCTTTTCGACCTATTTAATGCGAGAAACACGTTATCTTGTGTCTTCACCACTCCACAGTGCGATTGATATGCAGAACCAGCGATATCTTGGTTTTCGTGGGGTTTCAAGCTGAGATATGCATTGTCTGCGATAATCTTGGTGAGACTTCTGTCCGAAGTGTGCAGAATCATCGCGACCGCTCTTTTCGAGCTATTTAATGCGAGAAACACGTTTTCTGGGGTTTTCACCACACCACAGTTCGTTGGATATGCAGAACAGGTGATATCTTGGTTTTCGAGGGGTTTCAAGCTGAGATATGCATTTTCTGCGATAAACTTGGAGAGACTTCTGTCCGAAGTATGCTGAATCATCGAGATCGCACTTTTCGAGCTAGTTAATGCGAGAAAAACCTTATCTGGTGTTTTCAACACTCCACAGTGCGTTTGATATGCAGAACCAGCGATATCTTGGCTTTCGTGGGGTTTCAAGCTGAGATATGCATTTTTTACGTTAATCTTGGTGAGACTTCTGTCCGAAGTATGCTTAATCATCGAGATCGCTCTATTCGAACTATTTAATGCGACAAAATGTTATCTGGTGTTTTCAGCACTCCACAGTGCGTTTGATATGCAGAACCAGCGATATCTCAGTTTTCGTGGGGTTTCCAGCTGTGATATGCATTTTTTTCGATAATCTTGGTGAGACTTCTGTCCGAAGTATGCAGAATCATCGAGATCGCTCTTTTCGAGCTATTTAATGCGAGAAACACGTTATCTGGTGTTTCCACCACTCCACAGAGCGTTTGATATGCAGTACCATCGATATCTTGGTTTTCGTGGGGTTTCAAGCTGTGATATGCATTTTCTAGGATAATCTTGGTGAGACTTCTGTCCGAAGTATGCTGAATCATCTAGATCGCTCTTTTCGAGCTATTTAATGCGAGAAACAGGTTATCTGGTGTTTTCACCACTACACCGTGCGTTTGATATGCAGGACCGGCGACATCTTGGCTGTCGTAGGGTATCAAGCTGAGATATGCATTTTCTACGATAATCTTGGTGAGACTTCTGTCAGAAGTATGCAGAATCATCAGGATCGCTCTTTTCGAACTATTTAATGCGAGAGACACGTTTTCTGGGGTTTTCACCACTCCGCAGTTCGTTGGATATGCAGAACAGGAGATATCTTGGTTTTCGTGGAGTTTCTAGCAGAGATATGCATTTTCTGCGATAATCATGGTGAGACTTCTGTTAGAAGTATGCAGAATCATCGAGATCGCACATTTCGATCTATTTAATGCGAGAAACACGTTGTCTGGTGTTTACACCACTCCACAGAGCGTTTGATATGCTGTACCATCGATATCTTGGTTTTCGTGGGGTTTCAAGCTGAGATATGCATTTTCTAGGATAATCTTGGTGAGACATCTGTCCGAAGTATGCTGAATCATCTAGATCGCTCTTTTCGAGCTAGTTAATGCGAGAAACTCGTTATCTGGCGTTTTTACCACTCAACAGTGCGTATGATATGCAGAACGGACGATATCTTGGTTTTCGTGGGTCTTCAAGCTCAGATATGCATTTTCTGCGATAATCTTGGTGAGACTTCTGTCCGAAGTATGCAGAATCATCGGGATCGCTCTATTCGAGCCATTAAACGCGAGAAACACGTTTTCTGGGGTTTTCACCACTGCACAGTTCGTTGGATATGCAGAACAGGAGATATCTTGGTTTTCGTGGGTTTTCTAGCAGAGATATGCATTTTCTGAGATAATCTTGGTGAGACCTCTGTCCGAAGTATGCAGAATCATCGAGATCGCACTTTTCGAGCTATTTAATGCGAGAAACACGATATCTGGTGTTTTCAGCACTCCACAGTGCGTACGATATGCAGAACCGGCGATATCTTGGTTTTCGTGGGGTTTCAAGCTGAGATATGCATTGTCTGCGATAATCTTGGTGAGACTTCTGTTCGAAGTGTGCAGAATCATCGAGATCGCTCTTTTCGAGCTATTTAATGCGAGAAACACGTTTTCTGGGGTTTTCACCACACCACAGTTCGTTGGATATGCAGAACCAGCGATATCTTGGTTTTCGTGGGGTTTCAAGCTGAGATATGCATTTTTTACGATAATCATGGTGAGACTTTTGTCCGAAGTATGCAGAATCATCGAGATCGCACTTTTCGAACTATTTAATGCGAGAAACACGATATCTGGTGTTTTCAGCACTCCACAGTGCGTACGATATGCAGAACCGGCGATATCTTGGTTTTCGTGGGGTTTCAAGCTGAGATATGCATTGTCTGCGATAATCTTGGTGAGACTTCTGTCCGAAGTATGCAGAATCATCGGGATCGCTCTTTTCGAGCTATTAAATGCGAGAAACACGTTTTCTGGGGTTTTCACCACTCCACAGTTCGTAGGATATGCAGAACAGGAGATATCTTAATTTTCGTGGTTTTTCCAGCTGAGATATGCATTTTCAGCGATAATCTTGGTGAGTCTTCTGTCAGAAGTATGCAGAATCTTCGAGATCGCTCATTTCGAGCTAGTTAATGCGAGAAACACGTTATCTGGTGTTTTCACCACTCCACAGTGCGTTTGATATGCAGAACCGGCGACATCTTGGCTGTCGTAGGGTATCAAGCTGAGATATGCATTTTCTACGATAATCTTGGTGAGTCTTCTGTCAGAAGTAAGCAGAATCTTCGAGATCGCTCATTTCGAGCTAGTTAATGCGAGAAACACGTTATCTGGTGTTTTCACCACTCCACAGCGCGTTTGATATGCAGAACCGGCGATATCTTGATTTTCGTGGTTTTTCCTGCTGAGATATGCATTTTCAGCGATAATCTTGGGGAGTCTTCTGTCAGAAGTATGCAGAATCAAAGAGATCGCTCATTTCGAGCTAGTTAATGCGAGAAACACGTTATCTGGTGTTTTCACCACTCCACAGTTCGTTGTATATGCAGAACAGGAGATATCTTGGTTTTCGTGGGGTTTCTAGCAGAGATATGCATTATCTGCGATAATCATGGTGAGACTTCTGTTAGAAGTATGCAGAATCATCGAGATCGCACATTTCGAACTATTTAATGCGAGAAACACGTTGTCTGGTGTTTTCACCACTCCACAGTTGGTTTGATATGCAAAACCGGCGATATCTGGGTTTTCGTGGGGTTTCAAGCTGAGATATGCATTTTCTGAGATAATCTTGGTGAGACCTCTGTCCGAAGTATGCAGAAACATCGAGATCGCTCTTTTCGACCTATTTAATGCGAGAAACACGTTATCTGGTGTTTTCACCAGTCCACAGTGCGTTTGTTATGCAGAACTAGCGATATCTTGGTTTTCTTGGGGGTTCAAGCTGAGATATGCATTTTTTACGATAATCATGGTGAGACTTCTGTCCGAAGTATGCAGAATCATCGAGATCGCACTTTTCGAGCTATTTAATGCGAGAAACACGATATCTGGTGTTTTCAGCACTCCACAGTGCGTACGATATGCAGAACCGGCGATATCTTGGTTTTCGTGGGGTTTCAAGCTGAGATATGCATTGTCTGCGATAATCTTGGTGAGACTTCTGTCCGAAGTGTGCAGAATCATCGAGATCGCTCTTATCGAGCTATTTAATGCGAGAAACACGTTTTCTGGGGTTTTCACCACACCACAGTTCGTTGGATATGCAGAACCAGCGATATCTTGGTTTTCGTGGGGTTTCAAGCTGAGATATGCATTTTTTACGATAATCATGGTGAGACTTTTGTCCGAAGTATGCAGAATCATCGAGATCGCACTTTTCGAACTATTTAATGCGAGAAACACGATATCTGGTGTTTTCAGCACTCCACAGTGCGTACGATATGCAGAACCGGCGATATCTTGGTTTTCGTGGGGTTTCAAGCTGAGATATGCATTGTCTGCGATAATCTTGGTGAGACTTCTGTCCGAAGTATGCAGAATCATCGGGATCGCTCTTTTCGAGCTATTAAATGTGAGAAACACGTTTTCTGGGGTTTTCACCACTCCACAGTTCGTAGGATATGCAGAACAGGAGATATCTTAATTTTCGTGGTTTTTCCAGCTGAGATATGCATTTTCTACGATAATCTTTGTGAGTCTTCTGTCAGAAGTAAGCAGAATCTTCGAGATCGCTCATTTCGAGCTAGTTAATGCGAGAAACACGTTATCTGGTGTTTTCAGCACTCCACAGTGCGTACGATATGCAGAACCGGCGATATCTTGGTTTTCGTGGGGTTTCAAGCTGAGATATGCATTGTCTGCGATAATCTTGGTGAGACTTCTGTCCGAAGTATGCAGAATCATCGGGATCGCTCTTTTCGAGCTATTAAATGCGAGAAACACGTTTTCTGGGGTTTTCACCACTCCACAGTTCGTAGGATATGCAGAACAGGAGATATCTTAATTTTCGTGGTTTTTCCAGCTGAGATATGCATTTTCAGCGATAATCTTGGTGAGTCTTCTGTCAGAAGTATGCAGAATCTTCGAGATCGCTCATTTCGAGCTAGTTAATGCGAGAAACACGTTATCTGGTGTTTTCACCACTCCACAGTGCGTTTGATATGCAGAACCGGCGACATCTTGGCTGTCGTAGGGTATCAAGCTGAGATATGCATTTTCTACGATAATCTTGGTGAGTCTTCTGTCAGAAGTAAGCAGAATCTTCGAGATCGCTCATTTCGAGCTAGTTAATGCGAGAAACACGTTATCTGGTGTTTTCACCACTCCACAGCGCGTTTGATATGCAGAACCGGCGATATCTTGATTTTCGTGGTTTTTCCTGCTGAGATATGCATTTTCAGCGATAATCTTGGGGAGTCTTCTGTCAGAAGTATGCAGAATCAAAGAGATCGCTCATTTCGAGCTAGTTAATGCGAGAAACACGTTATCTGGTGTTTTCACCACTCCACAGTTCGTTGTATATGCAGAACAGGAGATATCTTGGTTTTCGTGGGGTTTCTAGCAGAGATATGCATTATCTGCGATAATCATGGTGAGACTTCTGTTAGAAGTATGCAGAATCATCGAGATCGCACATTTCGAACTATTTAATGCGAGAAACACGTTGTCTGGTGTTTTCACCACTCCACAGTTGGTTTGATATGCAGAACCGGCGATATCTGGGTTTTCGTGGGGTTTCAAGCTGAGATATGCATTTTCTGAGATAATCTTGGTGAGACCTCTGTCCGAAGTATGCAGAAACATCGAGATCGCTCTTTTCGACCTATTTAATGCGAGAAACACGTTATCTGGTGTTTTCACCAGTCCACAGTGCGTTTGTTATGCAGAACTAGCGATATCTTGGTTTTCTAGGGGGTTCAAGCTGAGATATGCATTTTTTACGATAATCATGGTGAGACTTCTGTCCGAAGTATGCAGAATCATCGAGGTCGCACTTTTCGAGCTATTTAATGCGAGAAACACGATATCTGGTGTTTTCAGCACTCCACAGTGCGTACGATATGCAGAACCGGCGATATCTTGGTTTTCGTGGGGTTTCAAGCTGAGATATGCATTTTTTACGATAATCATGGTGAGACTTCTGTCCGAAGTATGCAGAATCATCGAGATCGCACTTTTCGAGCTATTTAATGCGAGAAACACGATATCTGGTGTTTTCAGCACTCCACAGTGCGTACGATATGCAGAACCGGCGATATCTTGGTTTTCGTGGGGTTTCAAGCTGAGATATGCATTGTCTGCGATAATCTTGGTGAGACTTCTGTCCGAAGTGTGCAGAATCATCGAGATCGCTCTTATCGAGCTATTTAATGCGAGAAACACGTTTTCTGGGGTTTTCACCACACCACAGTTCGTTGGATATGCAGAACCAGCGATATCTTGGTTTTCGTGGGGTTTCAAGCTGAGATATGCATTTTTTACGATAATCATGGTGAGACTTTTGTCCGAAGTATGCAGAATCATCGAGATCGCACTTTTCGAACTATTTAATGCGAGAAACACGATATCT
This sequence comes from Anthophora plumipes, assembly GCA_951804975.1. Taxonomy (NCBI): domain Eukaryota; kingdom Metazoa; phylum Arthropoda; class Insecta; order Hymenoptera; family Apidae; genus Anthophora; species Anthophora plumipes. The sequence continues at coordinate 3,115,650 of CATORF010000997.1, forward strand.
GGTGTTTTCAGCACTCCACAGTGCGTACGATATGCAGAACCGGCGATATCTTGGTTTTCGTGGGGTTTCAAGCTGAGATATGCATTGTCTGCGATAATCTTGGTGAGACTTCTGTCCGAAGTATGCAGAATCATCGGGATCGCTCTTTTCGAGCTATTAAATGTGAGAAACACGTTTTCTGGGGTTTTCACCACTCCACAGTTCGTAGGATATGCAGAACAGGAGATATCTTAATTTTCGTGGTTTTTCCAGCTGAGATATGCATTTTCTACGATAATCTTTGTGAGTCTTCTGTCAGAAGTAAGCAGAATCTTCGAGATCGCTCATTTCGAGCTAGTTAATGCGAGAAACACGTTATCTGGTGTTTTCAGCACTCCACAGCGCGTTTGATATGCAGAACCGGCGATATCTTGATTTTCGTGGTTTTTCCTGCTAAGATATGCATTTTCAGCGATAATCTTGGGGAGTCTTCTGTCAGAAGTATGCAGAATCAAAGAGATCGCTCATTTCGAGCTAGTTAATGCGAGAAACACGTTATCTGGTGTTTTCACCACTCCACAGTTCGTTGTATATGCAGAACAGGAGATATCTTGGTTTTCGTGGGGTTTCTAGCAGAGATATGCATTATCTGCGATAATCATGTTGAGACTTCTGTTAGAAGTATGCAGAATCTTCGAGATCGTACATTACGTGCTATTTAATGCGAGAAACACGTTTTCTGGGGTTTTCACCACTGCACAGTTCGTTGGATATGCAGAACAGGAGATATCTTGGTTTTCGTGGGTTTTCTAGCAGAGATATTCATTTTCTGCGATAATCATGGTGAGACTTCTGTTAGAAGTATGCAGAATCATCGAGATCGCACATTTCGAGCTATTAAATGCGAGAAACACGTTTTCTGGGGTTTTCACCACTCCACAGTTCGTAGGATATGCAGAACAGGAGATATCTTAATTTTCGTGGTTTTTCCAGCTGAGATATGCATTTTCAGCGATAATCTTGGTGAGTCTTCTGTCAGAAGTATGCAGAATCTTCGAGATCGCTCATTTCGAGCTAGTTAATGCGAGAAACACGTTATCTGGTGTTTTCACCACTCCACAGTGCGTTTGATATGCAGAATCGGCGACATCTTGGCTGTCGTAGGGTATCAAGCTGAGATATGCATTTTTTACGATAATCATGGTGAGACTTTTGTCCGAAGTATGCAGAATCATCGAGATCGCACTTTTCGAGCTATTTAATGCGAGAAACACGATATCTGGTGTTTTCAGCACTCCACAGTGCGTACGATATGCAGAACCGGCGATATCTTGGTTTTCGTGGGGTTTCAAGCTGAGATATGCATTTTTTACGATAATCATGGTGAGACTTCTGTCCGAAGTATGCAGAATCATCGAGATCGCACTTTTCGAGCTATTTAATGCGAGAAACACGATATCTGGTGTTTTCAGCACTCCACAGTGCGTACGATATGCAGAACCGGCGATATCTTGGTTTTCGTGGGGTTTCAAGCTGAGATATGCATTGTCTGCGATAATCTTGGTGAGACTTCTGTCCGAAGTATGCAGAATCATCGGGATCGCTCTTTTCGAGCTATTAAATGCGAGAAACACGTTTTCTGGGGTTTTCACCACTCCACAGTTCGTAGGATATGCAGAACAGGAGATATCTTAATTTTCGTGGTTTTTCCAGCTGAGATATGCATTTTCAGCGATAATCTTGGTGAGTCTTCTGTCAGAAGTATGCAGAATCATCGAGATCGCTCATTTCGAGCTAGTTAATGCGAGAAACACGTTATCTGGTGTTTTCACCACTCCACATTGCGTTTGATATGCAGAACCGGCGACATCTTGGCTGTCGTAGGGTATCAAGCTGAGATATGCATTTTCTACGATAATCTTGGTGAGTCTTCTGTCAGAAGGAAGCAGAATCTTCGAGATCGCTCATTTCGAGCTAGTTAATGCGAGAAACACGTTATCTGGTGTTTTCACCACTCCACAGCGCGTTTGATATGCAGAACCGGCGATATCTTGATTTTCGTGGTTTTTCCTGCTGAGATATGCATTTTCAGCGATAATCTTGGGGAGTCTTCTGTCAGAAGTATGCAGAATCAAAGAGATCGCTCATTTCGAGCTAGTTAATGCGAGAAACACGTTATCTGGTGTTTTCACCACTCCACAGTTCGTTGTATATGCAGAACAGGAGATATCTTGGTTTTCGTGGGGTTTCTAGCAGAGATATGCATTATCTGCGATAATCATGGTGAGACTTCTGTTAGAAGTATGCAGAATCATCGAGATCGCACATTTCGAACTATTTAATGCGAGAAACACGTTGTCTGGTGTTTTCACCACTCCACAGTTGGTTTGATATGCAGAACCGGCGATATCTGGGTTTTCGTGGGGTTTCAAGCTGAGATATGCATTTTCTGAGATAATCTTGGTGAGACCTCTGTCCGAAGTATGCAGAAACATCGAGATCGCTCTTTTCGACCTATTTAATGCGAGAAACACGTTATCTGGTGTTTTCACCAGTCCACAGTGCGTTTGTTATGCAGAACTAGCGATATCTTGGTTTTCTTGGGGGTTCAAGCTGAGATATGCATTTTTTACGATAATCATGGTGAGACTTCTGTCCGAAGTATGCAGAATCATCGAGGTCGCACTTTTCGAGCTATTTAATGCGAGAAACACGATATCTGGTGTTTTCAGCACTCCACAGTGCGTACGATATGCAGAACCGGCGATATCTTGGTTTTCGTGGGGTTTCAAGCTGAGATATGCATTTTTTACGATAATCATGGTGAGACTTCTGTCCGAAGTATGCAGAATCATCGAGATCGCACTTTTCGAGCTATTTAATGCGAGAAACACGATATCTGGTGTTTTCAGCACTCCACAGTGCGTACGATATGCAGAACCGGCGATATCTTGGTTTTCGTGGGGTTTCAAGCTGAGATATGCATTGTCTGCGATAATCTTGGTGAGACTTCTGTCCGAAGTGTGCAGAATCATCGAGATCGCTCTTTTCGAGCTATTTAATGCGAGAAACACGTTTTCTGGGGTTTTCACCACACCACAGTTCGTTGGATATGCAGAACCAGCGATATCTTGGTTTTCGTGGGGTTTCAAGCTGAGATATGCATTTTTTACGATAATCATGGTGAGACTTTTGTCCGAAGTATGCAGAATCATCGAGATCGCACTTTTCGAACTATTTAATGCGAGAAACACGATATCTGGTGTTTTCAGCACTCCACAGTGCGTACGATATGCAGAACCGGCGATATCTTGGTTTTCGTGGGGTTTCAAGCTGAGATATGCATTGTCTGCGATAATCTTGGTGAGACTTCTGTCCGAAGTATGCAGAATCATCGGGATCGCTCTTTTCGAGCTATTAAATGCGAGAAACACGTTTTCTGGGGTTTTCACCACTCCACAGTTCGTAGGATATGCAGAACCGGCGATATCTTGGTTTTCGTGGGGTTTCAAGCTGAGATATGCATTGTCTGCGATAATCTTGGTGAGACTTCTGTCCGAAGTATGCAGAATCATCGAGATCGCTCTATTCGACCTATTTAATGCGAGAAACACGTTATCTGGTGTTTTCACCACTCCACAGTGCGTTTGATATGCAGAACCAGCGATATCTTGGTTTTCTTGGGGGTTCAAGCTGAGATATGCATTTTTTACGATAATCATGGTGAGACTTCTGTCCGAAGTATGCAGAATCATCGAGATCGCACTTTTCGAACTATTTAATGCGAGAAACACGTTTTCTGGGATTTTCACCACACCACAGTTCGTTGGATATGCAGAACCAGCGATATCTTGGTTTTCGTGGGGTTTCAAGCTGAGATATGCATTTTTTACGATAATCATGGTGAGACTTTTGTCCGAAGTATGCAGAATCATCGAGATCGCACTTTTCGAACTATTTAATGCGAGAAACACGATATCTGGTGTTTTCAGCACTCCACAGTGCGTACGATATGCAGAACCGGCGATATCTTGGTTTTCGTGGGGTTTCAAGCTGAGATATGCATTGTCTGCGATAATCTTGGTGAGACTTCTGTCCGAAGTATGCAGAATCATCGGGATCGCTCTTTTCGAGCTATTAAATGCGAGAAACACGTTTTCTGGGGTTTTCACCACTCCACAGTTCGTAGGATATGCAGAACAGGAGATATCTTAATTTTCGTGGTTTTTCCAGCTGAGATATGCATTTTCTACGATAATCTTGGTGAGTCTTCTGTCAGAAGTAAGCAGAATCTTCGAGATCGCTCATTTCGAGCTAGTTAATGCGAGAAACACGTTATCTGGTGTTTTCACCACTCCACAGCGCGTTTGATATGCAGAACCGGCGATATCTTGATTTTCGTGGTTTTTCCTGCTAAGATATGCATTTTCAGCGATAATCTTGGGGAGTCTTCTGTCAGAAGTATGCAGAATCAACGAGATCGCTCATTTCGAGCTAGTTAATGCGAGAAACACGTTATCTGGTGTTTTCACCACTCCACAGTTCGTTGTATATGCAGAACAGGAGATATCTTGGTTTTCGTGGGGTTTCTAGCAGAGATATGCATTATCTGCGATAATCATGTTGAGACTTCTGTTAGAAGTATGCAGAATCTTCGAGATCGTACATTTCGTGCTATTTAATGCGAGAAACACGTTTTCTGGGGTTTTCACCACTGCACAGTTCGTTGGATATGCAGAACAGGAGATATCTTGGTTTTCGTGGGTTTTCTAGCAGAGATATTCATTTTCTGCGATAATCATGGTGAGACTTCTGTTAGAAGTATGCAGAATCATCGAGATCGCACATTTCGAGCTATTAAATGCGAGAAACACGTTTTCTGGGGTTTTCACCACTCCACAGTTCGTAGGATATGCAGAACAGGAGATATCTTAATTTTCGTGGTTTTTCCAGCTGAGATATGCATTTTCAGCGATAATCTTGGTGAGTCTTCTGTCAGAAGTATGCAGAATCTTCGAGATCGCTCATTTCGAGCTAGTTAATGCGAGAAACACGTTATCTGGTGTTTTCACCACTCCACAGTGCGTTTGATATGCAGAACCGGCGACATCTTGGCTGTCGTAGGGTATCAAGCTGAGATATGCATTTTCTACGATAATCTTGGTGAGTCTTCTGTCAGAAGTAAGCAGAATCTTCGAGATCGCTCATTTCGAGCTAGTTAATGCGAGAAACACGTTATCTGGTGTTTTCACCACTCCACAGCGCGTTTGATATGCAGAACCGGCGATATCTTGATTTTCGTGGTTTTTCCTGCTGAGATATGCATTTTCAGCGATAATCTTGGGGAGTCTTCTGTCAGAAGTATGCAGAATCAAAGAGATCGCTCATTTCGAGCTAGTTAATGCGAGAAACACGTTATCTGGTGTTTTCACCACTCCACAGTTCGTTGTATATGCAGAACAGGAGATATCTTGGTTTTCGTGGGGTTTCTAGCAGAGATATGCATTATCTGCGATAATCTTGGTGAGACTTCTGTCCGAAGTGTGCAGAATCATCGAGATCGCTCTTTTCGAGCTATTTAATGCGAGAAACACGTTTTCTGGGGTTTTCACCACACCACAGTTCGTTGGATATGCAGAACCAGCGATATCTTGGTTTTCGTGGGGTTTCAAGCTGAGATATGCATTTTTTACGATAATCATGGTGAGACTTTTGTCCGAAGTATGCAGAATCATCGAGATCGCACTTTTCGAACTATTTAATGCGAGAAACACGATATCTGGTGTTTTCAGCACTCCACAGTGCGTACGATATGCAGAACCGGCGATATCTTGGTTTTCGTGGGGTTTCAAGCTGAGATATGCATTGTCTGCGATAATCTTGGTGAGACTTCTGTCCGAAGTATGCAGAATCATCGGGATCGCTCTTTTCGAGCTATTAAATGCGAGAAACACGTTTTCTGGGGTTTTCACCACTCCACAGTTCGTAGGATATGCAGAACAGGAGATATCTTAATTTTCGTGGTTTTTCCAGCTGAGATATGCATTTTCTACGATAATCTTGGTGAGTCTTCTGTCAGAAGTAAGCAGAATCTTCGAGATCGCTCATTTCGAGCTAGTTAATGCGAGAAACACGTTATCTGGTGTTTTCACCACTCCACAGCGCGTTTGATATGCAGAACCGGCGATATCTTGATTTTCGTGGTTTTTCCTGCTAAGATATGCATTTTCAGCGATAATCTTGGGGAGTCTTCTGTCAGAAGTATGCAGAATCAAAGAGATCGCTCATTTCGAGCTAGTTAATGCGAGAAACACGTTATCTGGTGTTTTCACCACTCCACAGTTCGTTGTATATGCAGAACAGGAGATATCTTGGTTTTCGTGGGGTTTCTAGCAGAGATATGCATTATCTGCGATAATCATGTTGAGACTTCTGTTAGAAGTATGCAGAATCTTCGAGATCGTACATTTCGTGCTATTAAATGCGAGAAACACGTTTTCTGGGGTTTTCACCACTGCACAGTTCGTTGGATCCGCAGAACAGGAGATATCTTGGTTTTCGTGGGTTTTCTAGCAGAGATATTCATTTTCTGCGATAATCATGGTGAGACTTCTGTTAGAAGAATGCAGAATCATCGAGATCGCACATTTCGAACTATTTAATGCGAGAAACACGTTGTCTGGTGTTTTCACCACTCCACAGTTGGTTTGATATGCAGAACCGGCGATATCTTGGTTTTCGTGGGGTTTCAAGCTGAGATATGCATTTTTTACGATAATCATGGTGAGACTTCTGTCCGAAGTATGCAGAATCATCGAGATCGCACTTTTCGAGCTATTTAATGCGAGAAACACGATATCTGGTGTTTTCAGCACTCCACAGTGCGTACGACATGGAGAACCGGCGATATCTTGGTTTTCGTGGGGTTTCAAGCTGAGATATGCATTGTCTGCGATAATCTTGGTGAGACTTCTGTCCGAAGTGTGCAGAATCATCGAGATCGCTCTTTTCGAGCTATTTAATGCGAGAAACACGTTTTCTGGGGTTTTCACCACACCACAGTTCGTTGGATATGCAGAACCAGCGATATCTTGGTTTTCGTGGGGTTTCAAGCAGAGACATGCATTTTTTACGATAATCTTGGTGAGACTTCTGTCCGAAGTGTGCAGAATCATCGAGATCGCTCTTTTCGAGCTATTTAATGCGAGAAACACGTTTTCTGGGGTTTTCACCACACCACAGTTCGTTGGATATGCAGAACCAGCGATATCTTGGTTTTCGTGGGGTTTCAAGCAGAGACATGCATTTTTTACGATAATCATGGTGAGACTTTTGTCCGAAGTATGCAGAATCATCGAGATCGCAGTTTTCGAGCTATTTAATGCGAGAAACACGATATCTGGTGTTTTCAGCACTCCACAGTGCGTACGATATGCAGAACCGGCGACATCTTGGCTGTCGTAGGGTATCAAGCTGAGATATGCATTTTCTACGATAATCTTGGTGAGTCTTCTGTCAGAAGTATGCAGAACCTTCGAGATCGCTCATTTCGAGCTAGTTAATGCGAGAAACACGTTATCTGGTGTTTTCACCACTCCACAGCGCGTTTGATATGCAGAACCGGCGATATCTTGATTTTCGTGGTTTTTCCTGCTGAGATATGCATTTTCAGCGATAATCTTGGTGAGACTTCTGTCCGAAGTGTGCAGAATCATCGAGATCGCTCTTTTCGAGCTATTTAATGCGAGAAACACGTTTTCTGGGGTTTTCACCACACCACAGTTCGTTGGATATGCAGAACCAGCGATATCTTGGTTTTCGTGGGGTTTCAAGTTGAGATATGCATTTTTTACGATAATCATGGTGAGACTTTTGTCCGAAGTATACAGAATCATCGAGATCGCACTTTTCGAGCTATTTAATGCGAGAAACACGATATCTGGTGTTTTCAGCACTCCACAGTGCGTACGATATGCAGAACCGGCGATATCTTGGTTTTCGTGGGGTTTCAAGCTGAGATATGCATTGTCTGCGATAATCTTGGTGAGACTTCTGTCCGAAGTATGCAGAATCATCGAGATCGCTCTATTCGACCTATTTAATGCGAGAAACACGTTATCTGGTGTTTTCACCACTCCACAGCGCGTTTGATATGCAGAACCGGCGATATCTTGATTTTCGTGGTTTTTCCTGCTGAGATATGCATTTTCAGCGATAATCTTGGGGAGTCTTCTGTCAGAAGTATGCAGAATCATCGAGATCGCACTTTTCGAACTATTTAATGCGAGAAACACGATATCTGGTGTTTTCAGCACTCCACAGTGCGTACGATATGCAGAACCGGCGATATCTTGGTTTTCGTGGGGTTTCAAGCTGAGATATGCATTGTCTGCGATAATCTTGGTGAGACTTCTGTCCGAAGTATGCAGAATCATCGGGATCGCTCTTTTCGAGCTATTAAATGCGAGAAACACGTTTTCTGGGGTTTTCACCACTCCACAGTTCGTAGGATATGCAGAACAGGAGATATCTTAGTTTTCGTGGTTTTTCCAGCTGAGATATGCATTTTCAGCGATAATCTTGGTGAGTCTTCTGTCAGAAGTATGCAGAATCTTCGAGATCGCTCATTTCGAGCTAGTTAATGCGAGAAACACGTTATCTGGTGTTTTCACCACTCCACAGTTCGTTGTATATGCAGAACAGGAGATATCTTGGTTTTCGTGGGGTTTCTAGCAGAGATATGCATTTTCAGCGAAAATCTTGGGGAGTATTCTGTCAGAAGTATGCAGAATCAAAGAGATCGCTCATTTCGAGCTAGTTAATGCGAGAAACACGTTATCTGGTGTTTTCACCACTCCACAGTTCGTTGTATATGCAGAACAGGAGATATCTTGGTTTTCGTGGGGTTTCTAGCAGAGATATGCATTATCTGCGATAATCATGTTGAGACTTCTGTTAGAAGTATGCAGAATCTTCGAGATCGTACATTTCGTGCTATTTAATGCGAGAAACACGTTTTCTGGGGTTTTCACCACTGCACAGTTCGTTGGATATGCAGAACAGGAGATATCTTGGTTTTCGTGGGTTTTCTAGCAGAGATATGCATTTTCTGCGATAATCATGGTGAGACTTCTGTTAGAAGTATGCAGAATCATCGAGATCGCACATTTCGAACTATTTAATGCGAGAAACACGTTGTCTGGTGTTTTCACCACTCCACAGTTGGTTTGATATGCAGAACCGGCGATATCTGGGTTTTCGTGGGGTTTCAAGCTGAGATATGCATTTTCTGAGATAATCTTGGTGAGACCTCTGTCCGAAGTATGCAGAAACATCGAGATCGCTCTTTTCGACCTATTTAATGCGAGAAACACGTTATCTGGTGTTTTCACCAGTCCACAGTGCGTTTGATGTGCAGAACCAGCGATATCTTGGTTTTCGTGGGGTTTCAAGCTGAGATATGCATTTTTTACGATAATCATGGTGAGACTTCTGTCAGAAGTATGCAGAATCATCGAGATCGCACTTTTCGAGCTATTTAATGCGAGAAACACGATATCTGGTGTTTTCAGCACTCCACAGTGCGTATGAAATGCAGAACCGGCGATATCTTGGTTTTCGTGGGGTTTCAAGCTGAGATATGCATTGTCTGCGATAATCTTGGTGAGACTTCAGTCCGAAGTGTGCAGAATCATCGAGATCGCACTTTTCGAGCTATTTAATGCGAGAAACACGATATCTGGTGTTTTCAGCACTCCACAGTGCGTATGAAATGCAGAACCGGCGATATCTTGGTTTTCGTGGGGTTTCAAGCTGAGATATGCATTGTCTGCGATAATCTTGGTGAGACTTCTGTCCGAAGTGTGCAGAATCATCGAGATCGCTCTTTTCGAGCTATTTAATGCGAGAAACACGTTTTCTGGGGTTTTCACCACACCACAGATCGTTGGATATGCAGAACAGGTGATATCTTGGTTTTCGAGGGGTTTCAAGCTGAGATATGCATCTTCTGCGATAAACTTGGAGAGACTTCTGTCCGAAGTATGCTGAATCATCGAGATCGCACTTTTCGAGCTATTTAATGCGAGAAACACGATATCTGGTGTTTTCAGCACTCCACAGTGCGTATGTTATGCAGAACCGGCGATATCTTGGTTTTCGTGGGGTTTCAAGCTGAGATATGCATTTTCTGCGATAATCTTGGTGAGACTTCTGTCCGAAGTATGCTGAAACATCGAGATCGCTCTTTTCGGGCTAGTTAATGCGAGAAAAACCTTATCCGGTGTATTCACCGCTCCACAGTGCGTTTGATATGCAGAACCAGCGATATCTTGGCTTTCGTGCGGTTTCAAGCTGAGATATGCATTTTCTACGATAATCTTGGTGAAACATCTGTCCGAAGTATGCAGAAACATCGAGAGCGCTCTTTTCGAGCTATTTAATGCGAGAAACTCGTTTTCTGGGGTTTTCACCACTCCACAGTTCGTTGGATATGCAGAACAGTAGATATCTTGGTTTTCGTCGGGTTTCAAGCAGAGATATGCATTTTCTGCGATAATCTTCGTGAGACTTCTGTTAGAAGTATGCAGAATCATCGAGATCGCGCTTTTCGAGCTACATAATGCGAGAAACACGTTATCTGGTGTTTTCACCACTCCACAGTGCGTTTGATATGCAGAACCGGCGACATCTTGATTTTCGTGATGTTTTCCAGCTGAGATATGGATTTTCTGCGATAATCTTGGTGAGACTTCAGTCAGAAGTATGCAGAATCATCTAGATCGCTCTTTTCAAGCTATTTAATGCGAAAAAACAAGTTTTCTGGTGTTTTCAACATTCCACAGTGCGTTTGATATGCAGAACCGGCGATATCTTGGATTTCGTCGGGTTTCAAGCTGAGATAAGCATTTTCTACGATAATCTTGGTGAGACTTCTGTCAGAAGTATGCAGAATCTTCGAGATCGCTCTTTTCGAGCTACTTAATGCGAGAAACACGATATCTGGTGTTTTCACCACTCCACAGTGCGTTTGATATGCAGAACCGGCGATATCTTGATTTTCGTGGTGTTTCCAGCTGAGATATGCATTTTCTGCGATAATCTTGGTGAGACTTCTGTCAGAAGTATGCAGAATCATCGGGATCGCTCTTTTCGAGCTATTTAATGCGAGAAACACGTTGTCTGGTTGTTTTCACGACTCCACAGTGCGTTTGATATGCAGAACCGGCGAAATCTTAATTTTCGTGATGTTTCAAGCTGAGATATGGATTTTTTACGATAATCATGGTGAGACTTCTGTCAGAAGTATGCAGAATCATCGAGATCGCACTTTTCGAGCTATTTAATGCGAGAAACACGATATCTGGTGTTTTCAGCACTCCACAGTGCGTATGAAATGCAGAACCGGCGATATCTTGGTTTTCGTGGGGTTTCAAGCTGAGATATGCATTGTCTGCGATAATCTTGGTGAGACTTCTGTCCGAAGTGTGCAGAATCATCGAGATCGCTCTTTTCGAGCTATTTAATGCGAGAAACACGTTTTCTGGGGTTTTCACCACACCACAGTTCGTTGGATATGCAGAACAGTAGATATCTTGGTTTTCGTCGGGTTTCAAGCAGAGATATGCATTTTCTGCGATAATCTTCGTGAGACTTCTGTTAGAAGTATGCAGAATCATCGAGATCGCGCTTTTCGAGCTACATAATGCGAGAAACACGTTATCTGGTGTTTTCACCACTCCACAGTGCGTTTGATATGCAGAACCGGCGACATCTTGATTTTCGTGATGTTTTCCAGCTGAGATATGGATTTTCTGCGATAATCTTGGTGAGACTTCAGTCAGAAGTATGCAGAATCTTCGAGAACGCTCTTTTCGAGCTAGATAATGCGAGAAACACGTTATCTGGTGTTTTCACCACTCCACAGTGCGTTTGATATGCAGAACCAGCGACATCTTGGCTTTCGTCGGGTATCAAGCTGAGATATGCATTTTCAACGATAATCTTGGTGGGACTTCTGTCAGAAGGATGCAGAATCATCGGGATCGCTCTTTTCGAGCTATTTAATGCGAAAAAACAAGTTTTCTGGTGTTTTCAACATTCCACAGTGCGTTTGATATGCAGAACCGGCGATATCTTGGATTTCGTCGGGTTTCAAGCTGAGATAAGCATTTTCTACGATAATCTTGGTGAGACTTCTGTCAGAAGTATGCAGAATCTTCGAGATCGCTCTTTTCGAGCTACTTAATGCGAGAAACACGATATCTGGTGTTTTCACCACTCCACAGTGCGTTTGATATGCAGAACCGGCGACATCTTGGCTTTCGTCGGGCATCAAGCTGAGATATGCATTTTCCACGATAATCTTGGTGAGACTTCTGTCAGAAGTATGCAGAATCATCGGGATCGCTCTTTTCGAGCTATGTAATGCGAGAAACACGTTATCTGGTGTTTTCACCACTCCACAGTGCGTTTGATATGCAGAACCAGCGACATCTTGGCTTTCGTCGGGTATCAAGCTGAGATATGCATTTTCAACGATAATCTTGGTGGGACTTCTGTCAGAAGGATGCAGAATCATCGGGATCGCTCTTTTCGAGCTATTTAATGCGAGAAACACGTTGTCTGGTTGTTTTCACGACTAGACAATGCGTTTGATACGCAGAACCGGCGACATCTTGATTTTCGTGATGTTTTCCAGCTGAGATATGGATTTTCTGCGATAATCTTGGTGAGACTTCAGTCAGAAGTATGCAGAATCATCTAGATCGCTCTTTTCAAGCTATTTAATGCGAAAAAACAAGTTTTCTGGTGTTTTCACCACTCCACAGTGCGTTTGATATGCAGAACCAGCGACATCTTGGCTTTCGTCGGGTATCAAGCTGAGATATGCATTTTCTGACATAATATTGGTGAGACTTCAGTCAGAAGTATGCAGAATCATCTAGATCGCTCGTTTCGAGCTATTTAATGCGAAAAAACAAGTTTTCTGGTGTTTTCAACATTCCACAGTGCGTTTGATATGCAGAACCGGCGATATCTTGATTTTCGTGGTGTTTCCAGCTGAGATATGCATTTTCTGCGATAATCTTGGTAAGTCTTCTGTCAGAAGTATGTAGAACCATCTGGATCGCTCTTTTCGAGCTATTTAATGCGAGAAACACGTTATCTGGTGTTTTCACCACTCCACAGTGCGTTTGATATGCAGAACCGGCGACATCTTGGCTTTCGTCGGGCATCAAGCTGAGATATGCATTTTCCACGATAATCTTGGTGAGACTTCTGTCAGAAGTATGCAGAATCTTCGAGAACGCTCTTTTCGAGCTACATAATGCGAGAAACACGTTATCTGGTGTATTCACCACTCCACAGTACGTTTGACATGCAGAACCAGAGATATCTTTGTTTCGGTCGGGTTTCAAGTCGAGATATGGTATTTTCTACGATAATCTTGGAGAGACTTCTGTCAGAAGTATGCAGAATCTTCGAGAACGCTCTTTTCGAGCTACATAATGCGAGAAACACGTTATCTGGTGTTTTCACCACTCCACAGTGCGTTTGATATGCAGAACCGGCGACATCTTGGCTTTCGTCGGGCATCAAGCTGAGATATGCATTTTCCACGATAATCTTGGTGAGACTTCTGTCAGAAGTATGCAGAATCATCGGGATCGCTCTTTTCGAGCTATGTAATGCGAGAAACACGTTGTCTGGATGTTTTCACGACTCCACAGTGCGTTTGATATGCAGAACCGGCGACATCTTGATTTTCGTGAGGTTTCAAGCTGAGATATGGATTGTCTATGATAATCTTGGTGCGACTTCAGTCAGAAGTATACAGAATCATCTAGATCGCTTTTTTCAAGCTATTTAATGCGAAAAAACAAATTTTCTGGTGTTTTCAACATTCCACAGTGCGTTTTATATGCAGAACCGGCGATATGTTGATTTTCGTGGTGTTTCCAGCTGAGATATGCATTTTCTGCGTTGATCTTGGTGAGTCTTCTGTCAGAAGTATGCAGAGTCATCGAGATCCCTTTTTTCGAGCTACTTATTGCGCGAAACACGATATCTGGTGTTTTCACCACTCCACAGTGCGTTTGATATACAGAACCGGCGACATCTTGGATTTCGTCGGGGTTCATACTGAGATATGCATTCTCTGCGATAATCTTGGTGAGTCATCTGTCAGAAGTATGCAGAATCATCTAGATCGCTCTTTTCGAGCTAGTTAATGCGAGAAACACGTTTTCTGGTGTATTCACCACTCCACAGTACGTTTGATGTGCAGAACCGGAGATAACTTGGTTTTCGTGAGGTTTCAAGCTGAGATATGGATTTTCTGCGATAATCTTCGTGACACTTCAGTCAGAAGTATGCTTAATCATCGAGATCGCTCTATTCGAGCTAATTAATGTGAAAAAACAAGTTTTCTGGTGTTTTCCACATTCCACAGTGCGTTTTATATGCAGAACCGGCGACATCTTGATTTTCGTGAGGTTTCAAGCTGAGATATGCATTTTCTGCGATAATCTTGGTGAGACTTCTGTCAGAAGTATGCAGAATCATCGGGATCGCTCTTTTCGAGCTATTTAATGCGAGAAACACGTTGTCTGGTTGTTTTCACGACTCCACAGTGCGTTTGATATGCAGAACGGGCGACATCTTGATTTTCGTGAGGTTTCAAGCTGAGATATGCATTTTCTGCGATAATCTTGGTGAGTCTTCTGTCAGAAGTATGCAGAATCATCTAGATCGCTGTTTTCAAGCTATGTAATGCGAAAAAACAAGTTTTCTGGTGTTTTCAACATTCCACAGCGCGTTTTATATGCAGAACCGGCGATATCTTGATTTTCGTGGTGTTTCCAGCTGAGATATGCATTTTCTGCGATAATCTTGGTAAGTCTTCTGTCAGAAGTATGTAGAACCATCTGGATCGCTCTTTTCGAGCTATTTAATGCGAGAAACACGTTTTCTGGTGTATTCACCACTCCACAGTACGTTTGACATGCAGAACCAGAGATATCTTTGTTTCGGTCGGGTTTCAAGCTGAGATATGGTATTTTCTACGATAATCTTGGAGAGACTGCTTGTCAGAAGTATGCAGAATCATCGAGATCACTCTTTGCGAGCTATTTAATGCGAGAAACACGATATCTGGTGTTTTCACCACTCCACAGTGCGTTTGATATGCAGAACCGGCAACATCTTGATTTTCGTGAGGTTTCAAGCTGAGATATGCATTTTCTGACGTAATATTGGTGAGACTTCAGTCAGAAGTATGCAGAATCATCTAGATCGCTCGTTTCGAGCTATTTAATGCGAAAAAACAAGTTTTCTGGTGTTTTCAACATTCCACAGTGCGTGTGATATGCAGAACCGGCGATATCTTGATTTTCGTGGTGTTTCCAGCTGAGATATGCATTTTCTGCGATAATCTTGGTGAGTCTTCTGTCAGAAGTATGCAGAATCATCGAGATCCCTTTTTTCGAGCTATTTAATGCGAGAAACACGTTTTCTGGTGTATTCACCACTCCACAGTACGTTTGACATGCAGAACCGGCGAAATCTTGCTTTTCGTGGGTTTTCAAGCTGAGATATGCATTTTCTGCGATAATCTTGGTGAGACTTCTGTCAGAAGTATGCAGAATCTTCGAGAACGCTCTTTTCGAGCTACATAATGCGAGAAACACGATATCTGGTGTTTTCACCACTCCACAGTGCGTTTGATATGTAGAACCGGCAACATCTTGATTTTCGTGAGGTTTCAAGCTGAGATATGCATTTTCTGACATAATATTGGTGAGACTTCAGTCAGAAGTATGCAGAATCATCTAGATCGCTCGTTTCGAGCTATTTAATGCGAAAAAACAAGTTTTCTGGTGTTTTCAACATTCCACAGTGCGTGTGATATGCAGAACCGGCGATATCTTGATTTTCGTGGTGTTTCCAGCTGAGATAAGCATTTTCTGCGATAATCTTGGTGAGTCTTCTGTCAGAAGTATGCAGAATCATCGGGATCGCTCTTTTCGAGCTATTTAATGCGAGAAACACGTTGTCTGGTTGTTTTCACGACTCCACAGTGCGTTTGATATGCAGAACGGGCGACATCTTGATTTTCGTGAGGTTTCAAGCTGAGATATGCATTTTCTGCGATAATCTTGGTGAGTCTTCTGTCAGAAGTATGCAGAATCATCTAGATCGCTGTTTTCAAGCTATGTAATGCGAAAAAACAAGTTTTCTGGTGTTTTCAACATTCCACAGCGCGTTTTATATGCAGAACCGGCGATATCTTGATTTTCGTGGTGTTTCCAGCTGAGATATGCATTTTCTGCGATAATCTTGGTAAGTCTTCTGTCAGAAGTATGTAGAACCATCTGGATCGCTCTTTTCGAGCTATTTAATGCGAGAAACACGTTTTCTGGTGTATTCACCACTCCACAGTACGTTTGACATGCAGAACCAGAGATATCTTTGTTTCGGTCGGGTTTCAAGCTGAGATATGGTATTTTCTACGATAATCTTGGAGAGACTGCTTGTCAGAAGTATGCAGAATCATCGAGATCACTCTTTGCGAGCTATTTAATGCGAGAAACACGATATCTGGTGTTTTCACCACTCCACAGTGCGTTTGATATGCAGAACCGGCAACATCTTGATTTTCGTGAGGTTTCAAGCTGAGATATGCATTTTCTGACGTAATATTGGTGAGACTTCAGTCAGAAGTATGCAGAATCATCTAGATCGCTCGTTTCGAGCTATTTAATGCGAAAAAACAAGTTTTCTGGTGTTTTCAACATTCCACAGTGCGTGTGATATGCAGAACCGGCGATATCTTGATTTTCGTGGTGTTTCCAGCTGAGATATGCATTTTCTGCGATAATCTTGGTGAGTCTTCTGTCAGAAGTATGCAGAATCATCGAGATCCCTTTTTTCGAGCTATTTAATGCGAGAAACACGTTTTCTGGTGTATTCACCACTCCACAGTACGTTTGACATGCAGAACCGGCGAAATCTTGCTTTTCGTGGGTTTTCAAGCTGAGATATGCATTTTCTGCGATAATCTTGGTGAGACTTCTGTCAGAAGTATGCAGAATCTTCGAGAACGCTCTTTTCGAGCTACATAATGCGAGAAACACGATATCTGGTGTTTTCACCACTCCACAGTGCGTTTGATATGTAGAACCGGCAACATCTTGATTTTCGTGAGGTTTCAAGCTGAGATATGCATTTTCTGACATAATATTGGTGAGACTTCAGTCAGAAGTATGCAGAATCATCTAGATCGCTCGTTTCGAGCTATTTAATGCGAAAAAACAAGTTTTCTGGTGTTTTCAACATTCCACAGTGCGTGTGATATGCAGAACCGGCGATATCTTGATTTTCGTGGTGTTTCCAGCTGAGATAAGCATTTTCTGCGATAATCTTGGTGAGTCTTCTGTCAGAAGTATGCAGAATCATCGGGATCGCTCTTTTCGAGCTATTTAATGCGAGAAACACGTTGTCTGGTTGTTTTCACGACTCCACAGTGCGTTTGATATGCAGAACGGGCGACATCTTGATTTTCGTGAGGTTTCAAGCTGAGATATGCATTTTCTGCGATAATCTTGGTGAGTCTTCTGTCAGAAGTATGCAGAATCATCTAGATCGCTGTTTTCAAGCTATGTAATGCGAAAAAACAAGTTTTCTGGTGTTTTCAACATTCCACAGCGCGTTTTATATGCAGAACCGGCGATATCTTGATTTTCGTGGTGTTTCCAGCTGAGATATGCATTTTCTGCGATAATCTTGGTAAGTCTTCTGTCAGAAGTATGTAGAACCATCTGGATCGCTCTTTTCGAGCTATTTAATGCGAGAAACACGTTTTCTGGTGTATTCACCACTCCACAGTACGTTTGACATGCAGAACCAGAGATATCTTTGTTTCGGTCGGGTTTCAAGCTGAGATATGGTATTTTCTACGATAATCTTGGAGAGACTGCTTGTCAGAAGTATGCAGAATCATCGAGATCACTCTTTGCGAGCTATTTAATGCGAGAAACACGATATCTGGTGTTTTCACCACTCCACAGTGCGTTTGATATGCAGAACCGGCAACATCTTGATTTTCGTGAGGTTTCAAGCTGAGATATGCATTTTCTGACGTAATATTGGTGAGACTTCAGTCAGAAGTATGCAGAATCATCTAGATCGCTCGTTTCGAGCTATTTAATGCGAAAAAACAAGTTTTCTGGTGTTTTCAACATTCCACAGTGCGTGTGATATGCAGAACCGGCGATATCTTGATTTTCGTGGTGTTTCCAGCTGAGATATGCATTTTCTGCGATAATCTTGGTGAGTCTTCTGTCAGAAGTATGCAGAATCATCGAGATCCCTTTTTTCGAGCTATTTAATGCGAGAAACACGTTTTCTGGTGTATTCACCACTCCACAGTACGTTTGACATGCAGAACCGGCGAAATCTTGCTTTTCGTGGGTTTTCAAGCTGAGATATGCATTTTCTGCGATAATCTTGGTGAGACTTCTGTCAGAAGTATGCAGAATCTTCGAGAACGCTCTTTTCGAGCTACATAATGCGAGAAACACGATATCTGGTGTTTTCACCACTCCACAGTGCGTTTGATATGTAGAACCGGCAACATCTTGATTTTCGTGAGGTTTCAAGCTGAGATATGCATTTTCTGACATAATATTGGTGAGACTTCAGTCAGAAGTATGCAGAATCATCTAGATCGCTCGTTTCGAGCTATTTAATGCGAAAAAACAAGTTTTCTGGTGTTTTCAACATTCCACAGTGCGTGTGATATGCAGAACCGGCGATATCTTGATTTTCGTGGTGTTTCCAGCTGAGATAAGCATTTTCTGCGATAATCTTGGTGAGTCTTCTGTCAGAAGTATGCAGAATCATCTAGATCGCTGTTTTCAAGCTATGTAATGCGAAAAAACAAGTTTTCTGGTGTTTTCAACATTCCACAGCGCGTTTTATATGCAGAACCGGCGATATCTTGATTTTCGTTGTGTTTCCAGCTGAGATATGCATTTTCTGCGATAATCTTGGTGAGTCTTCTGTCAGAAGTATGCAGAATCATCGAGATCCCTCTTTGCGAGCTATTTAATGCGAGAAACACGATATCTGGTGTTTTCACCACTCCACAGTGCGTTTGATATGCAGAACCGGCAACCTCTTGATTTTCGTGAGGTTTCAAGCTGAGATATGCATTTTCTGACATAATATTGGTGAGATTTCAGTCAGAAGTATGCAGAATCATCTAGATCGCTCGTTTCGAGCTATTTAATGCGAAAAAACAAGTTTTCTGGTGTTTTCAACATTCCACAGTGCGTTTGATATGCAGAACCGGCGATATCTTGATTTTCGTGGTGTTTCCAGCTGAGATATGCATTTTCTGCGATAATCTTGGTAAGTCTTCTGTCAGAAGTATGTAGAACCATCTGGATCGCTCTTTTCGAGCTATTTAATGCGAGAAACACGTTTTCTGGTGTATTCACCACTCCACAGTACGTTTGACATGCAGAACCAGAGATATCTTTGTTTCGGTCGGGTTTCAAGCTGAGATATGGTATTTTCTACGATAATCTAGGAGAGACTTCTGTCAGAATTATGCAGAATCTTCGAGAACGCTCTTTTCGAGCTACATAATGCGAGAAACACGTTATCTGGTGTTTTCACCACTCCACAGTGCGTTTGATATGCAGAACCGGCGACATCTTGGCTTTCGTCGGGCATCAAGCTGAGATATGCATTTTCAACGATAATCTTGGTGAGACTTCTGTCAGAAGTATGCAGAATCTTCGGGATCGCTCTTTTCGAGCTATTTAATGCGAGAAACACGTTGTCTGGATGTTTTCACGACTCCACAGTGCGTTTGATATGCAGAACCGGCGACATCTTGATTTTCGTGAGGTTTCAAGCTGAGATATAGATTGTCTATGATAATCTTGGTGCGACTTCAGTCAGAAATATACAGAATCATCTAGATCGCTCTTTTCAAGGTATTTAATGCGAAAAAACAAATTTTCTGGTGTTTTCAACATTCCACAGTGCGTTTTATATGCAGAACCGGCGATATGTTGATTTTCGTGGTGTTTCCAGCTGAGATATGGATTTTCTGCGATAATCTTGGTGAGACTTCTGTCAGAAGTATGCAGAGTCATCGAGATCCCTTTTTTCCAGCTACTTATTGCGCGAAACACGATATCTGGTGTTTTCACCACTCCACAGTGCGTTTGATATACAGAACCGGCGATATGTTGATTTTCGTGGTGTTTCCAGCTGAGATATGCATTTTCTGCGATGATCTTGGTGAGTCTTCTGTCAGAAGTATGCAGAGTCATCGAGATCCCTTTTTTCGAGCTACTTATTGCGCGAAACACGATATCTGGTGTTTTCACCACTCCACAGTGCGTTTGATATACAGAACCGGAGACATCTTGGATTTCGTCGGGGTTCATACTGAGATATGCATTCTCTGCGATAATCTTGGTGAGTCTTCTGTCAGAAGTATGCAGAATCATCTAGATCGCTCTTTTCGAGCTAGTTAATGCGAGAAACACGTTTTCTGGTGTATTCACCACTCCACAGTACGTTTGATGTGCAGAACCGGAGATAACTTGGTTTTCGTGAGGTTTCAAGCTGAGATATGGATTTTCTGCGATAATCTTGGTGAGACTTCAGTCAGAAGTATACAGAATCATCTAGATCGCTCTTTTCAAGCTATTTAATGCGAAAAAACAAATTTTCTGGTGTTTTCAACATTCCACAGTGCGTTTTATATGCAGAACCGGCGATATGTTGATTTTCGTGGTGTTTCCAGCTGAGATATGCATTTTCTGCGATGATCTTGGTGAGTCTTCTGTCAGAAGTATGCAGAGTCATCGAGATCCCTTTTTTCGAGCTACTTATTGCGCGAAACACGATATCTGGTGTTTTCAACACTCCACAGTGCGTTTGATATGCAGAACTGGCAACATCTTGATTTTCGTGAGGTTTCAAGCTGAGATATGCATTTTCTGACATAATATTGGTGAGACTTCAGTCAGAAGTATGCAGAATCATCTAGATCGCTCGTTTCGAGCTATTTAATGCGAAAAAACAAGTTTTCTGGTGTTTTCAACATTCCACAGTGCGTTTGATATGCAGAACCGGCGATATCTTGATTTTCGTGGTGTTTCCAGCTGAGATATGCATTTTCTGCGATAATCTTTGTAAGTCTTCTGTCAGAAGTATGTAGAACCATCTGGATCGCCCTTTTCGAGCTATTTAATGCGAGAAACACGTTTTCTGGTGTATTCACCACTCCACAGTACGTTTGACATGCAGAACCAGAGATATCTTTGTTTCGGTCGGGTTTCAAGCTGAGATTTGGTATTTTCTACGAGAATCTTGGAGAGACTTCTGTCAGAAGTATGCAGAATCTTCGAGAACGCTCTTTTCGAGCTACATAATGCGAGAAACACGTTATCTGGTGTTTTCACCACTCCACAGTGCGTTTGATATGCAGAACCGGCGACATCTTGGCTTTCGTCGGGCATCAAGCTGAGATATGCATTTTCAACGATAATCTTGGTGAGACTTCTGTCAGAAGTATGCAGAATCATCGGGATCGCTCTTTTCGAGCTATTTAATGCGAGAAACACGTTGTCTGGATGTTTTCACGACTCCACAGTGCGTTTGATATGCAGAACCGGCGACATCTTGATTTTCGTGAGGTTTCAAGCTGAGATATGGATTGTCTATGATAATCTTGGTGCGACTTCAGTCAGAAGTATACAGAATCATCTAGATCGCTCTTTTCAAGCTATTTAATGCGAAAAAACAAATTTTCTGGTGTTTTCAACATTCCACAGTGCGTTTTATATGCAGATCCGGCGATATGTTGATATTCGTGGTGTTTCCAGCTGAGATATGCATTTTCTGCGATGATGTTGGTGAGTCTTCTGTCAGAAGTATGCAGAGTCATCGAGATCCCTTTTTTCGAGCTACTTATTGCGCGAAACACGATATCTGCTGTTTTCACCACTCCACAGTGCGTTTGATATAGAGAACCGGCGACATCTTGGATTTCGTCGGGGTTCATACTGAGATATGCATTCTCTGCGATAATCTTGGTGAGTCTTCTGTCAGAAGTATTCAGAATCATCTAGATCGCTCTTTTCGAGCTAGTTAATGCGAGAAACACGTTTTCTGGTGTATTCACCACTCCACAGTACGTTTGATGTGCAGAACCGGAGATAACTTGGTTTTCGTGAGGTTTCAAGCTGAGATATGGATTTTCTGCGATAATCTTGGTGAGACTTCTGTCAGAAGTATGCAGAGTCATCGAGATCCCTTTTTTCCAGCTACTTATTGCGCGAAACACGATATCTGGTGTTTTCACCTCTCCACAGTGCGTTTGATATACAGAACCGGCGATATGTTGATTTACGTGGTGTTTCCAGCTGAGATATGCATTTTCTGCGATGATCTTGGTGAGTCTTCTGTCAGAAGTATGCAGAGTCATCGAGATCCCTTTTTTCGAGCTACTTATTGCGCGAAACACGATATCTGGTGTTTTCACCACTCCACAGTGCGTTTGATATACAGAACCGGCGACATCTTGGATTTCGTCGGGGTTCATACTGAGATATGCATTCTCTGCGATAATCTTGGTGAGTCTTCTGTCAGAAGTATGCAGAATCATCTAGATCGCTCTTTTCGAGCTAGTTAATGCGAGAAACACGTTTTCTGGTGTATTCACCACTCCACAGTACGTTTGATGTGCAGAACCGGAGATAACTTGGTTTTCGTGAGGTTTCAAGCTGAGATATGGATTTTCTGCGATAATCTTGGTGAGACTTCAGTCAGAAGTATACAGAATCATCTAGATCACACTTTTCAAGCTATTTAATGCGAAAAAACAAATTTTCTGGTGTTTTCAACATTCCACAGTGCGTTTTATATGCAGAACCGGCGATATGTTGATTTTCGTGGTGTTTCCAGATGAGATATGCATTTTCTGCGATGATCTTGGTGAGTCTTCTGTCAGAAGTATGCAGAGTCATCGAGATCCCTTTTTTCGAGCTACTTATTGCTCGAAACACGATATCTGGTGTTTTCAACACTCCACAGTGCGTTTGATATGCAGAACCGGCAACATCTTGATTTTCGTGAGGTTTCAAGCTGAGATATGCATTTTCTGACATAATATTGGTGAGACTTCAGTCAGAAGTATGCAGAATCATCTAGATCGCTCGTTTCGAGCTATTTAATGCGAAAAAACAAGTTTTCTGGTGTTTTCAACATTCCACAGTGCGTTTGATATGCAGAACCGGCGATATCTTGATTTTCGTGGTGTTTCCAGCTGAGATATGCATTTTCTGCGATAATCTTTGTAAGTCTTCTGTCAGAAGTATGTAGAACCATCTGGATCGCTCTTTTCGAGCTATTTAATGCGAGAAACACGTTTTCTGGTGTATTCACCACTCCACAGTACGTTTGACATGCAGAACCAGAGATATCTTTGTTTCGGTCGGGTTTCAAGCTGAGATTTGGTATTTTCTACGAGAATCTTGGAGAGACTTCTGTCAGAAGTATGCAGAATCTTCGAGAACGCTCTTTTCGAGCTACATAATGCGAGAAACACGTTAACTGGTGTTTTCACCACTCCACAGTGCGTTTGATATCCAGAACCGGCGACAGCTTGGCTTTCGTCGGGCATCAAGCTGAGATATGCATTTTCAACGATAATCTTGGTGAGACTTCTGTCAGAAGTATGCAGAATCATCGGGATCGCTCTTTTCGAGCTATTTAATGCGAGAAACACGTTGTCTGGATGTTTTCACGACTCCACAGTGCGTTTGATATGCAGAAACTGCGACATCTTGGATTTCGTCGGGGTTCAAACTGAGATATGCATTTTCTGCGATAATCTTGGTGAGTCTTCTGTCAGAAGTATGTAGAATCATCTAGATCGCTCTTTTCGAGCTATTTAATGCGAGAAACACGTTTTCTGGTGTATTCACCACTCCACAGTACGTTTGACATGCAGAACCGGAGATATCTTTGTTTCGGTCGGGTTTCAAGTTGAGATATGCATTTTCTACGATAATCTTGGTGAGACTTCTGTCAGAAGTATGCAGAATCTTCGAGAACGCTCTTTTCGAGCTACATAATGCGAGAAACACGTTATCTGGTGTTTTCACAACTAAACAGTGCGTTTGATATGCAGAACCGGCGACATCTTGGATTTCGTCGGGTTTCAAGCTGAGATATGCATTTTCTACGTTAATCTTTGTGAGACTTCTGTCAGAAGTATGCAGAATCTTCGAGATCGCTCTTTTCGAGCTATTTAATGCGAAAAAACAAGTTTTCTGGTGTTTTCAACATTCCACAGTGCGTTTTATATGCAGAACCGGCGATATCTTGATTTTCGTGGTGTTTCCAGCTGAGATATGCATTTTCTGCGATGATCTTGGTGAGTCTTCTGTCAGAAGTATGCAGAATCATCGAGATCCCTTTTTTCGAGCTATTTAATGCGAGAAACACGTTATCTGGTGTTTTCACCACTCCACATTGCGTTTGATATGCAGAACCGCCGACATCTTGGATTTCGTCGGGTTTCAAGCTGAGATGTGCATTTTCAACGATAATCTTGGTGAGACTTCTGTCAGAAGTATGCAGAATCATCGGGATCTCTCTTTGCGAGCTATTTAATGCGAGAAACACGTTGTCTGGTTGTTTTCACGACTCCACAGTGCGTTTGATATGCAGAACCAGCGACATCTTAATTTTCGTGATGTTTCAAGCTGAGATATGGATTTTCTGCGATAATCTTGGTGAGACTTCAGTCAGAAGTATGCAGAATCATCTAGATCGCTCTTTTCAAGCTATTTAATGCGAAAAAACAAGTTTTCTGGTGTTTTCAACATTCCACAGTGCGTTTGATATGCAGAACCGGCGACATCTTGATTTTCGTGAGGTTTCTAGCTGAGATATAGATTGTCTATGATAATCTTGGTGCGACTTCAGTCAGAAGTATGCAGAATCATCTAGATCGCTCTTTTCGAGCTGTTTAATTCGGGAAACACGTTATCTGGTTGTTTACCACTCCACAGTGCGTTTGATATGCAGAAGCGGCGACATCTTGATTTTCGTGAGATTTCAAGCTGCGGTATGCATTTTCTGCGATAATCTTGGTGAGACTTCTGTCAGAAGTATGCAGAACCATATAGATCGCCCGTTTCGAGCTATCTAATGCGAAAAAAACAAGTTTTCTGGTGCATTCACCACTCCACAGTACGTTTGACATGCAGAACCGGAGATATCTTTGTTTCGGTCGGGTTTCAAGTTGAGATATGCATTTTCTTCGATAATCTTGGTGAGACTTCTGTCAGAAGTATGCAGAATCTTCGAGAACGCTCTTTTCGAGCTACATAATGCGAGAAACACGTTATCTGGTGTTTTCACAACTCCACAGTGTGTTTGATATGCAGAACCGGCGACATCTTGGATTTCGTCGGGTTTCAAGCTGAGATATGCATTTTCTACGTTAATCTTTGTGAGACTTCTGTCAGAAGTATGCAGAATCTTCGAGATCGCTCTTTTCGAGCTATTTAATGCGAAAAAACAAGTTTTCTGGTGTTTTCAACATTCCACAGTGCGTTTTATATGCAGAACCGGCGATATCTTGATTTTCGTGGTGTTTCCAGCTGAGATATGCATTTTCTGCGATGATCTTGGTGAGTCTTCTGTCAGAAGTATGCAGAATCATCGAGATCCCTTTTTTCGAGCTATTTAATGCGAGAAACACGTTATCTGGTGTTTTCACCACTCCACATTGCGTTTGATATGCAGAACCGCCGACATCTTGGATTTCGTCGGGTTTCAAGCTGAGATGTGCATTTTCAACGGTAATCTTGGTGAGACTTCTGTCAGAAGTATGCAGAATCATCGGGATCGCTCTTTGCGAGCTATTTAATGCGAGAAACACATTGTCTGGTTGTTTTCACGACTTCACAGTGCGTTTGATATGCAGAACCGGCGACATCTTGATTTTCGTGATGTTTCAAGCTGAGATATGCATTTTCTGCGATAATCTTGGTGAGTCTTCAGTCAGAAGTATGTAGAATCATCTAGATCGCTCTTTTCGAGCTATTTAATGCGAGAAACACGTTTTCTGGAGTATTCACCACTCCACAGTACGTTTGACATGCAGAACCGGAGATATCTTTGTTTCGGTCGGGTTTCAAGTTGAGATATGCATTTTCTTCGATAATCTTGGTGAGACTTCTGTCAGAAGTATGCAGAATCTTCGAGAACGCTCTTTTCGAGCTACATAATGCGAGAAACACGTTATCTGGTGTTTTCACCACTCCACAGTGCGTTTGATATGCAGAAACAGCGACATCTTGGCTTTCGTCGGGTATCAAGCTGAGATGTGCATTTTCAACGATAATCATGGTGAGACTTCTGTCAGAAGTATGCAGAATCTTCGAGATCGCTCTTTTCGAGCTACTTAATGCGAGAAACACGATATCTGGTGTTTTCACCACTCCACAGTGCGTTTGATATGCAGAACCGGCGATATCTTGATTTTCGTGGTGTTTCCAGCTGAGATATGCATTTTCTGCGATAATCTTGGTGAGTCTTCTGTCAGAAGTATGCAGAATCATCTAGATCGCTCTTTTCGAGCTATTTAATGCGAGAAACACGTTTTCTGGTGTATTCACCACTCCACAGTGCGTTTGATATGCAGAACCGGCGACATCTTGAATTTCGTCGGGTTTCAAGCTGAGATATGCATTTTCTACGATAATCTTGGTGAGTCTTCTGTCAGAAGTATGCAGAATCATCTAAATCGCTCTTTTCGAGCTATTTAATGCGAGAAACACGTTTTCTGGTGTATTCACCAATCCACAGTGCGTTTGACATGCAGAACCGGCGTAATCTTGCTTTTCGTGGGTTTTCAAGCTGAGATATGCATTTTCTGCGATAATCTTGGTGAGACTTCTGTCAGAAGTATGCAGAATCATCTAAATCGCTCTTTTCGAGCTATTTAATGCGAGAAACACGTTTTCTGGTGTATTCACCAATCCACAGTGCGTTTGACATGCAGAACCGGCGAAATCTTGCTTTTCGTGGGTTTTCAAGCTGAGATATGCATTTTCTGCGATAATCTTGGTGAGACTTCTGTCAGAAGTATGCAGAATCATCTAAATCGCTCTTTTCGAGCTATTTAATGCGAGAAACACGTTTTCTGGTGTATTCACCAATCCACAGTGCGTTTGACATGCAGAACCGGCGAAATCTTGCTTTTCGTGGGTTTTCAAGCTGAGATATGCATTTTCTGCGATAATCTTGGCGAGACTTCTGTCAGAAGTATGCAGAATCATCGGGATCGCACTTTTCGAGCTATTTAATGCGGGAAACACGTTGTCTGGTTGTTTTCACGACTCCACAGTGCGTTTGATATGCAGAACCGGCGACATCTTGATTTTCGTGATGTTTTCCAGCTGAGATATGGATTTTCTGCGATAATCTTGGTGAGACTTCAGTCAGAAGTATGCAGAATCATCTAGATCGCTCTTTTCAAGCTATTTAATGCGAAAAAACAAGTTTTCTGGTGTTTTCAACATTCCACAGTGCGTTTGATATGCAGAACCGGCGATATCTTGGATTTCGTCGGGTTTCAAGCTGAGATATGCATTTTCTACGATAATCTTGGTGAGACTTCTGTCAGAAGTATGCAGAATCTTCGAGATCGCTCTTTTCGAGCTACTTAATGCGACAAACACGATATCTGGTGTTTTCACCACTCCACAGTGCGTTTGATATGCAGAACCGGCGATATCTTGATTTTCGTGGTGTTTCCAGCTGAGATATGCATTTTCTGCGATAATCTTGGTGAGTCTTCTGTCAGAAGAATGCAGAATCATCTGGATCGCTCTTTTCGAGCTATTTAATGCGAGAAACACGTTTTCTGGTGTATTCGCCACTCCACAGTACGTTTGACATGCAGAACCGGCGATATCATGGTTTCGGTCGGGTTTCATACTGAGATATGCATTTTCTACGATAATCTTGGTGAGACTTCTGTCACAAGTATGCAGAATCTTCGAGAACGCTCTTTTCGAGCTACTTAATGCGAGAAACACGTTTTCTGGTGTTTTCACCACTCCACAGTACGTTTGATGTGCAGTACCGGAGATAACTTGGTTTTCGTGAGGTTTCAAGCTGAGAAATGCATTTTCTGCGATTATCTTGGTGAG
This sequence comes from Anthophora plumipes, assembly GCA_951804975.1. Taxonomy (NCBI): domain Eukaryota; kingdom Metazoa; phylum Arthropoda; class Insecta; order Hymenoptera; family Apidae; genus Anthophora; species Anthophora plumipes. Next base: position 3,143,891 of record CATORF010000997.1, read on the forward strand.
ACTTATGTCAGAAGTATGCATAATCATCGGGATCGCACTTCTCGAGCTATTTAATGCGAGAAACACGTTATCTGGTTGTTTTCACCACTCCACAGTGCGTTTGATTTGCAGTACCGGCGACATCTTGATTTTCGTGAGGTTTCAAGCTGAGATATGCATTTTCTGCGATAATCTTGGTGAGACTTCTGTCAGAAGTATGCAGAATCATCGGGATCGCTCTTTTCGAGCTATTTAATGCGAGAAACACGTTGTCTGGTTGTTTTCACGAATCCACAGTGCGTTTGATATGCAGAACCGGCGACATCTTAATTTTCGTGATGTTTCAAGCTGAGATATGGATTTTCTGCGATAATCTTGGTGACACTTCAGTCAGAAGTATGCAGAATCATCTAGATCGCTCTTTTCAAGCTATTTAATGCGAAAAATCAAGTTTTCTAGTGTTTTCACGACACCACAGTGCGTTTGATATCCAGAACCGGCTACATCTAGATTTTCGTGAGATTTCAACCTGAGATATGCATTTTCGTCGATAATCTAGGTGAGTCTTCTGTCAGAAGTATGCAGAATCTTCGAGAACGCTCTTTTCGAGCTACATAATGCGAGAAACACGTTTTCTGGTGTTTTCACCACTCCACAGTACGTTTGATGTGCAGAACCGGAGATAACTTGGTTTTCGTGAGGTTTCATGCTGAGATATGCATTTTCTGCGATTATCTTGGTGAGACTTCTGTCAGAAGTATGCATAATCATCGGGATCGCACTTCTCGAGCTATTTAATGCGAGAAACACGTTATCTGGTTGTTTTCACCACTCCACAGTGCGTTTGATTTGCAGAACCGGCGACATCTTGATTTTCGTGAGGTTTCAAGCTGAGATATGCATTTTCTGCGATAATCTTGGTGAGACTTCTGTCAGAAGTATGCAGAATCATCGGGATCGCTCTTTTCGAGCTATTTAATGCGAGAAACACGTTGTCTGGTTGTTTTCACGACTCCACAGTGCGTTTGATATGCAGAACCGGCGACATCTTAATTTTCGTGATGTTTCAAGCTGAGATATGGATTTTCTGCGATAATCTTGGTAACACTTCAGTCAGAAGTATGCAGAATCATCTAGATCGCTCTTTTCAAGCTATTTAATGCGAAAAATCAAGTTTTCTAGTGTTTTCACGACACCACAGTGCGTTTGATATCCAGAACCGGCGACATCTAGATTTTCGTGAGATTTCAACCTGAGATATGCATTTTCGTCGATAATCTAGGTGAGTCTTCTGTCAGTAGTATGCCGAATCATCGGGACCCCTCTTTTCGAGCTATTTAATGCGAGAAACACGTTATCTGTTGTTTTCACCACTCCGCAGTGCGTTTGATATGCAGAACCGGCGACATCTTGATTTTCGTGAGATTTCAACCTGAGATATGCATTTTCTACGATAATCTTGGTGAGACTTCCGTCAGAAGTATGCAGAATCTTCGAGATCGCTCTTTTCGAGCTATTTAATGCGAGAAACACGTTGTCTGGTTGTTTTCACGACTCCACAGTGCGTTTGATATGCAGAACCGGCGACATCTTAATTTTCGTGATGTTTCAAGCTGAGATATGGATTTTCTGCGATAATCTTGGTAACACTTCAGTCAGAAGTATGCAGAATCATCTAGATCGCTCTTTTCAAGCTATTTAATGCGAAAAATCAAGTTTTCTAGTGTTTTCACGACACCACACTGCGTTTCATATCCAGAACCGGCGACATCTAGATTTTCGTGAGATTTCAACCTGAGATATGCATTTTCGTCGATAATCTAGGTGAGTCTTCTGTCAGTAGTATGCAGAATCATCGGGACCCCTCTTTTCGAGCTATTTAATGCGAGAAACACGTTATCTGTTGTTTTCACCACTCCGCAGTGCGTTTGATATGCAGAACCGGCGACATCTTGATTTTCGTGAGATTTCAACCTGAGATATGCATTTTCTACGATAATCTTGGTGAGACTTCCGTCAGAAGTATGCAGAATCTTCGAGATCGCTCTTTTCGAGCTATTTAATGCGAGAAACACGTTGTCTGGTTGTTTTCACGACTCCACAGTGCGTTTGATATGCAGAACCGGCGACATCTTAATTTTCGTGATGTTTCAAGCTGAGATATGGATTTTCTGCGATAACCTTGGTGAGACTTCAGTCAGAGGTATGCAGAATCATCTAGATCGCTCTTTTCAAGCTATTTAATGCGAAAAAACAAGTTTTCTAGTGTTTTCAACATTCCACAGTGCGTTTGATATGCAGAACCGGCGACATCTTGGATTTCGTCGGGTTTCAAGCTGAGATATGCATTTTCTACGATAATCTTGGTGAGACTTCTGTCAGAAGTATGCAGAATCTTCGAGATCGCTCTTTTCGAGCTACTTAATGCGAGAAACACGATATCTGGTGTTTTCACCACTCCACAGTGCGTTTGATACGCAGAACCGGCGATATCTTGATTTTCGTGGTGTTTCCAGCTGAGATATGCATTTTCTGCGATAATCTTGGTGAGACTTCAGTCAGAAGTATGCAGAATCATCTAGATCGCTCTTTTCAAGCTATTTAATGCGAAAAAACAAGTTTTCTGGTGTTTTCACGACACCACAGTGCGTTTGATATCCAGAACCGGCGACATCTAGATTTTCGTGAGATTTCAACCTGAGATATGCATTTTCGTCGATAATCTAGGTGAGTCTTCTGTCAGTAGTATGCAGAATCATCGGGACCCCTCTTTTCGAGCTATTTAATGCGAGAAACACGTTATCTGTTGTTTTCACCACTCCGCAGTGCGTTTGATATGCAGAACCGGCGACATCTTGATTTTCGTGAGATTTCAACCTGCGATATGCATTTTCTACGATAATCTTGGTGAGACTTCCGTCAGAAGTATGCAGAATCTTCGAGATCGCTCTTTTCGAGCTATTTAATGCGAGAAACACGTTGTCTGGTTGTTTTCACGACTCCACAGTGCGTTTGATATGCAGAACCGGCGACATCTTAATTTTCGTGATGTTTCAAGCTGAGATATGGATTTTCTGCGATAACCTTGGTGAGACTTCAGTCAGAGGTATGCAGAATCATCTAGATCGCTCTTTTCAAGCTATTTAATGCGAAAAAACAAGTTTTCTAGTGTTTTCAACATTCCACAGTGCGTTTGATATGCAGAACCGGCGACATCTTGGATTTCGTCGGGTTTCAAGCTGAGATATGCATTTTCTACGATAATCTTGGTGAGACTTCTGTCAGAAGTATGCAGAATCTTCGAGATCGCTCTTTTCGAGCTACTTAATGCGAGAAACACGATATCTGGTGTTTTCACCACTCCACAGTGCGTTTGATATGCAGAACCGGCGATATCTTGATTTTCGTGGTGTTTCCAGCTGAGATATGCATTTTCTGCGATAATCTTGGTGAGACTTCAGTCAGAAGTATGCAGAATCATCTAGATCGCTCTTTTCAAGCTATTTAATGCGAAAAAACAAGTTTTCTGGTGATTTCAACATTCCACAGTGCGTTTGATATGCAGAACCGGCGACATCTTGATTTTCGTGAGGTTTCTAGCTGAGATATAGATTGTCTATGATAATCTTGGTGCGACTTCAGTCAGAAGTATGCAGAATCATCTAGATCGCTCTTTTCGAGCTGTTTAGTTCGGGAAACACGTTATCTGGTTGTTTTCACCACTCCACAGTGCGTTTGATATGCAGAAGCGGCGACATCTTGATTTTCGTGAGATTTCAAGCTGCGGTATGCATTTTCTGCGATAATCTTGGTGAGACTTCTGTCAGAAGTATGCAGAACCATATAGATCGCCCGTTTCGAGCTATCTAATGCGAAAAAAACAAGTTTTCTGGTGCATTCACCACTCCACAGTACGTTTGACATGCAGAACCGGAGATATCTTTGTTTCGGTCGGGTTTCAAGTTGAGATATGCATTTTCTTCGATAATCTTGGTGAGACTTCTGTCAGAAGTATGCAGAATCTTCGAAAACGCTCTTTTCGAGCTACATAATGCGAGAAACACGTTATCTGGTGTTTTCACAACTCCACAGTGCGTTTGATATGCAGAACCGGCGACATCTTGGATTTCGTCGGGTTTCAAGCTGAGATATGCATTTTCTACGTTAATCTTTGTGAGACTTCTGTCAGAAGTATGCAGAATCTTCGAGATCGCTCTTTTCGAGCTATTTAATGCGAAAAAACAAGTTTTCTGGTGTTTTCAACATTCCACAGTGCGTTTTATATGCAGAACCGGCGATATCTTGATTTTCGTGGTGTTTCCAGCTGAGATATGCATTTTCTGCGATGATCTTGGTGAGTCTTCTGTCAGAAGTATGCAGAATCATCGAGATCCCTTTTTTCGAGCTATTTAATGCGAGAAACACGTTATCTGGTGTTTTCACCACTCCACATTGCGTTTGATATGCAGAACCGCCGACATCTTGGATTTCGTCGGGTTTCAAGCTGAGATGTGCATTTTCAACGATAATCTTGGTGAGACTTCTGTCAGAAGTATGCAGAATCATCGGGATCGCTCTTTGCGAGCTATTTAATGCGAGAAACACATTGTCTGGTTGTTTTCACGACTTCACAGTGCGTTTGATATGCAGAACCGGCGACATCTTGATTTTCGTGATGTTTCAAGCTGAGATATGCATTTTCTGCGATAATCTTGGTGAGTCTTCAGTCAGAAGTATGTAGAATCATCTAGATCGCTCTTTTCGAGCTATTTAATGCGAGAAACACGTTTTCTGGTGTATTCACCACTCCACAGTACGTTTGACATGCAGAACCGGAGATATCTTTGTTTCGGTCGGGTTTCAAGTTGAGATATGCATTTTCTTCGATAATCTTGGTGAGACTTCTGTCAGAAGTATGCAGAATCTTCGAGAACGCTCTTTTCGAGCTACATAATGCGAGAAACACGTTATCTGGTGTTTTCACCACTCCACAGTGCGTTTGATATGCAGAAACAGCGACATCTTGGCTTTCGTCGGGTATCAAGCTGAGATGTGCATTTTCAACGATAATCATGGTGAGACTTCTGTCAGAAGTATGCAGAATCTTCGAGATCGCTCTTTTCGAGCTACTTAATGCGAGAAACACGATATCTGGTGTTTTCACCACTCCACAGTGCGTTTGATATGCAGAACCGGCGATATCTTGATTTTCGTGGTGTTTCCAGCTGAGATATGCATTTTCTGCGATAATCTTGGTGAGTCTTCTGTCAGAAGTATGCAGAATCATCTAGATCGCTCTTTTCGAGCTATTTAATGCGAGAAACACGTTTTCTGGTGTATTCACCACTCCACAGTGCGTTTGATATGCAGAACCGGCGACATCTTGAATTTCGTCGGGTTTCAAGCTGAGATATGCATTTTCTACGATAATCTTGGTGAGTCTTCTGTCAGAAGTATGCAGAATCATCTAAATCGCTCTTTTCGAGCTATTTAATGCGAGAAACACGTTTTCTGGTGTATTCACCAATCCACAGTGCGTTTGACATGCAGAACCGGCGAAATCTTGCTTTTCGTGGGTTTTCAAGCTGAGATATGCATTTTCTGCGATAATCTTGGTGAGACTTCTGTCAGAAGTATGCAGAATCATCTAAATCGCTCTTTTCGAGCTATTTAATGCGAGAAACACGTTTTCTGGTGTATTCACCAATCCACAGTGCGTTTGACATGCAGAACCGGCGAAATCTTGCTTTTCGTGGGTTTTCAAGCTGAGATATGCATTTTCTGCGATAATCTTGGCGAGACTTCTGTCAGAAGTATGCAGAATCATCGGGATCGCACTTTTCGAGCTATTTAATGCGGGAAACACGTTGTCTGGTTGTTTTCACGACTCCACAGTGCGTTTGATATGCAGAACCGGCGACATCTTGATTTTCGTGATGTTTTCCAGCTGAGATATGGATTTTCTGCGATAATCTTGGTGAGACTTCAGTCAGAAGTATGCAGAATCATCTAGATCGCTCTTTTCAAGCTATTTAATGCGAAAAAACAAGTTTTCTGGTGTTTTCAACATTCCACAGTGCGTTTGATATGCAGAACCGGCGATATCTTGGATTTCGTCGGGTTTCAAGCTGAGATATGCATTTTCTACGATAATCTTGGTGAGACTTCTGTCAGAAGTATGCAGAATCTTCGAGATCGCTCTTTTCGAGCTACTTAATGCGACAAACACGATATCTGGTGTTTTCACCACTCCACAGTGCGTTTGATATGCAGAACCGGCGATATCTTGATTTTCGTGGTGTTTCCAGCTGAGATATGCATTTTCTGCGATAATCTTGGTGAGTCTTCTGTCAGAAGAATGCAGAATCATCTGGATCGCTCTTTTCGAGCTATTTAATGCGAGAAACACGTTTTCTGGTGTATTCGCCACTCCACAGTACGTTTGACATGCAGAACCGGCGATATCATGGTTTCGGTCGGGTTTCATACTGAGATATGCATTTTCTACGATAATCTTGGTGAGACTTCTGTCACAAGTATGCAGAATCTTCGAGAACGCTCTTTTCGAGCTACTTAATGCGAGAAACACGTTTTCTGGTGTTTTCACCACTCCACAGTACGTTTGATGTGCAGTACCGGAGATAACTTGGTTTTCGTGAGGTTTCAAGCTGAGATATGCATTTTCTGCGATTATCTTGGTGAGACTTATGTCAGAAGTATGCATAATCATCGGGATCGCACTTCTCGAGCTATTTAATGCGAGAAACACGTTATCTGGTTGTTTTCACCACTCCACAGTGCGTTTGATTTGCAGTACCGGCGACATCTTGATTTTCGTGAGGTTTCAAGCTGAGATATGCATTTTCTGCGATAATCTTGGTGAGACTTCTGTCAGAAGTATGCAGAATCATCGGGATCGCTCTTTTCGAGCTATTTAATGCGAGAAACACTTTGTCTGGTTGTTTTCACGAATCCACAGTGCGTTTGATATGCAGAACCGGCGACATCTTAATTTTCGTGATGTTTCAAGCTGAGATATGGATTTTCTGCGATAACCTTGGTGAGACTTCAGTCAGAGGTATGCAGAATCATCTAGATCGCTCTTTTCAAGCTATTTAATGCGAAAAAACAAGTTTTCTGGTGTTTTCAACATTCCACAGTGCGTGTGATATGCAGAACCGGCGATATCTTGGATTTCGTCGGGTTTCAAGCTGAGATATGCATTTTCTACGATAATCTTGGTGAGACTTCTGTCAGAAGTATGCAGAATCTTCGAGATCGCTCTTTTCGAGCTACTTAATGCGACAAACACGATATCTGGTGTTTTCACCACTCCACAGTGCGTTTGATATGCAGAACCGGCGATATCTTGATTTTCGTGGTGTTTCCAGCTGAGATATGCATTTTCTGCGATAATCTTGGTGAGTCTTCTGTCAGAAGAATGCAGAATCATCTGGATCGCTCTTTTCGAGCTATTTAATGCGAGAAACACGTTTTCTGGTGTATTCGCCACTCCACAGTACGTTTGACATGCAGAACCGGCGATATCATGGTTTCGGTCGGGTTTCATACTGAGATATGCATTTTCTACGATAATCTTGGTGAGACTTCTGTCACAAGTATGCAGAATCTTCGAGAACGCTCTTTTCGAGCTACTTAATGCGAGAAACACGTTTTCTGGTGTTTTCACCACTCCACAGTACGTTTGATGTGCAGTACCGGAGATAACTTGGTTTTCGTGAGGTTTCAAGCTGAGATATGCATTTTCTGCGATTATCTTGGTGAGACTTATGTCAGAAGTATGCATAATCATCGGGATCGCACTTCTCGAGCTATTTAATGCGAGAAACACGTTATCTGGTTGTTTTCACCACTCCACAGTGCGTTTGATTTGCAGTACCGGCGACATCTTGATTTTCGTGAGGTTTCAAGCTGAGATATGCATTTTCTGCGATAATCTTGGTGAGACTTCTGTCAGAAGTATGCAGAATCATCGGGATCGCTCTTTTCGAGCTATTTAATGCGAGAAACACTTTGTCTGGTTGTTTTCACGAATCCACAGTGCGTTTGATATGCAGAACCGGCGACATCTTAATTTTCGTGATGTTTCAAGCTGAGATATGGATTTTCTGCGATAACCTTGGTGAGACTTCAGTCAGAGGTATGCAGAATCATCTAGATCGCTCTTTTCAAGCTATTTAATGCGAAAAAACAAGTTTTCTAGTGTTTTCAACATTCCACAGTGCGTTTGATATGCAGAACCGGCGACATCTTGGATTTCGTCGGGTTTCAAGCTGAGATATGCATTTTCTACGATAATCTTGGTGAGACTTCTGTCAGAAGTATGCAGAATCTTCGAGATCGCTCTTTTCGAGCTACTTAATGCGAGAAACACGATATCTGGTGTTTTCACCACTCCACAGTGCGTTTGATATGCAGAACCGGCGATATCTTGATTTTCGTGGTGTTTCCAGCTGAGATATGCATTTTCTGCGATAATCTTGGTGAGACTTCAGTCAGAAGTATGCAGAATCATCTAGATCGCTCTTTTCAAGCTATTTAATGCGAAAAAACAAGTTTTCTGGTGTTTTCAACATTCCACAGTGCGTTTGATATGCAGAACCGGCGACATCTTGATTTTCGTGAGGTTTCTAGCTGAGATATAGATTGTCTATGATAATCTTGGTGCGACTTCAGTCAGAAGTATGCAGAATCATCTAGATCGCTCTTTTCGAGCTGTTTAATTCGGGAAACACGTTATCTGGTTGTTTTCACCACTCCACAGTGCGTTTGATATGCAGAAGCGGCGACATCTTGATTTTCGTGAGATTTCAAGCTGCGGTATGCATTTTCTGCGATAATCTTGGTGAGACTTCTGTCAGAAGTATGCAGAACCATATAGATCGCCCGTTTCGAGCTATCTAATGCGAAAAAAACAAGTTTTCTGGTGCATTCACCACTCCACAGTACGTTTGACATGCAGAACCGGAGATATCTTTGTTTCGGTCGGGTTTCAAGTTGAGATATGCATTTTCTTCGATAATCTTGGTGAGACTTCTGTCAGAAGTATGCAGAATCTTCGAGAACGCTCTTTTCGAGCTACATAATGCGAGAAACACGTTATCTGGTGTTTTCACAACTCCACAGTGCGTTTGATATGCAGAACCGGCGACATCTTGGATTTCGTCGGGTTTCAAGCTGAGATATGCATTTTCTACGTTAATCTTTGTGAGACTTCTGTCAGAAGTATGCAGAATCTTCGAGATCGCTCTTTTCGAGCTATTTAATGCGAAAAAACAAGTTTTCTGGTGTTTTCAACATTCCACAGTGCGTTTTATATGCAGAACCGGCGATATCTTGATTTTCGTGGTGTTTCCAGCTGAGATATGCATTTTCTGCGATGATCTTGGTGAGTCTTCTGTCAGAAGTATGCAGAATCATCGAGATCCCTTTTTTCGAGCTATTTAATGCGAGAAACACGTTATCTGGTGTTTTCACCACTCCACATTGCGTTTGATATGCAGAACCGCCGACATCTTGGATTTCGTCGGGTTTCAAGCTGAGATGTGCATTTTCAACGATAATCTTGGTGAGACTTCTGTCGGAAGTATGCAGAATCATCGGGATCGCTCTTTGCGAGCTATTTAATGCGAGAAACACATTGTCTGGTTGTTTTCACGACTTCACAGTGCGTTTGATATGCAGAACCGGCGACATCTTGATTTTCGTGATGTTTCAAGCTGAGATATGCATTTTCTGCGATAATCTTGGTGAGTCTTCAGTCAGAAGTATGTAGAATCATCTAGATCGCTCTTTTCGAGCTATTTAATGCGAGAAACACGTTTTCTGGTGTATTCACCACTCCACAGTACGTTTGACATGCAGAACCGGAGATATCTTTGTTTCGGTCGGGTTTCAAGTTGAGATATGCATTTTCTTCGATAATCTTGGTGAGACTTCTGTCAGAAGTATGCAGAATCTTCGAGAACGCTCTTTTCGAGCTACATAATGCGAGAAACACGTTATCTGGTGTTTTCACCACTCCACAGTGCGTTTGATATGCAGAAACAGCGACATCTTGGCTTTCGTCGGGTATCAAGCTGAGATGTGCATTTTCAACGATAATCATGGTGAGACTTCTGTCAGAAGTATGCAGAATCTTCGAGATCGCTCTTTTCGAGCTACTTAATGCGAGAAACACGATATCTGGTGTTTTCACCACTCCACAGTGCGTTTGATATGCAGAACCGGCGATATCTTGATTTTCGTGGTGTTTCCAGCTGAGATATGCATTTTCTGCGATAATCTTGGTGAGTCTTCTGTCAGAAGTATGCAGAATCATCTAGATCGCTCTTTTCGAGCTATTTAATGCGAGAAACACGTTTTCTGGTGTATTCACCACTCCACAGTGCGTTTGATATGCAGAACCGGCGACATCTTGAATTTCGTCGGGTTTCAAGCTGAGATATGCATTTTCTACGATAATCTTGGTGAGTCTTCTGTCAGAAGTATGCAGAATCATCTAAATCGCTCTTTTCGAGCTATTTAATGCGAGAAACACGTTTTCTGGTGTATTCACCAATCCACAGTGCGTTTGACATGCAGAACCGGCGAAATCTTGCTTTTCGTGGGTTTTCAAGCTGAGATATGCATTTTCTGCGATAATCTTGGTGAGACTTCTGTCAGAAGTATGCAGAATCATCTAAATCGCTCTTTTCGAGCTATTTAATGCGAGAAACACGTTTTCTGGTGTATTCACCAATCCACAGTGCGTTTGACATGCAGAACCGGCGAAATCTTGCTTTTCGTGGGTTTTCAAGCTGAGATATGCATTTTCTGCGATAATCTTGGTGAGACTTCTGTCAGAAGTATGCAGAATCATCTAAATCGCTCTTTTCGAGCTATTTAATGCGAGAAACACGTTTTCTGGTGTATTCACCAATCCACAGTGCGTTTGACATGCAGAACCGGCGAAATCTTGCTTTTCGTGGGTTTTCAAGCTGAGATATGCATTTTCTGCGATAATCTTGGCGAGACTTCTGTCAGAAGTATGCAGAATCATCGGGATCGCACTTTTCGAGCTATTTAATGCGGGAAACACGTTGTCTGGTTGTTTTCACGACTCCACAGTGCGTTTGATATGCAGAACCGGCGACATCTTGATTTTCGTGATGTTTTCCAGCTGAGATATGGATTTTCTGCGATAATCTTGGTGAGACTTCAGTCAGAAGTATGCAGAATCATCTAGATCGCTCTTTTCAAGCTATTTAATGCGAAAAAACAAGTTTTCTGGTGTTTTCAACATTCCACAGTGCGTTTGATATGCAGAACCGGCGATATCTTGGATTTCGTCGGGATTCAAGCTGAGATATGCATTTTCTACGATAATCTTGGTGAGACTTCTGTCAGAAGTATGCAGAATCTTCGAGATCGCTCTTTTCGAGCTACTTAATGCGACAAACACGATATCTGGTGTTTTCACCACTCCACAGTGCGTTTGATATGCAGAACCGGCGATATCTTGATTTTCGTGGTGTTTCCAGCTGAGATATGCATTTTCTGCGATAATCTTGGTGAGTCTTCTGTCAGAAGAATGCAGAATCATCTGGATCGCTCTTTTCGAGCTATTTAATGCGAGAAACACGTTTTCTGGTGTATTCGCCACTCCACAGTACGTTTGACATGCAGAACCGGCGATATCATGGTTTCGGTCGGGTTTCATACTGAGATATGCATTTTCTACGATAATCTTGGTGAGACTTCTGTCACAAGTATGCAGAATCTTCGAGAACGCTCTTTTCGAGCTACTTAATGCGAGAAACACGTTTTCTGGTGTTTTCACCACTCCACAGTACGTTTGATGTGCAGTACCGGAGATAACTTGGTTTTCGTGAGGTTTCAAGCTGAGATATGCATTTTCTGCGATTATCTTGGTGAGACTTATGTCAGAAGTATGCATAATCATCGGGATCGCACTTCTCGAGCTATTTAATGCGAGAAACACGTTATCTGGTTGTTTTCACCACTCCACAGTGCGTTTGATTTGCAGTACCGGCGACATCTTGATTTTCGTGAGGTTTCAAGCTGAGATATGCATTTTCTGCGATAATCTTGGTGAGACTTCTGTCAGAAGTATGCAGAATCATCGGGATCGCTCTTTTCGAGCTATTTAATGCGAGAAACACGTTGTCTGGTTGTTTTCACGAATCCACAGTGCGTTTGATATGCAGAACCGGCGACATCTTAATTTTCGTGATGTTTCAAGCTGAGATATGGATTTTCTGCGATAATCTTGGTGACACTTCAGTCAGAAGTATGCAGAATCATCTAGATCGCTCTTTTCAAGCTATTTAATGCGAAAAATCAAGTTTTCTAGTGTTTTCACGACACCACAGTGCGTTTGATATCCAGAACCGGCTACATCTAGATTTTCGTGAGATTTCAACCTGAGATATGCATTTTCGTCGATAATCTAGGTGAGTCTTCTGTCAGTAGTATGCAGAATCATCGGGACCCCTCTTTTCGAGCTATTTAATGCGAGAAACACGTTATCTGTTGTTTTCACCACTCCGCAGTGCGTTTGATATGCAGAACCGGCGACATCTTGATTTTCGTGAGATTTCAACCTGAGATATGCATTTTCTACGATAATCTTGGTGAGACTTCCGTCAGAAGTATGCAGAATCTTCGAGAACGCTCTTTTCGAGCTACATAATGCGAGAAACACGTTTTCTGGTGTTTTCACCACTCCACAGTACGTTTGATGTGCAGAACCGGAGATAACTTGGTTTTCGTGAGGTTTCAAGCTGAGATATGCATTTTCTGCGATTATCTTGGTGAGACTTCTGTCAGAAGTATGCATAATCATCGGGATCGCACTTCTCGAGCTATTTAATGCGAGAAACACGTTATCTGGTTGTTTTCACCACTCCACAGTGCGTTTGATTTGCAGAACCGGCGACATCTTGATTTTCGTGAGGTTTCAAGCTGAGATATGCATTTTCTGCGATAATCTTGGTGAGACTTCTGTCAGAAGTATGCAGAATCATCGGGATCGCTCTTTTCGAGCTATTTAATGCGAGAAACACGTTGTCTGGGTGTTTTCACGACTCCACAGTGCGTTTGATATGCAGAACCGGCGACATCTTAATTTTCGTGATGTTTCAAGCTGAGATATGGATTTTCTGCGATAATCTTGGTGACACTTCAGTCAGAAGTATGCAGAATCATCTAGATCGCTCTTTTCAAGCTATTTAATGCGAAAAATCAAGTTTTCTAGTGTTTTCACGACACCACAGTGCGTTTGATATCCAGAACCGGCGACATCTAGATTTTCGTGAGATTTCAACCTGAGATATGCATTTTCGTCGATAATCTAGGTGAGTCTTCTGTCAGTAGTATGCAGAATCATCGGGACCCCTCTTTTCGAGCTATTTAATGCGAGAAACACGTTATCTGTTGTTTTCACCACTCCGCAGTGCGTTTGATATGCAGAACCGGCGACATCTTGATTTTCGTGAGATTTCAACCTGAGATATGCATTTTCTACGATAATCTTGGTGAGACTTCCGTCAGAAGTATGCAGAATCTTCGAGATCGCTCTTTTCGAGCTATTTAATGCGAGAAACACGTTGTCTGGTTGTTTTCACGACTCCACAGTGCGTTTGATATGCAGAACCGGCGACATCTTAATTTTCGTGATGTTTCAAGCTGAGATATGGATTTTCTGCGATAACCTTGGTGAGACTTCAGTCAGAGGTATGCAGAATCATCTAGATCGCTCTTTTCAAGCTATTTAATTCGAAAAAACAAGTTTTCTAGTGTTTTCAACATTCCACAGTGCGTTTGATATGCAGAACCGGCGACATCTTGGATTTCGTCGGGTTTCAAGCTGAGATATGCATTTTCTACGATAATCTTGGTGAGACTTCTGTCAGAAGTATGCAGAATCTTCGAGATCGCTCTTTTCGAGCTACTTAATGCGAGAAACACGATATCTGGTGTTTTCACCACTCCACAGTGCGTTTGATATGCAGAACCGGCGATATCTTGATTTTCGTGGTGTTTCCAGCTGAGATATGCATTTTCTGCGATAATCTTGGTGAGTCTTCTGTCAGTAGTATGCAGAATCATCGGGACCCCTCTTTTCGAGCTATTTAATGCGAGAAACACGTTATCTGTTGTTTTCACCACTCCGCAGTGCGTTTGATATGCAGAACCGGCGTCATCTTGATTTTCGTGAGATTTCAACCTGAGATATGCATTTTCTACGATAATCTTGGTGAGACTTCCGTCAGAAGTATGCAGAATCTTCGAGATCGCTCTTTCCGAGCTATTTAATGCGAGAAACACGTTATCTGGTGTTTTCACGACACCACAGTGCGTTTGATATCCAGAACAGGCGACATCTTGAATTTCGTGAGATTTCAACCTGAGATATGCATTTTCGTTGATAATCTTGGTGAGACTTCTGTCAGAAGTATGCAGAATCTTCGAGAACGCTCTTTTCGAGCTACATAATGCGAGAAACACGTTATCTGGTGTTTTCACCACTCCACAGTGCGTTTGATATGCAGAACCGGCGATATCTTGGTTTTCGTGGGGTTTCCAGCTGAGATATGCATTTTCTGCGATAATCTTGGTGAGACTTTAGTCAGAAGTATGCAGAATCATCTAGATCGCTCGTTTCGAGCTATTTAATGCGAAAAAACAAGTTTTCTGGTGTTTTGACCACTCCACAGTCCGTATGATATGTAGAGCCGCCGATAACTTGGTCTTCGCGGGGTTTCCAGCTGAAATATGCATTTTCTGCGATAATCTTGGTGTTTCATCTATGAGAAGTATGCAGAATGATCGAGAACGCTCTTTTCGAGTTAGTTAATGCGAGAAACACGTTTTCTGGTGTTTTCAACATTCCACAGTGCGTATGATATGCAGAACCGACGATATCGTGGTTTTCGTGGTGTTTCCAGCTGAGATATGCATTTTCTGCGATAATCTTGGTGGGTCTGCTGACAGAAGTATGCAGAATCATCTAGATCACTCTTTTCGAGCTACTTAATGCGAGAACCACGTTATCTGGTGTATTGACCTCTCCCCAGTGCGTTTGATATGCAGAACCGGCGACATCTTGGTTTTCGTGGGGTTTCCAGCTGAAATATGCATTTTCAACGATAATCTTGCTGAGATTTCAGTCAGAAGTATGCAGAATCATCTAGATCGCTCGTTTCGAGCTATTTAATACGAAAAATCAAGTTTTCTGGTGTTTTCAACATTCCACAGTGCGTTTGATATGCAGAAGCGGCGATATCTTGATTTTCGTGGTGTTTCCAGCTGAGATATGCATTTTCTGCGATAATATTCGTGAGACTTCAGTCAGAAGCATACAGAATCTTCTAGATCGCTCGTTTCGAGCTATTTAATGCGAGAAACACGTTATCTGGTGTATTGACCACTCCACAGGGCGTTTGATATGTAGAGCCGCCGATAACTTGGTTTTCGTGGGGTTTCCAGCTGAAATAAGCATTTCCTGCGATAATCTTGGTGAGTCTTCTGTCAGAAGTATGCCGAATCATCGAGATCGCTCTAATTGAGCTATTTAATGCGAGAAACATGTTATCTGGTGTTTTCATCACTCCACAGGGCGTTTGATATGCAGAACCGGCGATATCTTGACTTTCGTCGGGTATCAAGCTGAGATATGCATTTTCTGCGATAATCTTGGTGTATCATCTATGAGAAGTATGCAGAATCATCGTGAACGCTCTTTTCGAGCTAGTTAATGCGAGAAACACGTTTTCTGGTGTTTTCACCACTCCACAGTGCGTCTGATATGCAGAACCGGCGATATCTTGGTTTTCGTGGGGTTTTCCAGCTGAGATATGCATTTTCTGCGATAATCTTGGTGAGACTTCTGTCAGAAGTTTGCAGAATCATCTAGATCGCTCGTTTCGAGCTACTTAATGCGAGAAACACGATATCTGGTGTTTTCACCACTCCACAGTGCGTTTGATATGCAGAACCGGCGATATCTTGATTTTCGTGGTGTTTCCAGCTGAGATATGCATTTTCTGCGATAATCTTGGTGAGTCTTCTGTCAGTAGTATGCAGAATCATCGGGACCCCACTTTTCGAGCTATTTAATGCGAGAAACACGTTATCTGTTGTTTTCACCACTCCGCAGTGCGTTTGATATGCAGAACCGGCGTCATCTTGATTTTCGTGAGATTTCAACCTGAGATATGCATTTTCTACGATAATCTTGGTGAGACTTCCGTCAGAAGTATGCAGAATCTTCGAGATCGCTCTTTCCGAGCTATTTAATGCGAGAAACACGTTATCTGGTGTTTTCACGACACCACAGTGCGTTTGATATCCAGAACAGGCGACATCTTGAATTTCGTGAGATTTCAACCTGAGATATGCATTTTCGTCGATAATCTTGGTGAGACTTCTGTCAGAAGTATGCAGAATCTTCGAGAACGCTCTTTTCGAGCTACATAATGCGAGAAACACGTTATCTGGTGTTTTCACCACTCCACAGTGCGTTTGATATGCAGAACCAGCGACATCTTGACTTTCGTCGGGTATCAAGCTGAGATATGCATTTTCAACGATAATCTTGGTGAGACTTCTGTCGGAAGTATGCAGAATCATCGGGATCGCTCTTTTCGAGCTATTTAATGCGAGAAACACGTTGTCTGGTTGTTTTCACGACTCCACAGTGCGTTTGATATGCAGAACCGGCGACATCTTAATTTTCGTGATGTTTCAAGCTGAGATATGGATTTTCTGCGATAATCTTGGTGAGACTTCAGTCAGAGGTATGCAGAATCATCTAGATCGCTCTTTTCAAGCTATTTTATGCGAAAAAACAATTTTTCTGGTGTTTTCAACATTCCACAGTGCGTTTGATATGCAGAACCGGCGACATCTTGGATTTCGTCGGGTTTCAAGCTGAGATATGCATTTTCTACGATAATCTTGGTGAGACTTCTGTCAGAAGTATGCAGAATCTTCGAGATCGCTCTTTTCGAGCTATTTAATGCGAGAAACATGTTATCTGGTGTTTTCATCACTCCACAGGGCGTTTGATATGCAGAACCGGCGATATCTTGGTTTTCGTGGGGTTTCCAGCTGAGATATGCATTTTCTGCGATAATCTTGGTGAGACTTTAGTCAGAAGTATGCAGAATCATCTAGATCGCTCGTTTCGAGCTATTTAATGCGAAAAAACAAGTTTTCTGGTGTTTTGACCACTCCACAGTCCGTATGATATGTAGAGCCGCCGATAACTTGGTCTTCGCGGGGTTTCCAGCTGAAATATGCATTTTCTGCGATAATCTTGGTGTTTCATCTATGAGAAGTATGCAGAATGATCGAGAACGCTCTTTTCGAGTTAGTTAATGCGAGAAACACGTTTTCTGGTGTTTTCAACATTCCACAGTGCGTATGATATGCAGAACCGACGATATCGTGGTTTTCGTGGTGTTTCCAGCTGAGATATGCATTTTCTGCGATAATCTTGGTGGGTCTGCTGACAGAAGTATGCAGAATCATCTAGATCACTCTTTTCGAGCTACTTAATGCGAGAACCACGTTATCTGGTGTATTGACCTCTCCCCAGTGCGTTTGATATGCAGAACCGGCGACATCTTGGTTTTCGTGGGGTTTCCAGCTGAAATATGCATTTTCAACGATAATCTTGCTGAGATTTCAGTCAGAAGTATGCAGAATCATCTAGATCGCTCGTTTCGAGCTATTTAATACGAAAAATCAAGTTTTCTGGTGTTTTCAACATTCCACAGTGCGTTTGATATGCAGAAGCGGCGATATCTTGATTTTCGTGGTGTTTCCAGCTGAGATATGCATTTTCTGCGATAATATTCGTGAGACTTCAGTCAGAAGTATACAGAATCTTCTAGATCGCTCGTTTCGAGCTATTTAATGCGAGAAACACGTTATCTGGTGTATTGACCACTCCACAGGGCGTTTGATATGTAGAGCCGCCGATAACTTGGTTTTCGTGGGGTTTCCAGCTGAAATATGCATTTCCTGCGATAATCTTGGTGAGTCTTCTGTCAGAAGTATGCAGAATCATCGAGATCGCTCTAATTGAGCTATTTAATGCGAGAAACATGTTATCTGGTGTTTTCATCACTCCACAGGGCGTTTGATATGCAGAACCGGCGATATCTTGGTTTTCGTGGGGTTTCCAGCTGAGATATGCATTTTCTGCGATAATCTTTGTGAGACTTCTGTCAGAAGTATGCAGAATCTTCGAGATCGCTCTTTTCGAGCTATTTAATGCGAGAAGCACGTTAACTGGTGTATTGACCACTCCACAGTGCGTTTGATATGCAGAACCGGCGACATCTAGATTTTCGTGAGATTTCAACCTGAGATATGCATTTTCGTCGATAATCTAGGTGAGTCTTCTGTCAGTAGTATGCAGAATCATCGGGACCCCTCTTTTCGAGCTATTTAATGCGAGAAACACGTTATCTGTTGTTTTCACCACTCCGCAGTGCGTTTGATATGCAGAACCGGCGACATCTTGATTTTCGTGAGGTTTCAAGCTGAGATATGCATTTTCTGCGATAATCTTGGTGAGACTTCTGTCAGAAGTATGCAGAATCATCGGGATCGCTCTTTTCGAGCTATTTAATGCGAGAAACACGTTGTCTGGTTGTTTTCACGACTCCACAGTGCGTTTGATATGCAGAACCGGCGACATCTTAATTTTCGTGATGTTTCAAGCTGAGATATGGATTTTCTGCGATAATCTGGGTGACACTTCAGTCAGAAGTATGCAGAATCATCTAGATCGCTCTTTTCAAGCTATTTAATGTGAAAAATCAAGTTTTCTAGTGTTTTCACGACACCACAGTGCGTTTGATATCCAGAACCGGCGACATCTAGATTTTCGTGAGATTTCAACCTGAGATATGCATTTTCGTCGATAATCTAGGTGAGTCTTCTGTCAGTAGTATGCAGAATCATCGGGACCCCTCTTTTCGAGCTATTTAATGCGAGAAACACGTTATCTGTTGTTTTCACCACTCCGCAGTGCGTTTGATATGCAGAACCGGCGACATCTTGATTTTCGTGAGATTTCAACCTGAGATATGCATTTTCTACGATAATCTTGGTGAGACTTCCGTCAGAAGTATGCAGAATCTTCGAGATCGCTCTTTTCGAGCTATTTAATGCGAGAAACACGTTGTCTGGTAGTTTTCACGACTCCACAGTGCGTTTGATATGCAGAACCGGCGACATCTTAATTTTCGTGATGTTTCAAGCTGAGATATGGATTTTCTGCGATAACCTTGGTGAGACTTCAGTCAGAGGTATGCAGAATCATCTAGATCGCTCTTTTCAAGCTATTTAATGCGAAAAAACAAGTTTTCTAGTGTTTTCAACATTCCACAGTGCGTTTGATATGCAGAACCGGCGACATCTTGGATTTCGTCGGGTTTCAAGCTGAGATATGCATTTTCTACGATAATCTTGGTGAGACTTCTGTCAGAAGTATGCAGAATCTTCGAGATCGCTCTTTTCGAGCTACTTAATGCGAGAAACACGATATCTGGTGTTTTCACCACTCCACAGTGCGTTTGATATGCAGAACCGGCGATATCTTGATTTTCGTGGTGTTTCCAGCTGAGATATGCATTTTCTGCGATAATCTTGGTGAGTCTTCTGTCAGTAGTATGCAGAATCATCGGGACCCCTCTTTTCGAGCTATTTAATGCGAGAAACACGTTATCTGTTGTTTTCACCACTCCGCAGTGCGTTTGATATGCAGAACCGGCGTCATCTTGATTTTCGTGAGATTTCAACCTGAGATATGCATTTTCTACGATAATCTTGGTGAGACTTCCGTCAGAAGTATGCAGAATCTTCGAGATCGCTCTTTCCGAGCTATTTAATGCGAGAAACACGTTATCTGGTGTTTTCACGACACCACAGTGCGTTTGATATCCAGAACAGGCGACATCTTGAATTTCGTGAGATTTCAACCTGAGATATGCATTTTCGTCGATAATCTTGGTGAGACTTCTGTCAGAAGTATGCAGAATCTTCGAGAACGCTCTTTTCGAGCTACATAATGCGAGAAACACGTTATCTGGTGTTTTCACCACTCCACAGTGCGTTTGATATGCAGAACCAGCGACATCTTGACTTTCGTCGGGTATCAAGCTGAGATATGCATTTTCAACGATAATCTTGGTGAGACTTCTGTCAGAAGTATGCAGAATCATCGGGATCGCTCTTTTCGAGCTATTTAATGCGAGAAACACGTTGTCTCGTTGTTTTCACGACTCCACAGTGCGTTTGATATGCAGAACCGGCGACATCTTAATTTTCGTGATGTTTCAAGCTGAGATATGGATTTTCTGCGATAATCTTGGTGAGACTTCAGTCAGAGGTATGCAGAATCATCTAGATCGCTCTTTTCAAGCTATTTAATGCGAAAAAACAATTTTTCTGGTGGTTTCAACATTCCACAGTGCGTTTGATATGCAGAACCGGCGATATCTTGGATTTCGTCGGGTTTCAAGCTGAGATATGCATTTTCTACGATAATCTTGGTGAGACTTCTGTCAGAAGTATGCAGAATCTTCGAGATCGCTCTTTTCGAGCTATTTAATGCGAGAAACATGTTATCTGGTGTTTTCATCACTCCACAGGGCGTTTGATATGCAGAACCGGCGATATCTTGGTTTTCGTGGGGTTTCCAGCTGAGATATGCATTTTCTGCGATAATCTTGGTGAGACTTTAGTCAGAAGTATGCAGAATCATCTAGATCGCTCGTTTCGAGCTATTTAATGCGAAAAAACAAGTTTTCTGGTGTTTTGACCACTCCACAGTCCGTATGATATGTAGAGCCGCCGATAAGTTGGTCTTCGCGGGGTTTCCAGCTGAAATATGCATTTTCTGCGATAATCTTGGTGTTTCATCTATGAGAAGTATGCAGAATGATCGATAACGCTCTTTTCGAGTTAGTTAATGCGAGAAACACGTTTTCTGGTGTTTTCAACATTCCACAGTGCGTCTGATATGCAGAACCGACGATATCGTGGTTTTCGTGGGGTTTCCAGCTGAGATATGCATTTTCTGCGATAATATTCGTGAGACTTCAGTCAGAAGTATACAGAATCTTCTAGATCGCTCGTTTCGAGCTATTTAATGCGAGAAACACGTTATCTGGTGTATTGACCACTCCACAGGGCGTTTGATATGTAGAGCCGCCGATAACTTGGTTTTCGTGGGGTTTCCAGCTGAAATATGCATTTCCTGCGATAATCTTGGTGAGTCTTCTGTCAGAAGTATGCAGAATCATCGAGATCGCTCTAATTGAGCTATTTAATGCGAGAAACATGTTATCTGGTGTTTTCATCACTCCACAGGGCGTTTGATATGCAGAACCGGCGATATCTTGGTTTTCGTGGGGTTTCCAGCTGAGATATGCATTTTCTGCGATAATCTTTGTGAGACTTCTGTCAGAAGCATGCAGAATCATCGGGATCGCTCTTTTCGAGCTATTTAATGCGAGAAACACCTTATGTGGTGATTTCACCACTCCACAGTGCGTTTGATATGCAGAACCGACGACATCTTGACTTTCGTCGGGTATCAAGCTGAGATATGCATTTTCTGCGATAATCTTGGTGTATCATCTATGAGAAGTATGCAGAATCATCGTGAACGCTCTTTTCGAGCTAGTTAATGCGAGAAACACGTTTTCTGGTGTTTTCACCACTCCACAGTGCGTCTGATATGCAGAACCGGCGATATCTTGGTTTTCGTGGGGTTTTCCAGCTGAGATATGCATTTTCTGCGATAATCTTGGTGAGACTTCTGTCAGAAGTATGCGGAAACATCGAGATCGCTCTTTTCGAGCTATTTAATGCGAGAAACACGTTAACTGGTGTATTGACCACTCCACAGTGCGTTTGATATGCAGAACCGGCGCCATCTTGATTTTCGTGAGGTTTCAAGCTGAGATATGCATTTTCTGCGATAATATTGGTGAGACTTCAGTCAGAAGTATACAGAATCTTCGAGATCGCTCTTTTCGAGCTACTTAATGCGAGAAACACGATATCTGGTGTTTTCACCACTCCACAGTGCGTTTGATATGCAGAAACGGCGATATCTTGATTTTCGTGGTGTTTCCAGCTGAGTTATGCATTTTCTGCAATAATCTTGGTGAGTCTTCTGTCAGAAGTATGCAGAATCATCTAGATGGCTCTTTTCGAGCTAATTTATGCGAGAAACACGTTTTCTGGTGTATTCGCCACTCCACAGTACGTTTGACATGCAGAACCGGCGACATCTTAATTTTCGTGATGTTTCAAGCTGAGATATGGATTTTCTGCGATAATCTTGGTGAGACTTCAGTCAGAGGTATGCAGAATCATCTAGATCGCTCTTTTCAAGCTATTTAATACAAAAAAACAAGTTTTCTAGTGTTTTCACGACACCACAGTGCGTTTGATATCCAGAACCGGCGACATCTAGATTTTAGTGAGATTTCAACCTGAGATATGCATTTTCGTCGATAATCTAGGTGAGTCTTCTGTCAGTAGTATGCAGAATCATCGGGACCCCTCTTTTCGAGCTATTTAATGCGAGAAACACGTTATCTGTTGTTTTCACCACTCCGCAGTGCGTTTGATATGCAGAACCGGCGACATCTTGATTTTCGTGAGATTTCAACCTGAGATATGCATTTTCTACGATAATCTTGGTGAGACTTCCGTCAGAAGTATGCAGAATCTTCGAGATCGCTCTTTTCGAGCTATTTAATGCGAGAAACACGTTA
This sequence comes from Anthophora plumipes, assembly GCA_951804975.1. Lineage (NCBI taxonomy): Eukaryota > Metazoa > Arthropoda > Insecta > Hymenoptera > Apidae > Anthophora > Anthophora plumipes. Next base: position 3,166,702 of record CATORF010000997.1, read on the forward strand.
TCTGGTGTTTTCACGACACCACAGTGCGTTTGATATCCAGAACAGGCGACATCTTGAATTTCGTGAGATTTCAACCTGAGATATGCATTTTCGTCGATAATCTTGGTGAGACTTCTGTCAGAAGTATGCAGAATCTTCGAGAACGCTCTTTTCGAGCTACATAATGCGAGAAACACGTTATCTGGTGTTTTCACCACTCCACAGTGCGTTTGATATGCAGAACCGGCGCCATCTTGATTTTCGTGAGGTTTCAAGCTGAGATATGCATTTTCTGCGATAATATTGGTGAGACTTCAGTCAGAAGTATGCAGAATCATCTAGATCGCTCTTTTCGAGCTACTTAATGCGAGAAACACGATATCTGGTGTTTTCACCACTCCACAGTGCGTTTGATATGCAGAACCGGCGATATCTTGATTTTCGTGATGTTTCCAGCTGAGATATGCATTTTCTGCGATAATCTTGGTGAGTCTTCTGTCAGAAGTATGCAGAATCATCTAGATCGCTTATTTCGAGCTATTTAATGCGAGAAACACGTTTTCTGGTGTATTCACCACTCCACAGTGCGTTTGATATGCAGAACCGGCGACATCTTGGATTTCGTCGGGGTTCATACTGAGATATGCATTTTCTACGATAATCTTGGTGAGACTTCTGTCAGAAGTATGCAGAATCATCGAGATCGCTCTTTTCGAGCTATTTAATGCGAGAAACTCGTTTTCTGGTGTATTCACCACTCCACAGTACGTTTGACATGCAGAACCGGCGGAATCTTGCTTTTCGTGGGTTTTCAAGCTGAGATATGCTTTTTCTGCGATAATCATGGTGAGACTTCTGTCAGAAGTATGCAGAATCTTCGAGAACGCTGTTTTCGAGCTACATAATGCGAGAAACACGTTATCTGGTGTTTTCACCACTCCACAGTGCGTTTGATATGCAGAACCAGCGACATCTAGGCTTTCGTCGGGTATCAAGCTGAGATATGCATTTTCAACGATAATCTTGGTGAGATTTCAGTCAGAAGTATACAGAATCTTCTAGATCGCTCTTTTCGAGCTATTTAATGCGAGAAACACCTTATGTGGTGATTTCACCACTCCACAGTGCGTTTGATATGCAGAACCGGCGGCATCTTGACTTTCGTCGGGTATCAAGCTGAGATATGCATTTTCTGCGATAATCTTGGTGTTTCATCTATGAGAAGTATGCAGAATCATCGTGAACGCTCTTTTCGAGCTAGTTAATGCGAGAAACACGTTTTCTGGTGTTTTCACCACTCCACAGTGCGTCTGATATGCAGAACCGGAGATAACTTGGTTTTCGTGAGGTTTCAAGCTGAGATATGCATTTTCTGCGATTATCTTGGTGAGACTTCTGTCAGAAGTATGCATAATCATCGGGATCGCACTTCTCGAGCTATTTAATGCGAGAAACACGTTATCTGGTTGTTTTCACCACTCCACAGTGCGTTTGATTTGCAGAACCGGCGACATCTTGATTTTCGTGAGGTTTCAAGCTGAGATATGCATTTTCTGCGATAATCTTGGTGAGACTTCTGTCAGAAGTATGCAGAATCATCGGGATCGCTCTTTTCGAGCTATTTAATGCGAGAAACACGTTGTCTGGTTGTTTTCACGACTCCACAGTGCGTTTTATATGCAGAACCGGCGACATCTTAATTTTCGTGATGTTTCAAGCTGAGATATGGATTTTCTGCGATAATCTTGGTGAGACTTCAGTCAGAAGTATGCAGAATCATCTAGATCGCTCTTTTCAAGCTATTTACTGCGAAAAAACAGGTTTTCTAGTGTTTTCACGACACCACAGTGCATTTGATATCCAGAACCGGCGACATCTAGATTTTCGTGAGATTTCAACCTGAGATATGCATTTTCGTCGATAATCTTGGTGAGTCTTCTGTCAGTAGTATGCAGAATCATCGGGACCCCTCTTTTCGAGCTATTTAATGCGAGAAACACGTTATCTGTTGTTTTCACCAATCCGCAGTGCGTTTGATATGCAGAACCGGCGACATCTTGATTTTCGTGAGATTTCTACCTGAAATATGCATTTTCTACGATAATCTTGGTGAGACTTCCGTCAGAAGTATGCAGAATCTTCGAGATCGCTCTTTAGAGCTATTTAATGCGAGAAACACGTTATCTGGTGCTTTCACGACACCACAGTGCGTTTGATATCCAGACAGGCGACATCTTGAATTTCGTGAGATTTCAACCTGAGATATGCATTTTCGTCGATAATCTTGGTGAGACTACTGTCAGAAGTATGCAGAATCTTCGAGAACGCTCTTTTCGAGCTACATAATGCGAGAAACACGTTATCTGGTGTTTTCACCACTCCACAGTGCGTTTGATATGCAGAAACAGCGACATCTTGGCTTTCGTCGGGTATCAAGCTGAGATATGCATTTTCAACGATAATCTTGGTGAGACTTTAGTCAGAAGTATGCAGAATCATCTAGATCGCTCGTTTCGAGCTATTTAATGCGAAAAAACAAGTTTTCTGGTGTTTTCACCACTCCACAGTGCGTTTGATATGCAGAACCGGCGATATCTTGATTTTCGTGGTGTTTCCAGCTGAGATATGCATTTTCTGCGATAATCTTGGTGTTTCATCTATGAGAAGTATGCAGAATGATCGAGAACGCTCTTTTCGAGTTAGTTAATGCGAGAAACACGTTTTCTGGTGTTTTCAACATTCCACAGTGCGTCTGATATGCAGAACCGACGATATCGTGGTTTTCGTGGTGTTTCCAGCTGAGATATGCATTTTCTGCGATAATCTTGGTGGGTCTTCTGTCAGCAGTATGCAGAATCATCTAGATCACTCTTTTCGAGCTACTTAATGCGAGAACCACGTTATCTGGTGTATTGACCACTCCCCAGTGCGTTTGATATGCAGAACCGGCGACATCTTGGTTTTCGTGGGGTTTCCAGCTGAAATATGCATTTTCAACGATAATCTTGGTGAGATTTCAGTCAGAAGTATACAGAATCTTCTAGATCGCTCTTTTCGAGCTATTTAATGCGAGAAACACCTTATGTGGTGATTTCACCACTCCACAGTGCGTTTGATATGCAGAACCGACGACATCTTGACTTTCGTCGGGTATCAAGCTGAGATATTCATTTTCTGCGATAATCTTGGTGTTTCATCTATGAGAAGTATGCAGAATCATCGTGAACGCTCTTTTCGAGCTAGTTAATGCGAGAACCACGTTATCTGGTGTATTGACCACTCCGCAGTGCGTTTGATATGCAGAACCGGCGACATCTTGATTTTCGTGAGATTTCAACCTGAGATATGCATTTTCTACGATAATCTTGGTGAGACTTCCGTCAGAAGTATGCAGAATCTTCGAGATCGCTCTTTAGAGCTATTTAATGCGAGAAACACGTTATCTGGTGTTTTCACGACACCACAGTGCGTTTGATATCCAGAACAGGCGACATCTTGAATTTCGTGAGATTTCAACCTGAGATATGCATTTTCGTCGATAATCTTGGTGAGACTACTGTCAGAAGTATGCAGAATCTTCGAGAACGCTCTTTTCGAGCTACATAATGCGAGAAACACGTTATCTGGTGTTTTCACCACTCCACAGTGCGTTTGATATGCAGAAACAGCGACATCTTGGCTTTCGTCGGGTATCAAGCTGAGATATGCATTTTCAACGATAATCGTGGTGAGACTTTAGTCAGAAGTATGCAGAATCATCTAGATCGCTCGTTTCGAGCTATTTAATGCGAAAAAACAAGTTTTCTGGTGTTTTCACCGCTCCACAGTGCGTTTGATATGCAGAACCGGCGATATCTTGATTTTCGTGGTGTTTCCAGCTGAGATATGCATTTTCTGCGATAATCTTGGTGAGTCTTCTGTCAGAAGTATGCAGAATCATCTAGATCGCTCGTTTCGAGCTATTTAACGCGAAAAAACAAGTTTTCTGTTGTTTTGACCACTCCACAGTGCGTATGATATGTAGAGCCGCCGATAACTTTGTCTTCGCGGGGTTTCCAGCTGAAATATGCATTTTCTGCGATGATCTTGGTGTTTCATCTATGAGAAGTATGCAGAATCATCGTGAACGCTCTTTGCGAGCTAGTTAATGCGAGAAACACGTTTTCTGGTGTTTTCACCACTCCACAGTGCGTCAGATATGCAGAACCGGAGATAACTTGGTTTTCGTGAGGTTTCAAGCTGAGATATGCATTTTCTGCGATTATCTTGGTGAGACTTCTGTCAGAAGTATGCATAATCATCGGGATCGCACTTCTCGAGGTATTTAATGCGAGAAACACGTTATCTGGTTGTTTTCACCACTCCACAGTGCGTTTATTTGCAGAACCGGCGACATCTTGATTTTCGTGAGGTTTCAAGCTGAGATATGCATTTTCTGCGATAATCTTGGTGAGACTTCTGTCAGAAGTATGCAGAATCATCGGGATCGCTCTTTTCGAGCTATTTAATGCGAGAAACACGTTGTCTGGTTGTTTTCACGACTCCACAGTGCGTTTTATATGCAGAACCGGCGACATCTTAATTTTCGTGATGTATCAAGATGAGATATGGATTTTCTGCGATAATCTTGGTGAGACTTCAGTCAGAAGTATGCAGAATCATCTAGATCGCTCTTTTCAAGCTATTTACTGCGAAAAAACAAGTTTTCTAGTGTTTTCACGACACCACAGTGCGTTTGATATCCAGAACCGGCGACATCTAGATTTTCGTGAGATTTCAACCTGAGATATGCATTTTCGTCGATAATCTTTGTGAGTCTTCTGTCAGTAGTATGCAGAATCATCGGGACCCCTCTTTTCGAGCTATTTAATGCGAGAAACACGTTATCTGTTGTTTTCACCACTCCGCAGTGCGTATGATATGCAGAACCGGCGACATCTTGATTTTCAAGAGATTTCAACCTGAGATATGCATTTTCTACGATAATCTTGGTGAGACTTCCGTCAGAAGTATGCAGAATCTTCGAGATCGCTCTTTTCGAGCTATTTAATGCGAGAAACACGTTTTCTGGTGTTTTCACCACTCCACAGTGCGTCTGATATGCAGAACCGGAGATAACTTGGTTTTCGTGAGGTTTCAAGCTGAGATATGCATTTTCTGCGATTATCTTGGTGAGACTTCTGTCAGAAGTATGCATAATCATCGGGATCGCACTTCTCGAGCTATTTAATGCGAGAAACACGTTATCTGGTTGTTTTCACCACTCCACAGTGCGTTTGACTTGCAGAACCGGCGAGATCTTGATTTTCGTGAGGTTTCAAGCTGAGATATGCATTTTCTGCGATAATCTTGGTGAGACTTCTGTCAGAAGTATGCAGAATCATCGGGATCGCACTTCTCGAGCTATTTAATGCGAGAAACACGTTATCTGGTTGTTTTCACCACTCCACAGTGCGTTTGATTTGCAGAACCGGCGAGATCTTGATTTTCGTGATGTTTCAAGCTGAGATATGGATTTTCTGCGATAATCTTGGTGAGACTTCAGTCAGAAGTATGCAGAATCATCTAGATCGCTCTTTTCAAGCTATTTACTGCGAAAAAACAGGTTTTCTAGTGTTTTCACGACACCACAGTGCATTTGATATCCAGAACCGGCGACATCTAGATTTTCGTGAGATTTCAACCTGAGATATGCATTTTCGTCGATAATCTTGGTGAGTCTTCTGTCAGTAGTATGCAGAATCATCGGGACCCCTCTTTTCGAGCTATTTAATGCGAGAAACACGTTATCTGTTGTTTTCACCAATCCGCAGTGCGTTTGATATGCAGAACCGGCGACATCTTGATTTTCGTGAGATTTCTACCTGAAATATGCATTTTCTACGATAATCTTGGTGAGACTTCCGTCAGAAGTATGCAGAATCTTCGAGATCGCTCTTTAGAGCTATTTAATGCGAGAAACACGTTATCTGGTGCTTTCACGACACCACAGTGCGTTTGATATCCAGACAGGCGACATCTTGAATTTCGTGAGATTTCAACCTGAGATATGCATTTTCGTCGATAATCTTGGTGAGACTACTGTCAGAAGTATGCAGAATCTTCGAGAACGCTCTTTTCGAGCTACATAATGCGAGAAACACGTTATCTGGTGTTTTCACCACTCCACAGTGCGTTTGATATGCAGAAACAGCGACATCTTGGCTTTCGTCGGGTATCAAGCTGAGATATGCATTTTCAACGATAATCTTGGTGAGACTTTAGTCAGAAGTATGCAGAATCATCTAGATCGCTCGTTTCGAGCTATTTAATGCGAAAAAACAAGTTTTCTGGTGTTTTCACCACTCCACAGTGCGTTTGATATGCAGAACCGGCGATATCTTGATTTTCGTGGTGTTTCCAGCTGAGATATGCATTTTCTGCGATAATCTTGGTGTTTCATCTATGAGAAGTATGCAGAATGATCGAGAACGCTCTTTTCGAGTTAGTTAATGCGAGAAACACGTTTTCTGGTGTTTTCAACATTCCACAGTGCGTCTGATATGCAAAACCGACGATATCGTGGTTTTCGTGGTGTTTCCAGCTGAGATATGCATTTTCTGCGATAATCTTGGTGGGTCTTCTGTCAGCAGTATGCAGAATCATCTAGATCACTCTTTTCGAGCTACTTAATGCGAGAACCACGTTATCTGGTGTATTGACCACTCCCCAGTGCGTTTGATATGCAGAACCGGCGACATCTTGGTTTTCGTGGGGTTTCCAGCTGAAATATGCATTTTCAACGATAATCTTGGTGAGATTTCAGTCAGAAGTATACAGAATCTTCTAGATCGCTCTTTTCGAGCTATTTAATGCGAGAAACACGTTGTCTGGTTGTTTTCACGACTCCACAGTGCGTTTTATATGCAGAACCGGCGACATCTTAATTTTCGTGATGTATCAAGATGAGATATGGATTTTCTGCGATAATCTTGGTGAGACTTCAGTCAGAAGTATGCAGAATCATCTAGATCGCTCTTTTCAAGCTATTTACTGCGAAAAAACAGGTTTTCTAGTGTTTTCACGACACCACAGTGCATTTGATATCCAGAACCGGCGACATCTAGATTTTCGTGAGATTTCAACCTGAGATATGCATTTTCGTCGATAATCTTGGTGAGTCTTCTGTCAGTAGTATGCAGAATCATCGGGACCCCTCTTTTCGAGCTATTTAATGCGAGAAACACGTTATCTGTTGTTTTCACCAATCCGCAGTGCGTTTGATATGCAGAACCGGCGACATCTTGGTTTTCGTGGGGTTTCCAGCTGAAATATGCATTTTCAACGATAATCTTGGTGAGATTTCAGTCAGAAGTATACAGAATCTTCTAGATCGCTCTTTTCGAGCTATTTAATGCGAGAAACACGTTATCTGGTTGTTTTCACCACTCCACAGTGCGTTTATTTGCAGAACCGGCGACATCTTGATTTTCGTGAGGTTTCAAGCTGAGATATGCATTTTCTGCGATAATCTTGGTGAGACTTCTGTCAGAAGTATGCAGAATCATCGGGATCGCTCTTTTCGAGCTATTTAATGCGAGAAACACGTTGTCTGGTTGTTTTCACGACTCCACAGTGCGTTTTATATGCAGAACCGGCGACATCTTAATTTTCGTGATGTATCAAGATGAGATATGGATTTTCTGCGATAATCTTGGTGAGACTTCAGTCAGAAGTATGCAGAATCATCTAGATCGCTCTTTTCAAGCTATTTACTGCGAAAAAACAAGTTTTCTAGTGTTTTCACGACACCACAGTGCGTTTGATATCCAGAACCGGCGACATCTAGATTTTCGTGAGATTTCAACCTGAGATATGCATTTTCGTCGATAATCTTGGTGAGTCTTCTGTCAGTAGTATGCAGAATCATCGGGACCCCTCTTTTCGAGCTATTTAATGCGAGAAACACGTTATCTGTTGTTTTCACCACTCCGCAGTGCGTTTGATATGCAGAACCGGCGACATCTTGATTTTCAAGAGATTTCAACCTGAGATATGCATTTTCTACGATAATCTTGGTGAGACTTCCGTCAGAAGTATGCAGAATCTTCGAGATCGCTCTTTTCGAGCTATTTAATGCGAGAAACACGTTATCTGGTGTTTTCACGACACCACAGTGCGTTTGATATCCAGAACAGGCGACATCTTGAATTTCTTGAGATTTCAACCTGAGATATGCATTTTCGTCGATAATCTTGGTGAGACTACTGTCAGAAGTATGCAGAATCTTCGAGAACGCTCTTTTCGAGCTACATAATGCGAGAAACACGTTATCTGGTGTTTTCACCACTCCACAGTGCGTTTGATATGCAGAACCGGCGACATCTTGGATTTCGTCGGGTTTCAAGCTGAGATATGCATTTTCTACGATAATCTTGGTGAGACTTCTGTCAGAAGTATGCAGAATCTTCGAGATCGCTCTTTTCGAGCTATTTAATGCGAGAAACATGTTATCTGGTGTTTTCATCACTCCACAGGGCGTTTGGTATGCAGAACCGGCGATATCTTGGTTTTCGTGGGGTTTCCAGCTGAGATATGCATTTTCTGCGATAATCTTGGTGAGACTTCTGTCCGAAGAATGCTGAATCATCGAGATCGCTCTTTTCGAGCTAGTTAGAGCGAGAAACACGTTATCTGGTGTTTTCACCACTCCACAGTGCGTTTGATATGCAGAACCGGCGACATCTTGATTTTCGTGAGATTTCAACCTGAGATATGCATTTTCTACGATAATCTTGGTGAGACTTCCGTCAGAAGTATGCAGAATCTTCGAGATCGCTCTTTAGAGCTATTTAATGCGAGAAACACGTTATCTGGTGTTTTCACGACACCACAGTGCGTTTGATATCCAGAACAGGCGACATCTTGAATTTCGTGAGATTTCAACCTGAGATGTGCATTTTCGTCGATAATCTTGGTGAGACTACTGTCAGAAGTATGCAGAATCTTCGAGAACGCTCTTTTCGAGCTACATAATGCGAGAAACACGTTATCTGGTGTTTTCACCACTCCACAGTGCGTTTGATATGCAGAAACAGCGACATCTTGGCTTTCGTCGGGTATCAAGCTGAGATATGCATTTTCAACGATAATCTTGGTGAGACTTTAGTCAGAAGTATGCAGAATCATCTAGATCGCTCGTTTCGAGCTATTTAATGCGAAAAAACAAGTTTTCTGGTGTTTTCACCGCTCCACAGTGCGTTTGATATGCAGAACCGGCGATATCTTGATTTTCGTGGTGTTTCCAGCTGAGATATGCATTTTCTGCGATAATCTTGGTGAGTCTTCTGTCAGAAGTATGCAGAATCATCTAGATCGCTCGTTTCGAGCTATTTAATGCGAAAAAACAAGTTTTCTGTTGTTTTGACCACTCCACAGTGCGTATGATATGTAGAGCCGCCGATAACTTTGTCTTCGCGGGGTTTCCAGCTGAAATATGCATTTTCTGCGATGATCTTGGTGTTTCATCTATGAGAAGTATGCAGAATGATCGAGAACGCTCTTTTCGAGTTAGTTAATGCGAGAAACACGTTTTCTGGTGTTTTCAACATTCCACAGTGCGTCTGATATGCAGAACCGACGATATCGTGGTTTTCGTGGTGTTTCCAGCTGAGATATGCATTTTCTGCGATAATCTTGGTGGGTCTTCTGTCAGCAGTATGCAGAATCATCTAGATCACTCTTTTCGAGCTACTTAATGCGAGAACCACGTTATCTGGTGTATTGACCACTCCCCAGTGCGTTTGATATGCAGAACCGGCGACATCTTGGTTTTCGTGGGGTTTCCAGCAGAAATATGCATTTTCAACGATAATCTTGGTGAGATTTCAGTCAGAAGTATGCAGAATCATCTAGATCGCTCGTTTCGAGCTATTTAATGCGAAAAAACAAGTTTTCTGTTGTTTTGACCACTCCACAGTGCGTATGATATGTAGAGCCGCCGATAACTTTGTCTTCGCGGGGTTTCCAGCTGAAATATGCATTTTCTGCGATGATCTTGGTGTTTCATCTATGAGAAGTATGCAGAATGATCGAGAACGCTCTTTTCGAGTTAGTTAATGCGAGAAACACGTTTTCTGGTGTTTTCAACATTCCACAGTGCGTTTGATATGCAGAACCGACGACATCTTGACTTTCGTCGGGTATCAAGCTGAGATATGCATTTTCTGCGATAATCTTGGTGTTTCATCTATGAGAAGTATGCAGAATCATCGTGAACGCTCTTTGCGAGCTAGTTAATGCGAGAAACACGTTTTCTGGTGTTTTCACCACTCCACAGTGCGTCAGATATGCAGAACCGGAGATAACTTGGTTTTCGTGAGGTTTCAAGCTGAGATATGCATTTTCTGCGATTATCTTGGTGAGACTTCTGTCAGAAGTATGCATAATCATCGGGATCGCACTTCTCGAGCTATTTAATGCGAGAAACACGTTATCTGGTTGTTTTCACCACTCCACAGTACGTTTGATTTGCAGAACCGGCGACATCTTGATTTTCGTGAGGTTTCAAGCTAAGATATGCATTTTCTGCGATAATCTTGGTGAGACTTCTGTCAGAAGTATGCAGAATCATCGGGATCGCTCTTTTCGAGCTATTTAATGCGAGAAACACGTTGTCTGGTTGTTTTCACGACTCCACAGTGCGTTTTATATGCAGAACCGGCGACATCTTAATTTTCGTGATGTTTCAAGCTAAGATATGCATTTTCTGCGATAATCTTGGTGAGACTTCTGTCAGAAGTATGCAGAATCATCGGGATCGCTCTTTTCGAGCTATTTAATGCGAGAAACACGTTGTCTGGTTGTTTTCACGACTCCACAGTGCGTTTTATATGCAGAACCGGCGACATCTTAATTTTCGTGATGTTTCAAGATGAGATATGGATTTTCTGCGATAATCTTGGTGAGACTTCAGTCAGAAGTATGCAGAATCATCTAGATCGCTCTTTTCAAGCTATTTACTGCGAAAAAACAAGTTTTCTAGTGTTTTCACGACACCACAGTGCGTTTGATATCCAGAACCGGCGACATCTAGATTTTCGTGAGATTTCAACCTGAGATATGCATTTTCGTCGATAATCTTGGTGAGTCTTCCGTCAGTAGTATGCAGAATCATCGGGACCCCTCTTTTCGAGCTATTTAATGCGAGAAACACGTTATCTGTTGTTTTCACCACTCCGCAGTGCGTTTGATATGCAGAACCGGCGACATCTTCATTTTCAAGAGATTTCAACCTGAGATATGCATTTTCTACGATAATCTTGGTGAGACTTCCGTCAGAAGTATGCAGAATCTTCGAGATCGCTCTTTTCGAGCTATTTAATGCGAGAAACACGTTATCTGGTGTTTTCACGACACCACAGTGCGTTTGATATCCAGAACAGGCGACATCTTGAATTTCGTGAGATTTCAACCTGAGATATGCATTTTCGTCGATAATCTTGGTGAGACTACTGTCAGAAGTATGCAGAATCTTCGAGAACGCTCTTTTCGAGCTACATAATGCGAGAAACACGTTATCTGGTGTTTTCACCACTCCACAGTGCGTTTGATATGCAGAACCGGCGACATCTTGGATTTCGTCGGGTTTCAAGCTGAGATATGCATTTTCTACGATAATCTTGGTGAGACTTCTGTCAGAAGTATGCAGAATCTTCGAGATCGCTCTTTTCGAGCTATTTAATGCGAGAAACATGTTATCTGGTGTTTTCATCACTCCACAGGGCGTTTGATATGCAGAACCTGCGATATCTTGGTTTTCGTGGGGTTTCCAGCTGAGATATGCATTTTCAACGATAATCTTGGTGAGATTTCTGTCAGAAGTATGCAGAATCATCGGGATCGCACTTTTCGAGCTATTTAATGCGAGAAACACGTTGTCTGGTTGTTTTCACGACTCCACAGTGCGTTTGATATGCAGAACCGGCGACATCTTAATTTTCGTGATGTTTCAAGCTGAGATATGGATTTTCTGCGATAATCTTGGTGAGACTTCAGTCAGAGGTATGCAGAATCATCTAGATCGCTCTTTTCAAGCTATTTAATGCGAAAAAACAAGTTTTCTAGTGTTTTCAACATTCCACAGTGCGTTTGATATGCAGAACCGGCGACATCTTGGATTTCGTCGGGTTTCAAGCTGAGATATGCGTTTTCTACGATAATCTTGGTGAGACTTCTGTCAGAAGTATGCAGAATCTTCGAGATCGCTCTTTTCGAGCTATTTAATGCGAGAAACATGTTATCTGGTGTTTTCATCACTCCACAGGGCGTTTGATATGCAGAACCGGCGATATCTTGGTTTTCGTGGGGTTTCCAGCTGAGATATGCATTTTCTACGATAATCTTGGTGAGACTTTAGTCAGAAGTATGCAGAATCTTCTAGATAGCTCGTTTCGAGCTATTTAATGCGAGAAACATGTTATCTGGTGTTTTCATCACTCCACAGGGCGTTTGATATGCAGAACCGGCGATATCTTGGTTTTCGTGGGGTTTCCAGCTGAGATATGCATTTTCAACGATAATCTTGGTGAGATTTCTGTCAGAAGTATGCAGAATCATCGGGATCGCACTTTTCGAGCTATTTAATGCGAGAAACACGTTGTCTGGTTGTTTTCACGACTCCACAGTGCGTTTGATATGCAGAACCGGCGACATCTTAATTTTCGTGATGTTTCAAGCTGAGATATGGATTTTCTGCGATAATCTTGGTGAGACTTCAGTCAGAGGTATGCAGAATCATCTATATCGCTCTTTTCAAGCTATTTAATGCGAGAAACACGTTATCTGGTGTTTTCACGACACCACAGTGCGTTTGATATCCAGAACAGGCGACATCTTGAATTTCGTGAGATTTCAACCTGAGATATGCATTTTCGTCGATAATCTTGGTGAGACTACTGTCAGAAGTATGCAGAATCTTCGAGAACGCTCTTTTCGAGCTACATAATGCGAGAAACACGTTATCTGGTGTTTTCACCACTCCACAGTGCGTTTGATATGCAGAAACAGCGACATCTTGGCTTTCGTCGGGTATCAAGCTGAGATATGCATTTTCAACGATAATCTTGGTGAGACTTTAGTCAGAAGTATGCAGAATCATCTAGATCGCTCGTTTCGAGCTATTTAATGCGAAAAAACAAGTTTTCTGGTGTTTTCACCGCTCCACAGTGCGTTTGATATGCAGAACCGGCGATATCTTGATTTTCGTGGTGTTTCCAGCTGAGATATGCATTTTCTGCGATAATCTTGGTGAGTCTTCTGTCAGAAGTATGCAGAATCATCTAGATCGCTCGTTTCGAGCTATTTAATGCGAAAAAACAAGTTTTCTGTTGTTTTGACCACTCCACAGTGCGTATGATATGTAGAGCCGCCGATAACTTTGTCTTCGCGGGGTTTCCAGCTGAAATATGCATTTTCTGCGATGATCTTGGTGTTTCATCTATGAGAAGTATGCAGAATGATCGAGAACGCTCTTTTCGAGTTAGTTAATGCGAGAAACACGTTTTCTGGTGTTTTCAACATTCCACAGTGCGTCTGATATGCAGAACCGACGATATCGTGGTTTTCGTGGTGTTTCCAGCTGAGATATGCATTTTCTGCGATAATCTTGGTGGGTCTTCTGTCAGCAGTATGCAGAATCATCTAGATCACTCTTTTCGAGCTACTTAATGCGAGAACCACGTTATCTGGTGTATTGACCACTCCCCAGTGCGTTTGATATGCAGAACCGGCGACATCTTGGTTTTCGTGGGGTTTCCAGCAGAAATATGCATTTTCAACGATAATCTTGGTGAGATTTCAGTCAGAAGTATACAGAATCTTCTAGATCGCTCTTTTCGAGCTATTTAATGCGAGAAACACCTTATGTGGTGATTTCACCACTCCACAGTGCGTTTGATATGCAGAACCGACGACATCTTGACTTTCGTCGGGTATCAAGCTGAGATATGCATTTTCTGCGATAATCTTGGTGTTTCATCTATGAGAAGTATGCAGAATCATCGTGAACGCTCTTTGCGAGCTAGTTAATGCGAGAAACACGTTTTCTGGTGTTTTCACCACTCCACAGTGCGTCAGATATGCAGAACCGGAGATAACTTGGTTTTCGTGAGGTTTCAAGCTGAGATATGCATTTTCTGCGATTATCTTGGTGAGACTTCTGTCAGAAGTATGCATAATCATCGGGATCGCACTTCTCGAGCTATTTAATGCGAGAAACACGTTATCTGGTTGTTTTCACCACTCCACAGTGCGTTTGATTTGCAGAACCGGCGACATCTTGATTTTCGTGAGGTTTCAAGCTGAGATATGCATTTTCTGCGATAATCTTGGTGAGACTTCTGTCAGAAGTATGCAGAATCATCGGGATCGCTCTTTTCGAGCTATTTAATGCGAGAAACACGTTGTCTGGTTGTTTTCACGACTCCACAGTGCGTTTTATATGCAGAACCGGCGACATCTTAATTTTCGTGATGTTTCAAGATGAGATATGGATTTTCTGCGATAATCTTGGTGAGACTTCAGTCAGAAGTATGCAGAATCATCTAGGTCGCTCTTTTCAAGCTATTTACTGCGAAAAAACAAGTTTTCTAGTGTTTTCACGACACCACAGTGCGTTTGATATCCAGAACCGGCGACATCTAGATTTTCGTGAGATTTCAACCTGAGATATGCATTTTCGTCGATAATCTTGGTGAGTCTTCTGTCAGTAGTATGCAGAATCATCGGGACCCCTCTTTTCGAGCTATTTAATGCGAGAAACACGTTATCTGTTGTTTTCACCACTCCGCAGTGCGTTTGATATGCAGAACCGGCGACATCTTGATTTTCAAGAGATTTCAACCTGAGATATGCATTTTCTACGATAATCTTGGTGAGACTTCCGTCAGAAGTATGCAGAATCTTCGAGATCGCTCTTTTCGAGCTATTTAATGCGAGAAACACGTTATCTGGTGTTTTCACGACACCACAGTGCGTTTGATATCCAGAACAGGCGACATCTTGAATTTCGTGAGATTTCAACCTGAGATATGCATTTTCGTCGATAATCTTGGTGAGACTACTGTCAGAAGTATGCAGAATCTTCGAGAACGCTCTTTTCGAGCTACATAATGCGAGAAACACGTTATCTGGTGTTTTCACCACTCCACAGTGCGTTTGATATGCAGAACCGGCGACATCTTGGATTTCGTCGGGTTTCAAGCTGAGATATGCATTTTCTACGATAATCTTGGTGAGACTTCTGTCAGAAGTATGCAGAATCTTCGATATCGCTCTTTTCGAGCTATTTAATGCGAGAAACATGTTATCTGGTGTTTTCATCACTCCACAGGGCGTTTGATATGCAGAACCGGCGATATCTTGGTTTTCGTGGGGTTTCCAGCTGAGATATGCATTTTCAACGATAATCTTGGTGAGATTTCTGTCAGAAGTATGCAGAATCATCGGGATCGCACTTTTCGAGCTATTTAATGCGAGAAACACGTTGTCTGGTTGTTTTCACGACTCCACAGTGCGTTTGATATGCAGAACCGGCGACATCTTAATTTTCGTGATGTTTCAAGCTGAGATATGGATTTTCTGCGATAATCTTGGTGAGACTTCAGTCAGAGGTATGCAGAATCATCTAGATCGCTCTTTTCAAGCTATTTAATGCGAAAAAACAAGTTTTCTAGTGTTTTCAACATTCCACAGTGCGTTTGATATGCAGAACCGGCGACATCTTGGATTTCGTCGGGTTTCAAGCTGAGATATGCGTTTTCTACGATAATCTTGGTGAGACTTCTGTCAGAAGTATGCAGAATCTTCGAGATCGCTCTTTTCGAGCTATTTAATGCGAGAAACATGTTATCTGGTGTTTTCATCACTCCACAGGGCGTTTGATATGCAGAACCGGCGATATCTTGGTTTTCGTGGGGTTTCCAGCTGAGATATGCATTTTCTACGATAATCTTGGTGAGACTTTAGTCAGAAGTATGCAGAATCTTCTAGATCGCTCGTTTCGAGCTATTTAATGCGAGAAACATGTTATCTGGTGTTTTCATCACTCCACAGGGCGTTTGATATGCAGAACCGGCGATATCTTGGTTTTCGTGGGGTTTCCAGCTGAGATATGCATTTTCAACGATAATCTTGGTGAGATTTCTGTCAGAAGTATGCAGAATCATCGGGATCGCACTTTTCGAGCTATTTAATGCGAGAAACACGTTGTCTGGTTGTTTTCACGACTCCACAGTGCGTTTGATATGCAGAACCGGCGACATCTTAATTTTCGTGATGTTTCAAGCTGAGATATGGATTTTCTGCGATAATCTTGGTGAGACTTCAGTCAGAGGTATGCAGAATCATCTAGATCGCTCTTTTCAAGCTATTTAATGCGAGAAACACGTTTTCTGGTGTTTTCAACATTCCACAGTGCGTCTGATATGCAGAACCGACGATATCGTGGTTTTCGTGGTGTTTCCAGCTGAGATATGCACTTTCTGCGATAATCTTGGTGGGTCTTCTGTCAGCAGTATGCAGAATCATCTAGATCACTCTTTTCGAGCTACTTAATGCGAGAACCACGTTATCTGGTGTATTGACCACTCCCCAGTGCGTTTGATATGCAGAACCGGCGACATCTTGGTTTTCGTGGGGTTTCCAGCTGAAATATGCATTTTCAACGATAATCATGGTGAGATTTCAGTCAGAAGTATGCAGAATCATCTAGATCGCTCGTTTCGAGCTATTTAATGCGAAAAACAAGTTTTCTGGTGTTTTCAACATTCCACAGTGCGTTTGATATGCAGAACCGGCGATATCTTGATTTTCGTGGTGTTTCCAGCTGAGATATGCATTTTCTGCGATAATATTGGTGAGACTTCAGTCAGAAGTATACAGAATCTTCTAGATCGCTCGTTTCGAGCTATTTAATGCGAGAAACACGTTATCTGGTGTATTGACCACTCCACAGGGCGTTTGATATGTAGAGCCGCCGATAACTTGGTTTTCGTGGGGTTTCCAGCTGAAATATGCATTTTCTGCGATAATCTTGGTGAGTCTTCTGTCAGAAGTATGCAGAATCATCGAGATCGCTCTATTTGAGCTATTTAATGCGAGAAACATGTTATCTGGTGTTTTCATCACTCCACAGGGCGTTTGATATGCAGAACCGGCGACATCTTGGTTTTCGTGGGGTTTCCAGCTGAGATATGCATTTTCTGCGATAATCTTTGTGAGACTTCTGTCAGAAGCATGCAGAATCATCGGGATCGCTCTTTTCGAGCTATTTAATGCGAGAAACACCTTATGTGGTGATTTCACCACTCCACAGTGCGTTTGATATGCAGAACCGACGACATCTTGACTTTCGTCGGGTATCAAGCTGAGATATGCATTTTCTGCGATAATCTTGGTGTTTCATCTATGAGAAGTATGCAGAATCATCGTGAACGCTCTTTTCGAGCTAGTTAATGCGAGAAACACGTTTTCTGGTGTTTTCACCACTCCACAGTGCGTCTGATATGCAGAACCGGCGACATCTTGGATTTCGTCGGGTTTCAAGCTGAAATATGCATTTTCTGCGATAATATTGGTAAGATTTCAGTCAGAAGTATGCGGAAACATCGAGATCGCTCTTTTCGAGCTATTTAATGCAAGAAACACGTTATCTGGTGTATTTACCACTCCACAGTGCGTTTGATATGCAGAACCGGCGACATCTAGATTTTAGTGAGATTTCAACCTGAGATATGCATTTTCGTCGATAATCTAGGTGAGTCTTCTGTCAGTAGTATGCAGAATCATCGGGACCCCTCTTTTCGAGCTATTTAATGCGAGAAACACGTTATCTGTTGTTTTCACCACTCCGCAGTGCGTTTGATATGCAGAACCGGCGACATCTTGATTTTCGTGAGATTTCAACCTGAGATATGCATTTTCTACGATAATCTTGGTGAGACTTCCGTCAGAAGTATGCAGAATCTTCGAGATCGCTCTTTTCGAGCTATTTAATGCGAGAAACACGTTATCTGGTGTTTCCACGACACCACAGTGCGTTTGATATCCAGAACAGGCGACATCTTGAATTTCGTGAGATTTCAACCTGAGATATGCATTTTCGTCGATAATCTTGGTGAGACTTCTGTCAGAAGTATGCAGAATCTTTGAGAACGCTCTTTTCGAGCTACATAATGCGAGAAACACGTTATCTGGTGTTTTCACCACTCCACAGTGCGTTTGATATGCAGAACCAGCGACATCTTGACTTTCGTCGGGTATCAAGCTGAGATATGCATTTTCAACGATAATCTTGGTGAGACTTCTGTCAGAAGTATGCAGAATCATCGGGATCGCTCTTTTCGAGCTATTTAATGCGAGAAACACGTTGTCTGGTTGTTTTCACGACTCCACAGTGCGTTTGATATGCAGAACCGGCGACATCTTAATTTTCGTGATGTTTCAGGCTGAGATATGGATTTTCTGCGATAATCTTGGTGAGACTTCAGTCAGAGATATGCAGAATCATCTAGATCGCTCTTTTCAAGCTATTTAATGCGGAAAAACAAGTTTTCTAGTGTTTTCAACATTCCACAGTGCGTTTGATATGCAGAACCGGCGACATCTTGGATTTCGTCGGGTTTCAAGCTGAGATATGCATTTTCTACGATAATCTTGGTGAGACTTCTGTCAGAAGTATGCAGAATCTTCGAGATCGCTCTTTTCGAGCTACTTAATGCGAGAAACACTATATCTGGTGTTTTCACCACTCCACAGTGCGTTTGATATGCAGAACCGGCGATATCTTGATTTTCGTGGTGTTTCCAGCTGAGATATGCATTTTCTGCGATAATCTTGGTGAGTCTTCTGTCAGAAGTATGCAGAATCATCTAGATCGCTCGTTTCGAGCTATTTAATGCGAAAAAACAAGTTTTCTGTTGTCTTGACCACTCCACAGTGCGTATGATATGTAGAGCCGCCGATAACTTGGTCTTCGCGGGGTTTCCAGCTGAAATATGCATTTTCTGCGATGATCTTGGTGTTTCATCTATGAGAAGTATGCAGAATGATCGAGAACGCTCTTTTCGAGTTAGTTAATGCGAGAAACACGTTTTCTGGTGTTTTCACCACTCCACAGTGCGTCTGATATGCAGAACCGGAGATAACTTGGTTTTCGTGAGGTTTCAAGCTGAGATATGCATTTTCTGCGATTATCTTGGTGAGACTTCTGTCAGAAGTATGCATAATCATCGGGATCGCACTTCTCGAGCTATTTAATGCGAGAAACACGTTATCTGGTTGTTTTCACCTCTCCACAGTGCGTTTGATTTGCAGAACCGGCGACATCTTGATTTTCGTGAGGTTTCAAGCTGAGATATGCATTTTCTGCGATAATCTTGGTGAGACTTCAGTCAGAAGTATGCAGAATCGTCTAGATCGCTCTTTTCAAGCTATTTAATGCGAATAAACAAGTTTTCTAGTGTTTTCACGACACCACAGTGCGTTTGATATCCAGAACCGGCGACATCTAGATTTTCGTGAGATTTCAACCTGAGATATGCATTTTCGTCGATAATCTTGGTGAGTCTTCTGTCAGTAGTATGCAGAATCATCGGGACCCCTCTTTTCGAGCTATTTAATGCGAGAAACACGTTATCTGTTGTTTTCGCCACTCCTCAGTGCGTTTGATATGCAGAACCGGCGACATCTTGATTTTCGTGAGATTTCAACCTGAGATATGCATTTTCTACGATAATCTTGGTGAGACTTCCGTCAGAAGTATGCAGAATCTTCGAGATCGCTCTTTTCGAGCTATTTAATGCGAGAAACACGTTATCTGGTGTTTTCACGACACCACAGTGCGTTTGATATCCAGAACAGGCGACATCTTGAATTTCGTGAGATTTCAACCTGAGATATGCATTTTCGTCGATAATCTTGGTGAGACTTCTGTCAGAAGTATGCAGAATCTTCGAGAACGCTCTTTTCGAGCTACATAATGCGAGAAACACGTTATCTGGTGTTTTCACCACTCCACAGTGCGTTTGATATGCAGAACCAGCGACATCTTGGCTTTCGTCGGGTATCAAGCTGAGATATGCATTTTCAACGATAATCTTGGTGAGACTTCTGTCAGAAGTATGCAGAATCATCGGGATCGCTCTTTTCGAGCTATTTAATGCGAGAAACACGTTGTCTGGTTGTTTTCACGACTCCACAGTGCGTTTGATATGCAGAACCGGCGACATCTTAATTTTCGTGATGTTTCAAGCTGAGATATGGATTTTCTGCGATAATCTTGGTGAGACTTCAGTCAGAGGTATGCAGAATCATCTAGATCGCTCTTTTCAAGCTATTTAATGCGAAAAAACAAGTTTTCTAGTGTTTTCAACATTCCACAGTGCGTTTGATATGCAGAACCGGCGACATCTTGGATTTCGTCGGGTTTCAAGCTGAGATATGCATTTTCTACGATAATCTTGGTGAGACTTCTGTCAGAAGTATGCAGAATCTTCGAGATCGCTCTTTTCGAGATACTTAATGCGAGAAACACGATATCTGGTGTTTTCACCACTCCACAGTGCGTTTGATATGCAGAACCGGCGATATCTTGATTTTCGTGGTGTTTCCAGCTGAGATATGCATTTTCTGCGATAATCTTGGTGAGTCTTCTGTCAGAAGTATGCAGAATCATCTAGATCGCTTATTTCGAGCTATTTAATGCGAGAAACACGTTTTCTGGTGTATTCACCACTCCACAGTGCGTTTGATATGCAGAACCGGCGGCATCTTGGATTTCGTCGGGGTTCATACTGAGATATGCATTTTCTACGATAATCTTGGTGAGACTTCTGTCAGAAGTATGCAGAATCTTCGAGATCGCTCTTTTCGAGATACTTAATGCGAGAAACACGATATCTGGTGTTTTCACCACTCCACAGTGCGTTTGATATGCAGAACCGGCGATATCTTGATTTTCGTGGTGTTTCCAGCTGAGATATGCATTTTCTGCGATAATCTTGGTGAGTCTTCTGTCAGAAGTATGCAGAATCATCGAGAACGCTGTTTTCGAGCTACATAATGCGAGAAACACGTTATCTGGTGTTTTCACCACTCCACAGTGCGTTTGATATGCAGAACCAGCGGCATCTTGGCTTTCGTCGGGTATCAAGCTGAGATATGCATTTTCAACGATAATCTTGGTGAGACTTCTGTCAGAAGTATGCAGAATCATCGGGATCGCTCTTTTCGAGCTATTTAATGCGAGAAACACGTTGTCTGGTTGTTTTCACGACTCCACAGTGCGTTTGATATGCAGAACCGGCGACATCTTGATTTTCGTGATGTTTTCCAGCTGAGATATGGATTTTCTGCGATAATCTTGGTGAGACTTCAGTCAGAAGTATGCAGAATCGTCTAGATCGCTCTTTTCAAGCTATTTAATGCGAATGAACAAGTTTTCTAGTGTTTTCACGACACCACAGTGCGTTTGATATCCAGAACCGGCGACATCTAGATTTTCGTGAGATTTCAACCTGAGATATGCATTTTCGTCGATAATCTTGGTGAGTCTTCTGTCAGTAGTATGCAGAATCATCGGGACCCCTCTTTTCGAGCTATTTAATGCGAGAAACACGTTATCTGTTGTTTTCGCCACTCCTCAGTGCGTTTGATATGCAGAACCGGCGACATCTTGATTTTCGTGAGATTTCAACCTGAGATATGCATTTTCTACGATAATCTTGGTGAGACTTCCGTCAGAAGTATGCAGAATCTTCGAGATCGCTCTTTTCGAGCTATTTAATGCGAGAAACACGTTATCTGGTGTTTTCACGACACCACAGTGCGTTTGATATCCAGAACAGGCGACATCTTGAATTTCGTGAGATTTCAACCTGAGATATGCATTTTCGTCGATAATCTTGGTGAGACTTCTGTCAGAAGTATGCAGAATCTTCGAGAACGCTCTTTTCGAGCTACATAATGCGAGAAACACGTTATCTGGTGTTTTCACCACTCCACAGTGCGTTTGATATGCAGAACCAGCGACATCTTGGCTTTCGTCGGGTATCAAGCTGAGATATGCATTTTCAACGATAATCTTGGTGAGACTTCTGTCAGAAGTATGCAGAATCATCGGGATCGCTCTTTTCGAGCTATTTAATGCGAGAAACACGTTGTCTGGTTGTTTTCACGACTCCACAGTGCGTTTGATATGCAGAACCGGCGACATCTTAATTTTCGTGATGTTTCAAGCTGAGATATGGATTTTCTGCGATAATCTTGGTGAGACTTCAGTCAGAGGTATGCAGAATCATCTAGATCGCTCTTTTCAAGCTATTTAATGCGAAAAAACAAGTTTTCTAGTGTTTTCAACATTCCACAGTGCGTTTGATATGCAGAACCGGCGACATCTTGGATTTCGTCGGGTTTCAAGCTGAGATATGCATTTTCTACGATAATCTTGGTGAGACTTCTGTCAGAAGTATGCAGAATCTTCGAGATCGCTCTTTTCGAGATACTTAATGCGAGAAACACGATATCTGGTGTTTTCACCACTCCACAGTGCGTTTGATATGCAGAACCGGCGATATCTTGATTTTCGTGGTGTTTCCAGCTGAGATATGCATTTTCTGCGATAATCTTGGTGAGTCTTCTGTCAGAAGTATGCAGAATCATCTAGATCGCTTATTTCGAGCTATTTAATGCGAGAAACACGTTTTCTGGTGTATTCACCACTCCACAGTACGTTTGATATGCAGAACCGGCGGCATCTTGGATTTCGTCGGGGTTCATACTGAGATATGCATTTTCTACGATAATCTTGGTGAGACTTCTGTCAGAAGTATGCAGAATCTTCGAGATCGCTCTTTTCGAGATACTTAATGCGAGAAACACGATATCTGGTGTTTTCACCACTCCACAGTGCGTTTGATATGCAGAACCGGCGATATCTTGATTTTCGTGGTGTTTCCAGCTGAGATATGCATTTTCTGCGATAATCTTGGTGAGTCTTCTGTCAGAAGTATGCAGAATCATCGAGAACGCTGTTTTCGAGCTACATAATGCGAGAAACACGTTATCTGGTGTTTTCACCACTCCACAGTGCGTTTGATATGCAGAACCAG
This sequence comes from Anthophora plumipes, assembly GCA_951804975.1. Taxonomy (NCBI): domain Eukaryota; kingdom Metazoa; phylum Arthropoda; class Insecta; order Hymenoptera; family Apidae; genus Anthophora; species Anthophora plumipes. The sequence continues at coordinate 3,189,828 of CATORF010000997.1, forward strand.
CGACATCTTGGCTTTCGTCGGGTATCAAGCTGAGATATGCATTTTCAACGATAATCTTGGTGAGACTTCTGTCAGAAGTATGCAGAATCATCGGGATCGCTCTTTTCGAGCTATTTAATGAGAGAAACACGTTGTCTGGTTGTTTTCACGAATCCACAGTGCGTTTGATATGCAGAACCGGCGACATCTTGATTTTCGTGATGTTTTCCAGCTGAGATATGGATTTTCTGCGATAATCTTGGTGAGACTTCAGTCAGAAGTATGCAGAATCATCTAGATCGCTCTTTTCAAGCTATTTAATGCGAAAAAACAAGTTTTCTGGTGTTTTCAACATTCCACAGTGCGTTTGATATGCAGAACCGGCGACATCTTGGATTTCGTCGGGTTTCAAGCTGAGATATGCATTTTCTACGATAATCTTGGTGAGACTTCTGTCAGAAGTATGCAGAATCTTCGAGATCGCTCTTTTCGAGCTATTTAATGCGAGAAACACGTTATCTGTTGTTTTCGCCACTCCTCAGTGCGTTTGATATGCAGAACCGGCGACATCTTGATTTTCGTGAGATTTCAACCTGAGATATGCATTTTCTACGATAATCTTGGTGAGACTTCCGTCAGAAGTATGCAGAATCTTCGAGATCGCTCTTTTCGAGCTATTTAATGCGAGAAACACGTTATCTGGTGTTTTCACGACACCACAGTGCGTTTGATATCCAGAACAGGCGACATCTTGAATTTCGTGAGATTTCAACCTGAGATATGCATTTTCGTCGATAATCTTGGTGAGACTTCTGTCAGAAGTATGCAGAATCTTCGAGAACGCTCTTTTCGAGCTACATAATGCGAGAAACACGTTATCTGGTGTTTTCACCACTCCACAGTGCGTTTGATATGCAGAACCAGCGACATCTTGGCTTTCGTCGGGTATCAAGCGGAGATATGCATTTTCAACGATAATCTTGGTGAGACTTCTGTCAGAAGTATGCAGAATCATCGGGATCGCTCTTTTCGAGCTATTTAATGCGAGAAACACGTTGTCTGGTTGTTTTCACGACTCCACAGTGCGTTTGATATGCAGAACCGGCGACATCTTAATTTTCGTGATGTTTCATGCTGAGATATGGATTTTCTGCGATAATCTTGGTGAGACTTCAGTCAGAGGTATGCAGAATCATCTAGATCGCTCTTTTCAAGCTATTTAATGCGAAAAAACAAGTTTTCTAGTGTTTTCAACATTCCACAGTGCGTTTGATATGCAGAACCGGCGACATCTTGGATTTCGTCGGGTTTCAAGCTGAGATATGCATTTTCTACGATAATCTTGGTGAGACTTCTGTCAGAAGTATGCAGAATCTTCGAGATCGCTCTTTTCGAGATACTTAATGCGAGAAACACGATATCTGGTGTTTTCACCACTCCACAGTGCGTTTGATATGCAGAACCGGCGATATCTTGATTTTCGTGGTGTTTCCAGCTGAGATATGCATTTTCTGCGATAATCTTGGTGAGTCTTCTGTCAGAAGTATGCAGAATCATCGAGAACGCTGTTTTCGAGCTACATAATGCGAGAAACACGTTATCTGGTGTTTTCACCACTCCACAGTGCGTTTGATATGCAGAACCAGCGGCATCTTGGCTTTCGTCGGGTATCAAGCTGAGATATGCATTTTCAACGATAATCTTGGTGAGACTTCTGTCAGAAGTATGCAGAATCATCGGGATCGCTCTTTTCGAGCTATTTAATGCGAGAAACACGTTGTCTGGTTGTTTTCACGACTCCACAGTGCGTTTGATATGCAGAACCGGCGACATCTTGATTTTCGTGATGTTTTCCAGCTGAGATATGGATTTTCTGCGATAATCTTGGTGAGACTTCAGTCAGAAGTATGCAGAATCGTCTAGATCGCTCTTTTCAAGCTATTTAATGCGAATGAACAAGTTTTCTAGTGTTTTCACGACACCACAGTGCGTTTGATATCCAGAACCGGCGACATCTAGATTTTCGTGAGATTTCAACCTGAGATATGCATTTTCGTCGATAATCTTGGTGAGTCTTCTGTCAGTAGTATGCAGAATCATCGGGACCCCTCTTTTCGAGCTATTTAATGCGAGAAACACGTTATCTGTTGTTTTCGCCACTCCTCAGTGCGTTTGATATGCAGAACCGGCGACATCTTGATTTTCGTGAGATTTCAACCTGAGATATGCATTTTCTACGATAATCTTGGTGAGACTTCCGTCAGAAGTATGCAGAATCTTCGAGATCGCTCTTTTCGAGCTATTTAATGCGAGAAACACGTTATCTGGTGTTTTCACGACACCACAGTGCGTTTGATATCCAGAACAGGCGACATCTTGAATTTCGTGAGATTTCAACCTGAGATATGCATTTTCGTCGATAATCTTGGTGAGACTTCTGTCAGAAGTATGCAGAATCTTCGAGAACGCTCTTTTCGAGCTACATAATGCGAGAAACACGTTATCTGGTGTTTTCACCACTCCACAGTGCGTTTGATATGCAGAACCAGCGACATCTTGGCTTTCGTCGGGTATCAAGCTGAGATATGCATTTTCAACGATAATCTTGGTGAGACTTCTGTCAGAAGTATGCAGAATCATCGGGATCGCTCTTTTCGAGCTATTTAATGCGAGAAACACGTTGTCTGGTTGTTTTCACGACTCCACAGTGCGTTTGATATGCAGAACCGGCGACATCTTAATTTTCGTGATGTTTCAAGCTGAGATATGGATTTTCTGCGATAATCTTGGTGAGACTTCAGTCAGAGGTATGCAGAATCATCTAGATCGCTCTTTTCAAGCTATTTAATGCGAAAAAACAAGTTTTCTAGTGTTTTCAACATTCCACAGTGCGTTTGATATGCAGAACCGGCGACATCTTGGATTTCGTCGGGTTTCAAGCTGAGATATGCATTTTCTACGATAATCTTGGTGAGACTTCTGTCAGAAGTATGCAGAATCTTCGAGATCGCTCTTTTCGAGATACTTAATGCGAGAAACACGATATCTGGTGTTTTCACCACTCCACAGTGCGTTTGATATGCAGAACCGGCGATATCTTGATTTTCGTGGTGTTTCCAGCTGAGATATGCATTTTCTGCGATAATCTTGGTGAGTCTTCTGTCAGAAGTATGCAGAATCATCTAGATCGCTTATTTCGAGCTATTTAATGCGAGAAACACGTTTTCTGGTGTATTCACCACTCCACAGTACGTTTGATATGCAGAACCGGCGGCATCTTGGATTTCGTCGGGGTTCATACTGAGATATGCATTTTCTACGATAATCTTGGTGAGACTTCTGTCAGAAGTATGCAGAATCTTCGAGATCGCTCTTTTCGAGATACTTAATGCGAGAAACACGATATCTGGTGTTTTCACCACTCCACAGTGCGTTTGATATGCAGAACCGGCGATATCTTGATTTTCGTGGTGTTTCCAGCTGAGATATGCATTTTCTGCGATAATCTTGGTGAGTCTTCTGTCAGAAGTATGCAGAATCATCGAGAACGCTGTTTTCGAGCTACATAATGCGAGAAACACGTTATCTGGTGTTTTCACCACTCCACAGTGCGTTTGATATGCAGAACCAGCGACATCTTGGCTTTCGTCGGGTATCAAGCTGAGATATGCATTTTCAACGATAATCTTGGTGAGACTTCTGTCAGAAGTATGCAGAATCATCGGGATCGCTCTTTTCGAGCTATTTAATGAGAGAAACACGTTGTCTGGTTGTTTTCACGAATCCACAGTGCGTTTGATATGCAGAACCGGCGACATCTTGATTTTCGTGATGTTTTCCAGCTGAGATATGGATTTTCTGCGATAATCTTGGTGAGACTTCAGTCAGAAGTATGCAGAATCATCTAGATCGCTCTTTTCAAGCTATTTAATGCGAAAAAACAAGTTTTCTGGTGTTTTCAACATTCCACAGTGCGTTTGATATGCAGAACCGGCGACATCTTGGATTTCGTCGGGTTTCAAGCTGAGATATGCATTTTCTACGATAATCTTGGTGAGACTTCTGTCAGAAGTATGCAGAATCTTCGAGATCGCTCTTTTCGAGCTATTTAATGCGAGAAACACGTTATCTGTTGTTTTCGCCACTCCTCAGTGCGTTTGATATGCAGAACCGGCGACATCTTGATTTTCGTGAGATTTCAACCTGAGATATGCATTTTCTACGATAATCTTGGTGAGACTTCCGTCAGAAGTATGCAGAATCTTCGAGATCGCTCTTTTCGAGCTATTTAATGCGAGAAACACGTTATCTGGTGTTTTCACGACACCACAGTGCGTTTGATATCCAGAACAGGCGACATCTTGAATTTCGTGAGATTTCAACCTGAGATATGCATTTTCGTCGATAATCTTGGTGAGACTTCTGTCAGAAGTATGCAGAATCTTCGAGAACGCTCTTTTCGAGCTACATAATGCGAGAAACACGTTATCTGGTGTTTTCACCACTCCACAGTGCGTTTGATATGCAGAACCAGCGACATCTTGGCTTTCGTCGGGTATCAAGCGGAGATATGCATTTTCAACGATAATCTTGGTGAGACTTCTGTCAGAAGTATGCAGAATCATCGGGATCGCTCTTTTCGAGCTATTTAATGCGAGAAACACGTTGTCTGGTTGTTTTCACGACTCCACAGTGCGTTTGATATGCAGAACCGGCGACATCTTAATTTTCGTGATGTTTCATGCTGAGATATGGATTTTCTGCGATAATCTTGGTGAGACTTCAGTCAGAGGTATGCAGAATCATCTAGATCGCTCTTTTCAAGCTATTTAATGCGAAAAAACAAGTTTTCTAGTGTTTTCAACATTCCACAGTGCGTTTGATATGCAGAACCGGCGACATCTTGGATTTCGTCGGGTTTCAAGCTGAGATATGCATTTTCTACGATAATCTTGGTGAGACTTCTGTCAGAAGTATGCAGAATCTTCGAGATCGCTCTTTTCGAGATACTTAATGCGAGAAACACGATATCTGGTGTTTTCACCACTCCACAGTGCGTTTGATATGCAGAACCGGCGATATCTTGATTTTCGTGGTGTTTCCAGCTGAGATATGCATTTTCTGCGATAATCTTGGTGAGTCTTCTGTCAGAAGTATGCAGAATCATCTAGATCGCTTATTTCGAGCTATTTAATGCGAGAAACACGTTTTCTGGTGTATTCACCACTCCACAGTGCGTTTGATATGCAGAACCGGCGGCATCTTGGATTTCGTCGGGGTTCATACTGAGATATGCATTTTCTACGATAATCTTGGTGAGACTTCTGTCAGAAGTATGCAGAATCTTCGAGATCGCTCTTTTCGAGATACTTAATGCGAGAAACACGATATCTGGTGTTTTCACCACTCCACAGTGCGTTTGATATGCAGAACCGGCGATATCTTGATTTTCGTGGTGTTTCCAGCTGAGATATGCATTTTCTGCGATAATCTTGGTGAGTCTTCTGTCAGAAGTATGCAGAATCATCGAGAACGCTGTTTTCGAGCTACATAATGCGAGAAACACGTTATCTGGTGTTTTCACCACTCCACAGTGCGTTTGATATGCAGAACCAGCGGCATCTTGGCTTTCGTCGGGTATCAAGCTGAGATATGCATTTTCAACGATAATCTTGGTGAGACTTCTGTCAGAAGTATGCAGAATCATCGGGATCGCTCTTTTCGAGCTATTTAATGCGAGAAACACGTTGTCTGGTTGTTTTCACGACTCCACAGTGCGTTTGATATGCAGAACCGGCGACATCTTGATTTTCGTGATGTTTTCCAGCTGAGATATGGATTTTCTGCGATAATCTTGGTGAGACTTCAGTCAGAAGTATGCAGAATCGTCTAGATCGCTCTTTTCAAGCTATTTAATGCGAATGAACAAGTTTTCTAGTGTTTTCACGACACCACAGTGCGTTTGATATCCAGAACCGGCGACATCTAGATTTTCGTGAGATTTCAACCTGAGATATGCATTTTCGTCGATAATCTTGGTGAGTCTTCTGTCAGTAGTATGCAGAATCATCGGGACCCCTCTTTTCGAGCTATTTAATGCGAGAAACACGTTATCTGTTGTTTTCGCCACTCCTCAGTGCGTTTGATATGCAGAACCGGCGACATCTTGATTTTCGTGAGATTTCAACCTGAGATATGCATTTTCTACGATAATCTTGGTGAGACTTCCGTCAGAAGTATGCAGAATCTTCGAGATCGCTCTTTTCGAGCTATTTAATGCGAGAAACACGTTATCTGGTGTTTTCACGACACCACAGTGCGTTTGATATCCAGAACAGGCGACATCTTGAATTTCGTGAGATTTCAACCTGAGATATGCATTTTCGTCGATAATCTTGGTGAGACTTCTGTCAGAAGTATGCAGAATCTTCGAGAACGCTCTTTTCGAGCTACATAATGCGAGAAACACGTTATCTGGTGTTTTCACCACTCCACAGTGCGTTTGATATGCAGAACCAGCGACATCTTGGCTTTCGTCGGGTATCAAGCTGAGATATGCATTTTCAACGATAATCTTGGTGAGACTTCTGTCAGAAGTATGCAGAATCATCGGGATCGCTCTTTTCGAGCTATTTAATGCGAGAAACACGTTGTCTGGTTGTTTTCACGACTCCACAGTGCGTTTGATATGCAGAACCGGCGATATCTTGATTTTCGTGGTGTTTCCAGCTGAGATATGCATTTTCTGCGATAATCTTGGTGAGTCTTCTGTCAGAAGTATGCAGAATCATCTAGATCGCTTATTTCGAGCTATTTAATGCGAGAAACACGTTTTCTGGTGTATTCACCACTCCACAGTACGTTTGATATGCAGAACCGGCGGCATCTTGGATTTCGTCGGGGTTCATACTGAGATATGCATTTTCTACGATAATCTTGGTGAGACTTCTGTCAGAAGTATGCAGAATCTTCGAGATCGCTCTTTTCGAGATACTTAATGCGAGAAACACGATATCTGGTGTTTTCACCACTCCACAGTGCGTTTGATATGCAGAACCGGCGATATCTTGATTTTCGTGGTGTTTCCAGCTGAGATATGCATTTTCTGCGATAATCTTGGTGAGTCTTCTGTCAGAAGTATGCAGAATCATCGAGAACGCTGTTTTCGAGCTACATAATGCGAGAAACACGTTATCTGGTGTTTTCACCACTCCACAGTGCGTTTGATATGCAGAACCAGCGACATCTTGGCTTTCGTCGGGTATCAAGCTGAGATATGCATTTTCAACGATAATCTTGGTGAGACTTCTGTCAGAAGTATGCAGAATCATCGGGATCGCTCTTTTCGAGCTATTTAATGCGAGAAACACGTTGTCTGGTTGTTTTCACGAATCCACAGTGCGTTTGATATGCAGAACCGGCGACATCTTGATTTTCGTGATGTTTTCCAGCTGAGATATGGATTTTCTGCGATAATCTTGGTGAGACTTCAGTCAGAAGTATGCAGAATCATCTAGATCGCTCTTTTCAAGCTATTTAATGCGAAAAAACAAGTTTTCTGGTGTTTTCAACATTCCACAGTGCGTTTGATATGCAGAACCGGCGACATCTTGGATTTCGTCGGGTTTCAAGCTGAGATATGCATTTTCTACGATAATCTTGGTGAGACTTCTGTCAGAAGTATGCAGAATCTTCGAGATCGCTCTTTTCGAGCTATTTAATGCGAGAAACACGTTATCTGTTGTTTTCGCCACTCCTCAGTGCGTTTGATATGCAGAACCGGCGACATCTTGATTTTCGTGAGATTTCAACCTGAGATATGCATTTTCTACGATAATCTTGGTGAGACTTCCGTCAGAAGTATGCAGAATCTTCGAGATCGCTCTTTTCGAGCTATTTAATGCGAGAAACACGTTATCTGGTGTTTTCACGACACCACAGTGCGTTTGATATCCAGAACAGGCGACATCTTGAATTTCGTGAGATTTCAACCTGAGATATGCATTTTCGTCGATAATCTTGGTGAGACTTCTGTCAGAAGTATGCAGAATCTTCGAGAACGCTCTTTTCGAGCTACATAATGCGAGAAACACGTTATCTGGTGTTTTCACCACTCCACAGTGCGTTTGATATGCAGAACCAGCGACATCTTGGCTTTCGTCGGGTATCAAGCGGAGATATGCATTTTCAACGATAATCTTGGTGAGACTTCTGTCAGAAGTATGCAGAATCATCGGGATCGCTCTTTTCGAGCTATTTAATGCGAGAAACACGTTGTCTGGTTGTTTTCACGACTCCACAGTGCGTTTGATATGCAGAACCGGCGACATCTTAATTTTCGTGATGTTTCAAGCTGAGATATGGATTTTCTGCGATAATCTTGGTGAGACTTCAGTCAGAGGTATGCAGAATCATCTAGATCGCTCTTTTCAAGCTATTTAATGCGAAAAAACAAGTTTTCTAGTGTTTTCAACATTCCACAGTGCGTTTGATATGCAGAACCGGCGACATCTTGGATTTCGTCGGGTTTCAAGCTGAGATATGCATTTTCTACGATAATCTTGGTGAGACTTCTGTCAGAAGTATGCAGAATCTTCGAGATCGCTCTTTTCGAGATACTTAATGCGAGAAACACGATATCTGGTGTTTTCACCACTCCACAGTGCGTTTGATATGCAGAACCGGCGATATCTTGATTTTCGTGGTGTTTCCAGCTGAGATATGCATTTTCTGCGATAATCTTGGTGAGTCTTCTGTCAGAAGTATGCAGAATCATCGAGAACGCTTATTTCGAGCTATTTAATGCGAGAAACACGTTTTCTGGTGTATTCACCACTCCACAGTGCGTTTGATATGCAGAACCGGCGGCATCTTGGATTTCGTCGGGGTTCATACTGAGATATGCATTTTCTACGATAATCTTGGTGAGACTTCTGTCAGAAGTATGCAGAATCATCGAGATCGCTCTTTTCGAGCTATTTAATGCGAGAAACTCGTTTTCTGGTGTATTCACCACTCCACAGTACGTTTGACATGCAGAACCGGCGAAATCTTGCTTTTCGTGGGTTTTCAAGCTGAGATATGCTTGTTCTGCGATAATCATGGTGAGACTTCTGTCAGAAGTATGCAGAATCTTCGAGAACGCTGTTTTCGAGCTACATAATGCGAGAAACACGTTATCTGGTGTTTTCACCACTCCACAGTGCGTTTGATATGCAGAACCAGCGACATCTTGGCTTTCGTCGGGTATCAAGCTGAGATATGCATTTTCAACGATAATCTTGGTGAGACTTCTGTCAGAAGTATGCAGAATCATCGGGATCGCTCTTTTCGAGCTATTTAATGCGAGAAACACGTTGTCTGGTTGTTTTCACGACTCCACAGTGCGTTTGATATGCAGAACCGGCGACATCTTGATTTTCGTGATGTTTTCCAGCTGAGATATGGATTTTCTGCGATAATCTTGGTGAGACTTCAGTCAGAAGTATGCAGAATCATCTAGATCGCTCTTTTCAAGCTATTTAATGCGAGAAACACGTTATCTGGTGTTTTCACCACTCCACAGTGCGTTTGATATGCAGAACCGACGACATCTTGACTTTCGTCGGGTATCAAGCTGAGATATTCATTTTCTGCGATAATCTTGGTGTTTCATCTATGAGAAGTATGCAGAATCATCGTGAACGCTCTTTTCGTGCTAGTTAATGCGAGAACCACGTTATCTGGTGTATTGACCACTCCGCAGTGCGTTTGATATGCAGAACCGGCGACATCTTGATTTTCGTGAGATTTCAACCTGAGATATGCATTTTCTACGATAATCTTGGTGAGACTTCCGTCAGAAGTATGCAGAACCTTCGAGATCGCTCTTTAGAGCTATTTAATGCGAGAAACACGTTATCTGGTGTTTTCACGACACCACAGTGCGTTTGATATCCAGAACAGGCGACATCTTGAATTTCGTGAGATTTCAACCTGAGATATGCATTTTCGTCGATAATCTTGGTGAGACTACTGTCAGAAGTATGCAGAATCTTCGAGAACGCTCTTTTCAAGCTATTTAATGCGAAAAAACAAGTTTTCTAGTGTTTTCAACATTCCACAGTGCGTTTGATATGCAGAACCGGCGACATCTTGGATTTCGTCGGGTTTCAAGCTGAGATATGCATTTTCTACAATAATCTTGGTGAGACTTCTGTCAGAAGTATGCAGAATCTTCGAGATCGCTCTGTTCGAGCTACTTAATGCGAGAAACACGATATCTGGTGTTTTCACCACTCCACAGTGCGTTTGATATGCAGAACCGGCGATATCTTGATTTTCGTGGTGTTTCCAGCTGAGATATGCATTTTCTGCGATAATCTTGGTGAGTCTTCTGTCAGAAGTATGCAGAATCATCTAGATCGCTTATTTCGAGCTATTTAATGCGAGAAACACGTTTTCTGGTGTATTCACCACTCCACAGTGCGTTTGATATGCAGAACCGGCGGCATCTTGGATTTCGTCGGGGTTCATACTGAGATATGCATTTTCTACGATAATCTTGGTGAGACTTCTGTCAGAAGTATGCAGAATCATCGAGATCGCTCTTTTCGAGCTATTTAATGCGAGAAACTCGTTTTCTGGTGTATTCACCACTCCACAGTACGTTTGACATGCAGAACCGGCGAAATCTTGCTTTTCGTGGGTTTTCAAGCTGAGATATGCTTGTTCTGCGATAATCATGGTGAGACTTCTGTCAGAAGTATGCAGAATCTTCGAGAACGCTGTTTTCGAGCTACATAATGCGAGAAACACGTTATCTGGTGTTTTCACCACTCCACAGTGCGTTTGATATGCAGAACCAGCGACATCTTGGCTTTCGTCGGGTATCAAGCTGAGATATGCATTTTCAACGATAATCTTGGTGAGACTTCTGTCAGAAGTATGCAGAATCATCGGGATCGCTCTTTTCGAGCTATTTAATGCGAGAAACACGTTGTCTGGTTGTTTTCACGACTCCACAGTGCGTTTGATATGCAGAACCGGCGACATCTTGATTTTCGTGATGTTTTCCAGCTGAGATATGGATTTTCTGCGATAATCTTGGTGAGACTTCAGTCAGAAGTATGCAGAATCATCTAGATCGCTCTTTTCAAGCTATTTAATGCGAAAAAACAAGTTTTCTGGTGTTTTCAACATTCCACAGTGCGTTTGATATGCAGAACCGGCGACATCTTGGATTTCGTCGGGTTTCAACCTGAGATATGCATTTTCGTCGATAATCTTGGTGAGACTACTGTCAGAAGTATGCAGAATCTTCGAGAACGCTCTTTTCGAGCTACATAATGCGAGAAACACGTTATCTGGTGTTTTCACCACTCCACAGTGCGTTTGATATGCAGAACCGACGACATCTTGACTTTCGTCGGGTATCAAGCTGAGATATTCATTTTCTGCGATAATCTTGGTGTTTCATCTATGAGAAGTATGCAGAATCATCGTGAACGCTCTTTTCGTGCTAGTTAATGCGAGAACCACGTTATCTGGTGTATTGACCACTCCGCAGTGCGTTTGATATGCAGAACCGGCGACATCTTGATTTTCGTGAGATTTCAACCTGAGATATGCATTTTCTACGATAATCTTGGTGAGACTTCCGTCAGAAGTATGCAGAACCTTCGAGATCGCTCTTTAGAGCTATTTAATGCGAGAAACACGTTATCTGGTGTTTTCACGACACCACATTGCGTTTGATATCCAGAACAGGCGACATCTTGAATTTCGTGAGATTTCAACCTGAGATATGCATTTTCGTCGATAATCTTGGTGAGACTACTGTCAGAAGTATGCAGAATCTTCGAGAACGCTCTTTTCGAGCTACATAATGCGAGAAACACGTTATCTGGTGTTTTCACCACTCCACAGTGCGTTTGATATGCAGAAACAGCGACATCTTGGCTTTCGTCGGGTATCAAGCTGAGATATGCATTTTCAACGATAATCTTGGTGAGACTTTAGTCAGAAGTATGCAGAATCATCTAGATCGCTCGTTTCGAGCTATTTAATGCGAAAAAACAAGTTTTCTGGTGTTTTCACCGCTCCACAGTGCGTTTGATATGCAGAACCGGCGATATCTTGATTTTCGTGGTGTTTCCAGCTGAGATATGCATTTTCTGCGATAATCTTGGTGAGTCTTCTGTCAGAAGTATGCAGAATCATCTAGATCGCTCGTTTCGAGCTATTTAATGCGAAAAAACAAGTTTTCTGTTGTTTTGACCACTCCACAGTGCGTATGATATGTAGAGCCGCCGATAACTTTGTCTTCGCGGGGTTTCCAACTGAAATATGCATTTTCTGCGATGATCTTGGTGTTTCATCTATGAGAAGTATGCAGAATGATCGAGAACGCTCTTTTCGAGTTAGTTAATGCGAGAAACACGATTTCTGGTGTTTTCAACATTCCACAGTGCGTCTGATATGCAGAACCGACGATATCGTGGTTTTCGTGGTGTTTCCAGCTGAGATATGCATTTTCTGCGATAATCTTGGTGGGTCTTCTGTCAGCAGTATGCAGAATCATCTAGATCACTCTTTTCGAGCTACTTAATGCGAGAACCACGTTATCTGGTGTATTGACCACTCCCCAGTGCGTTTGATATGCAGAACCGGCGACATCTTGGTTTTCGTGGGGTTTCCAGCTGAAATATGCATTTTCAACGATAATCTTGGAGAGATTTCAGTCAGAAGTATACAGAATCTTCTAGATCGCTCTTTTCGAGCTATTTAATGCGAGAAACACCTTATGTGGTGATTTCACCACTCCACAGTGCGTTTGATATGCAGAACCGACGACATCTTGACTTTCGTCGGGTATCAAGCTGAGATATGCATTTTCTGCGATAATCTTGGTGTTTCATCTATGAGAAGTATGCAGAAACATCGAGATCGCTCTTTTCGAGCTAGTTAATGCGAGAAACACGTTTTCTGGTGTTTTCACCACCCCACAGTGCGTTTGATATGCAGAACCGGCGACATCTTGGATTTCGTCGGGTTTCAAGTTGAGATACGTATTTTCTGCGATAATCTTGGTGAGTCTTCTGTCAGCAGTATGCAGAATCATCTAGATCGCTCTTTTCGAGCTATTTAATGCGACAAACACGTTATCTGGTGTATTGACCACTCCACAGTGATTTGATATGTAGAGCCGCCGATAACTTGGTTTTCGTGGGGTTTCCAGCTGAGATATGCATTTTCTGCGATAAACCTGGTGAGTCTTCTGTCAGAAGTATGCAGAATCACCGAGATCGCTCTATTCGAGCTATTTAATGCGAGAAACACGTTATCTGGTGTTTTCACCACTCCACATTGCGCCTGATATGCAGAACCGGCGACATCTTGGTTTTCGTGGGGTTTCCAGCTGAAATATGCATTTTCTGCGATAATCTTGGTGAGTCTTCTGTCAGAAGTATGCAGAATCATGTAGATCGTTCGTTTCGAGCTATTTAATGCGAAAAAACAAGTTTTCTGGTGTTTTGACCACTCCACAGTGCGTTTGATATGCAGAACCGGTGCCATCTTGATTTTCGTGAGGTATCAAGCTGAGATATGCATTTTCTGCGATAATATTGGTGAGACTTCAGTCAGAAGTATGCAGAATCTTCTAGATCGCTCGTTTCGAGCTATTTAATGCGAGAACCACGTTATCTGGTGTATTGAACACTCCACAGTGCGGTTGATATGCAGAACCGGCGACATCATGGATTTCGTCGGGGTTCAAGCTGAGATATGCATTTTCTGCGATAATCTTGGTGAGACTTCTGTCCGAAGTATGCAGAATCATCTAGATCGCTCGTTTCGAGCTATTTAATGCGAAAAAACAAGTTTTCTGGTGTTTTCAACATTCCACAGTGCGTTTGATATGCGGAACCGGCGATATCTTGATTTTCGTGGTGTTTCCAGGTGAGATATGCATTTTCTGCGATAATCTTGGTGAGTCTTCTGTCAGCAGTATGCAGAATCATCTAGATCGCTCTTTTCGAGCTATTAAATGCGAGATACACGTTATCTAGTTGTTTTCACCACTCCACAGTGCGTTTTATATACAGAACTGGCGACATCTTGATTTTCGTGAGGTTTCAAGCTGACATATGCATTTTCTGCGATAATATTGGTGAGACTTCGGTCCGAAGTATGCAGAATCATCGATATCGCTCTTTTCGATCTATTTAATGCGAGAAACACGATATCTGGTGTTTTGACCACTCCACAGGGCGTTTGATATGCAGCATCGGGGATATCTTGGTTTTCGTGGGGTTTCCAGCTGAAATATACATTTTCTGCGATAAACTTCTTGAGTCTTCTGTCAGAAGTATGCAGAATCATCGAGATCGCTCTATTCGACCTCTTTAAAGCGAGAAACACGTTATCTGGTGTTTTCACCATCCACATTGCGCCTGATATGCAGAACCGGCGACATCTTGGTTTTCGTGGGGTTTCCAGCTTAAATGTGCATTTTCTGCGATAATCTTGGTGAGTCTTCTGACAGAAGTATGCAGAATCATGTAGATCGTTCGTTTCGAGTTATTTAATGCGAAAAAACAAGTTTTCTGGTGTTTTGACCACTCCACAGTGCGTTTGATATGTAGAGCCGCCGATAACTTGGTTTTCGTGGGGTTTCCAGCTGAAATATGCATTTTCTGCGATAATCTTGGTGAGTCCTCTGTCAGAAGTATGCAGAATCATCGAGATCGCTCTATTCGAGCTATTTAATGCGAGAAACACGTTATCTGGTGTATTGACCACTCCACAGTGCGTTTGATATGCAAAACCGGCGATATCTTGGTTTTCGTCGGTTTTCAAGCTGAGATATGCATTTTCAACGATAATCTTGGTGAGACTTCAGTCAGAAGTATGCAGAATCATCTAGATCGCTCGTTTCGAGCTATTTAATGCGAAAAAACAAGTTTTCTGGTGTTTTCAACATTCCACAGTGCGTTTGATATGCGGAACCGGCGATATCTTGATTTTCGTGGTGTTTCCAGGTGAGATATGCATTTTCTGCGATAATCTTGGTGCGACTTTTGTCAGAAGTATGCAGCATCATCTAGATCGCTCGTTTCGAGCTATTTAATACGAGAAACACGTTATCTGGTTGTTTTCACCACTCCACAGTGCGTTTGATATGCAGGACCGGCGACATCTTGATTTTCGTGGGGTTTCAAGCTGAGATATGCATTTTCTGCGATAATATTGGTGAGACTTCAGTAAGAAGTATGCAGAATCATCTAGATCGCTCGTTTCGAGCTATTTAATGCGAAAAAAACAAGTTTTCTGGTGTTTTCAACATTCCACAGTGCGTTTGATATGCAGACCCGGCGATATCTTGATTTTCGTGGTGTTTCCAGCTGAGATATGCATTTTCTGCGATAATCTTGGTGAGACTTCTGTCCGAAGTGTGCTGAATCATCTAGATCGCTCTTTTCTAGCTATTTAATGCGAGAAACACGTTATCTGGTGTTTTCACCACTCCACAGTGCGTTTGATATGCAGAACCAGCGATATCTTGGTTTTCGTGGGGTTTCAAGATGAGATATGCATTTTCTGCGATAATCTTGGTGAGACTCCTGTCCGAAGTATGCAGAATCATCGAGATCGCTCTTCTCGAGCTATTTAATGCGAGAAACAAGTTATCTGGTGTTTTCACCACTCCACAGTGCGTTTGATATGCAGATCCAGCGATATCTTGGTTTTCGTGGGGTTTCAAGCTCAGATATGCATTTTCTGCGATAATCTTGGTGAGACTTCTGTCCGAAGTATGCAGAGTCATCGAGATCGTACTTTTCGAGCTATTTAATGCGAGAAACACGTTTTCTGGGGTATTCACCAATCCACAGTTCGTTGGATATGCAGAACAGGAGATATCTTGGTTTTCGTGGGGTTTCCAGCTGAAATATGCATTTGCTGCGATAATCTTGGTGAAACATCTGTCCGAAGTATGCAGAAACATCGAGATCGCACTTTTCGATCTATTTAATGCGAGAAACACGTTGTCTGGTGTTTTCACCACTCCACAGTTGGTTTGATATGCAGAACCGGCAATGTCTGGTTTTCGTCGGGTTTCAAGCTGAGATATGCATTTTATGCGATAATCTTGGTGAGACTTCTGTCCGAAGTATGCAGAGTCATCTAGATCGTAATTTTCGAGCTATTTAATGCGAGAAACTCGTTTTCTGGGGTTTTCACCAATCCGCAGTTCGTTGGATATGCAGAACAGGAGATATCTTGGTTTTCGTGGGGTTTCCAGCTGAAATATGCATTTTCTGCGATAATCTTGGTGTTTCATCTATGAGAAGTATGCAGAATCATCCAGAACGATCTTTTCGAGCTAGTTAATGCGAGTAACACGTTATCTGGTGTTTTCACCACTCCACAGTGCGTTTGATATGCAGAACCGGCGACATCATGGATTTCGTCGAGGTTCAAGCTGAGATATGCATTTTCTGCGATAATCTTGGTGAGACTTCTGTCCGAAGTATGCAGAGTAATCGAGATCGTACTTTTCAAGCTATTTAATGCGAGAAACACGTTTTCTGGGGTATTCACCAATCCACAGTTCGTTGGATATGCAGAACAGGAGATATCTTGATTTTCGTGGGGTTTCCAGCTGAAATATGCATTTGCTGCGATAATCTTGGTGTTTCATCTATGAGAAGTATGCAGAATCATCCAGAACGATCTTTTCGAGCTAGTTAATGCGAGTAACACGTTATCTGGTGTTTTCACCACTCCACAGTGCGTTTGATATGCAGAACCGGCGACATCATGGATTTCGTCGGGGTTCAAGCTGAGATATGCATTTTCTGCGATAATCTTGGTGAG
This sequence comes from Anthophora plumipes, assembly GCA_951804975.1. Classification (NCBI taxonomy): domain Eukaryota; kingdom Metazoa; phylum Arthropoda; class Insecta; order Hymenoptera; family Apidae; genus Anthophora; species Anthophora plumipes. The sequence goes on from CATORF010000997.1 coordinate 3,206,667, forward strand.
ACTTCTGTCCGAAGTATGCTGAATCATCTAGATCGCTCTTTTCGAGCTATTTAATGCGAGAAACACGTTATCTGGTGTTTTCACCACTCCACAGTGCGTTTGATATGCAGAACCAGCGATATCTTGGTTTTCGTGGGGATTCAAACTGAGATATGCAATTTCTGCGATAATCTAGGTGAGACTTCTGTCCGAAGTATGCTTAATCATCGAGATCGCTCGTTTCGAGCTACTTAATGCGAGAAACACGTGATCTGGTGTTTTCACCACTCCACAGGGCGAATGATATGCAGAACCGACGATATCTTGGTTTTCGTGGGGTTTCAAGCTCAGATATGCATTTTCTGCGATAATCTTGGTGAGACTTCTGTCCGAAGTATGCAGAGTCATCGAGATCGCTCTTTTCGAGCTATTTAATGCGAGAAACAATTTACCTGGTGTTTTCACCACTCCACAGTGCGTTTGATATGCAGAACCAGCGATATCTTGGTTTTCGTGGGGTTTCAAGCTCAGATATGCATTTTCTGCGATAATCTTGGTGAGACTTCTGTCCGAAGTATGCAGAATCATCGAGATCGCACTTTTCGAGCTATTTAATGCGAGAAACACGTTATCTGGTGTATTCACCACTCCACAGCGCGTTTGATATGCAGAACCGGCGACATCATGGATTTCGTCGGGGTTCAAGCTGAGATATGCATTTTCTGCGATAATCTTGGTGAGACTTCTGTCCGAAGTATGCTGAATCATCTAGATCGCTCTTTTCGAGCTATTTAATGCGAGAAACACGTTATCTGGTGTTTTCACCACTACACAGTGCGTTTGATATGCAGAACCAGCGATATCTTGGTTTTCGTGGGGTTTCAAGATGAGATATGCATTTTCTGCGATAATCTTGGTGAGACTTCTGTCCGAAGTATGCAGAATCATCGAGATCGCACTTCTCGAGCTATTTAATGCGAGAAACAAGTTATCTGGTGTTTTCACCACTCCACAGTGCGTTTGATATGCAGAACCAGCGATATCTTTGTTTTCGTGGGGTTTCAAGCTCAGATATGCGTTTTTTGCGATAATCTTGGTGCGACTTCTGTTCGAAGTATGCAGAATCATCGAGATCGCACTTTTCGATCTATTTAATGCGAGATACACGTTATCAGGTTGTTTTCATCACTCCACAGGGCGTTTGATATGCAGAACCGGCGATATCTTGGTTTTCGTGGGGTTTCCAGCTGAGATATGCATTTTCTGCGATAATATTGGTGAGACTTCTGTCCGAAGTATGCAGAGTCATCTAGATCGTACTTTTCGAGCTATTTAATGCGAGAAACACGTTTTCTGGAGTTTTCACCAATCCACAGTTCGTTGGATATGCAGAACAGGAGATATCTTGGTTTTCGTGGGGTTTCCAGATGAAATATGCATTTTCTGCGATAATCTTGGTGTTTCATCTATGAGAAGTATGCAGAATCACCCAGAACGATCTTTTCGAGCTAGTTAATGCGAGTAACACGTTATCTGGTGTTTTCACCACTCCACAGTGCGTTTGATATGCAGAACCGGCGACATCATGGATTTTGTCGGGGTTCAAGCTGAGATATGCATTTTCTGCGATAATGTTGGTGAGACTTCTGTCCGAAGTATGCTGAACCATCGAGATCACTCGTTTCGACCTATTTAATGCGAGAAACACGTTATCTGGTTTTTTCACCACTCCACAGTTCGTTTGATATGCAGAACCAGCGATATCTTGGTTTTCGTGGGGTTTCAAGCTGAGATATGCATTTCCCTGCGATAATCTTGTTGAGACTTCTGTCCGAAGTATGCAGAATCATCGAGATCGCACTTTTCGAGCTATTTAATGCGAGAAACAAGTTATCTGGTGTTTTCACCACTCCACAGTGCGTTTGATATGCAGAACCAGCGATATCTTGGTTTTCGTGGGGTTTCAAGCTCAGATATGCATTTTCTGCGATAATCTTGGTGAGACTTCTGTCCGAAGTATGCAGAATCATCGCGATCGCACTTTTCGAGCTATTTAATGCGAGAAACACATTATCTGGTGTTTTCACCACTCCACAATGCGTTTGATATGCAGAACCGGCTATATCTTGGTTTTTGTGGGGTTTCAAGCAGAGATATGCATTTTTTACGATAATCTTGGTGAGACTTCTGTCCGAAGTATGCTTAATCATCGAGATCGTACTTTTCGAGCTATTTAAAGCGAGAAACACGTTTTCTGGGGTTTTCACCACTCCACAGTTCGTTGGATATGCAGAACAGGAGATAGCTTGGTTTTCGTTGGGTTTCTAGCAGAGATATGCATTTTCTGCGATAATCATGGTGAGACTTCTGTTAGAAGTATGCAGAACCATCGAGATCGCACATTTCGATCTATTTAATTCGAGAAACACGTTGTCTGGTGTTTTCACCACTCCACAGTTGGTTTGATATGCAGAACCGGCGATATCTGGGTTTTCGTGGGGTTTCAAGCTGAATTATGCATTTTTTACGATAATCTTGGTGAGACTTCTGTCCGAAGTATGCTTAATCATCGAGATCGCTCGTTTCGACCTATTTAATGCGAGAAACACGTTATCTGGTGTTTTCACCACTCCACAGTGCGTTTGATATGCAGAACCAGCGATATCTTGGTTTTCGTGGGGTTTCAAGCTGAGATATGCATTTCCCTGCGATAATCTTGGTGAGACTTCTGTCCGAAGTATGCAGAATCATCGAGATGGCTCCATTCGAGCTATTTAATGCGAGAAACACGTTGTCTGGTGGTTTCACCACTCCACAGTTGGTTTGATATGCAGAACCGGCGATGTTTGGTTTTCGTCGGGTTTCAAGCTGAGATATGCATTTTTTACGATAATCTTGATGAGACTTCTGTCCGAAGTATGCTTAATCATCGAGATCGCTCGTTTCGACCAATTTAATGCCAGAAACACGTTATCTGGTGTTTTCAGCACTCCACAGTGCGGTTGATATGCAGAACTGGCGGTATCTTGGTTTTCGTGGGGTTTCAAGCTGAGATATGCATTTTTTATGATAATCTTGGTGAGACTTCTCTCCGAAGTATGCTTAATCATCGAGATCGCTCTATTCGAGCTATTTAATGCGAGGAACACGTTATCTGGTGTTTTCAGCACTCCACAGTGCGTTTGATATGCAGAACCTGCGATCTCTTGGTTTTCGTGGGGATTCAAGCTCAGATATGCATTTTCTGCGATAATCTTGGTGAGACTTCTGTCCGAAGTATGCAGAGTCATCGAGATAGTACTTTTCGATCAATTTAATGCGAGAAACACGTTTTCCGGTGTTTTCAGCACTCCACAGTGCGGTTGATATGCAGAACTGGCGGTATCTTGGTTTTCGTGGGGTATCAAGCTGAGATATGCATTTTTTATGATAATCTTGGTGAGACTTCTCTCCGAAGTATGCTTAATCATCGAGATCGCTCGGTTCGAGCTATTTAATGCGAGAAACACGTTATCTGGTGTTTTCACCACTCCACAGTGCGTTGGATATGCAGAACCGGAGATATTTTGGTTTTCGTCGGGTTTCATGCTGTAATATGCATTTTCTACGATAAGCTTGGTGAGACATCAGTCCGAAGTATGCAGAAACATCGAGAGCGCTCTTTTCGAGCTGTTTAATGCGAGAAACACGTTATCTGGTGTTATCACCACTGCACAGTGCGTTTGATAATCAGAACCGGCGATATCTTGGTTTTTGTTGGGTTTCAAGCTGAGATATGCATTTTTTACGATAATCTTGGTGAGACTTCTGTCCGAAGTATGCTTAATCATCGAGATCGCTCTTTTCGAGCTATTTAATGCGAGAAACACGTTTTCTGGGGTTTTCACGACACACAGTTCTTCGGATATGTAGAACAGGTGATATCTTGGTTTTCGAGGGGTTTCAAGCTGAGATATGCATTTTCTGCGATAATCTTGGAGAGACTTCTGTCCGAAGTATGCAGAATCATCGAGATCGCTCTTTTGGAGCTATTTAATGCGAGAAACACGTTTTCTGGGGTTTTCACCACACCACAGTTCGTTGGATATGCAGAACAGGTGATACCTTGGTTTTCGAGGGGTTTCAAGCTGAGATATGCATTTTCTGCGATAATCTTGGAGAGACTTCTGTCCGAAGTATGCAGAATCATCGAGATCGTTCTTTTCGAGCTATTTAATGCGAGAAACACGTTTTCTGGGGTTTTCACCACACCACAGTTCGTTGGATATGCAGAACAGGTGATATCTTGGTTTTCGAGGGGTTTCAAGTTTAGATATGCATTTTCTGCGATAATCTTGGTGAGACTTCTGTCCGAAGTATGCAGAATCATCGAGATCGCTCTTTTCGAGCTATTTAATGCGAGAAACACGTTTTCTGGGGTTTTCACCACAACACAGTTCGATGGATATGCAGAACAGGTGATATCTTGGTTTTCGAGGGGTTTCAAGCTGAGATATGCATTTTCTGCGATAATCTTGGAGAGACTTCTGTTCGAACTATGCAGAATCATCGAAATCGCTCTTTTCGAGCTATTTAATGCAAGAAACACGTTATCTGGTGTTTTCACCACTCCACAGTGCGTTTGATATGCAGAACCAGCGATATCTTGGTTTTCGTGGGGTTTCAAGCTGAGATATGCATTTTTTACGATAATCTTGGTGAGACTTCTGTCCGAAGTATGCAGAATCATCGAGATCGCTCGTTTCGAGCTATTTAATGCGAGAAACACGTTATCTGGTGTTTTCACCACTCCACAGTGCGTTGGATATGCAGAACCGGAGATATTTTGGTTTTCGTCGGGTTTCATGCTGAGATATGCATTTTCTACGATAAGCTTGGTGAGACATCTGTCCGAAGTATGCAGAAACATCGAGAGCGCTCTTTTCGAGCTATTTAATGCGAGAAACTCGTTTTCTGGGGTTTTCACCACTCCACAGTTCGTTGGATATGCAGAACCGGAGATATTTTGGTTTTCGTCGGGTTTCATGCTGAGATATGCATTTTCTACGATAAGCTAGGTGAGACATCTGTCCGAAGTATGCAGAAACATCGAGAGCGCTCTTTTCGAGCTATTTAATGCGAGAAACTCTTTTTCTGGGGTTTTCACCACTCCGCAGTTCGTTGGATATGCAGAACCGGAGATATCATGGATTTCGTGGGGTTTCAAGCTGAGCTATGCATTTTTTACGATAATCTTGGTGAGACTCCTGTCCGAAGTATGCTTAATCATCGAGATCGCTCGTTTCGACCTATTTAATGCGAGAAACACGTTATCTGGTGTTTTCAGCACTCCACAGTGCGTTTGATATGCAGAACCAGCGATATCTGGGTTTTCGTCGGGTTTCAAGCTGAGATATGCATTTTTTACGATAATCTTGGTGAGACTTCTGTCCGAAGTATGCTTGATCATCGAGATCGCTCGTTTCTACCTATTTAATGCGAGAAACACGTTATCTGGTGTTTTCACCACTCCACAGTGCGTATGATATGCAGAACAGGCGATATCTTGGTTTTCGTGGGGTTTCAAGCTGAGATATGCATTTTCTGCGATAATCTTGGTGAGACTTCTGTCCGAAGTGTGCAGAATCATCGAGATCGCTCTTTTCGAGTTATTTAATGCGAGAAACACGTTATCTGGTGTTTTCACCACTCCACAGTGCGTTTGATATGCAGAACCAGCGATATCTTGGTTTTCGTGGGGTTTCAAGCTGAGATATGCATTTTTTACGATAATCTTGGTGAGACTTCTGTCCGAAGTATGCAGAATCATCGATATCGCTCGTTTCGAGCTATTTAATGCGAGAAACACGTTATCTGGTGTTTTCACCACTCCACAGTGCGTTGGATATGCAGAACCGGAGATATTTTGGTTTTCGTCGGGTTTCATGCTGAGATATGCATTTTCTACGATCAGCTTGGTGAGACATCTGTCCGAAGTATGCAGAAACATCGAGAGCGTTCTTTTCGAGCTATTTAATGCGAGAAACTCGTTTTCAGGGGTTTTCACCACTCCACAGTTCGTTGGATATGCAGAACCGGAGATATTTCGGTTTTCGTCGGGTTTCATGCTGAGATATGCATTTTCTACGATAAGCTAGGTGAGACATCTGTCCGCAGTATGCAGAAACATCGAGAGCGCTCTTTTCGAGCTATTTAATGCGAGAAACACGTTTTCTGGGGTTTTCACCACACCACAGTTCGTTGGATATGCAGAACAGGTGATATCTTGGTTTTCGAGGGGTTTCAAGCTGAGATATGCATTTTCTGCGATAATCTTGGAGAGACATCAGTCCGAAGTATGCAGAAACATCGAGAGCGCTCTTTTCTAGCTATTTAATGCGAGAAACACGTTATCTGGTGTTTTCAGCACTCCACAGTGCGTTTGATATGCAGAACCAGCGATATCTGGGTTTTCGTCGGGTTTCAAGCTGTGATATGCATTTTTTACGATAATCTTGGTGAGACTTCTGTCCGAAGTATGCTTGATCATCGAGATCGCTCGTTTCGACCTATTTAATGCGAGAAACACGTTATCTGGTGTTTTCACCACTCCACAGTGCGTTTGATATGCAGAACCGGCGATATCTTGGTTTTCGTGGGGTTTCAAGCTCAGATATGCATTTTCTGCGATAATCTTGGTGAGACTTCTGTCCGAAGCATGCAGAGTCATCGAGATCGTACTTTTCGAGCTATTTAATGCGAGAAACACGTTTTCTGGGGTTTTCACCACTCCACAGTTCGTTGGATATGCAGAACAGGAGATATCTTGGTTTTCGTGGGGTTTCTAGCAGAGATATGCATTTTCTGCGATAATCTTGGAGAGACATCAGTCCGAAGTATGCAGAAACATCGAGAGCGCTCTTTTCTAGCTTTTTAATGCGAGAAACACGTTATCTGGTGTTTTCACCACTCCACAGTGCGTTTGATAATCAGAACCGGCGATATCTTGGTTTTTGTTGGGTTTCAAGCTGAGATATGCATTTTTTACGATAATCTTGGTGAGACTTCTGTCCGAAGTATGCAGAATCATCGAGATCGCTCATTTCGAGCTATTTAATGCGAGAAACACGTTATCTGGTGTTTTCACCACTCCACAGTGCGTTGGATATGCAGAACCGGAGATATTTTGGTTTTCGTCGGGTTTCATGCTGAGATATGCAATTTCTACAATAAGCTTGGTGAGACATCTGTCCGAAGTATGCAGAAACATCGAGAGCGCTCTTTTCGAGCTATTTAATCCGAGAAACTCGTTTTCAGGGGTTTTCAATACTCCACAGTTCGTTGGATATGCAGAACCGGAGATATGTTGGTTTTCGTCGGGTTTCATGCTGAGATATGCATTTTCTACGATAAGCTAGGTGAGACATCTGTCCGAAGTATGCAGAAACATCGAGAGCGCTCTTTTCGAGCTATTTAATGCGAGAAACACGTTTTCTGGGGTTTTCACCACACCATAGTTCGTTGGATATGCAGAACAGGTGATATCTTGGTTTTCGAGGGGTTTCAAGCTGAGATATGCATTTTCTGCCATAATCTTGGAGAGACTTCTGTCCGAAGTATGCAGAATCATCGAGATCGCTCTTTTCGAGGTATTTAATGCGAGAAACAAGTTATCTGGTGTTTTCACCACTCCGCAGTGCGTTTGATATGCAGAACCAGCGATATCTTGGTTTTCGTGGGGTATCAAGCTCAGATATGCATTTTCTGCGATAATCTTGGTGAGATTTCTGTCCGAAGTATGCAGAATCATCGAGATCGCTCTTTTCGAGCTATTTAATGCGATAAACACGTTTTCTGGGTTTTTCACCACACCACAGTTCGTTGGATATGCAGAACAGGTGATATCTTGGTTTTCGAGGGGTTTGAAGCTGAGATATGCATTTTCTGCGATAAGCTAGGTGAGACATCTGTCCGAAGTATGCAGAAACATCGAGAGCGCTCTTTTCAAGCTATTTAATGCGAGAAACACGTTTTCTGGGGTTTTCACCACACCATAGTTCGTTGGATATGCAGAACAGGTGATATCTTGGTTTTCGAGGGGTTTCAAGCTGAGATATGCATTTCCTGCCATAATCTTGGAGAGACTTCTGTCCGAAGTATGCAGAATCATCGAGATCGCACTTTTCGAGCTATTTAATGCGAGAAACACGTTATCTGGTGTTTTCACCACACCACAGTGCGTTTGATATGCAGAACCGGCGATATCTTGGTTTTTGTGGGGTTTCAAGCTGAGATATGCATTTTTTACGATAATCTTGGTGAGACTTCTGTCCGAAGTATGCTTAGTCATCAAGATCGCTCTATTCGAGGTATTTAATGCGAGAAACACGTTATCTGGTGTTTTCAGCACTCCACAGTGCGTTTGATATGCAGAACCAGCGATATCTTGGTTTCCTTGGGGATTCAAGCTCAGATATGCAATTTCTACGAACATCTTGGTTAGACTTCTGTCCGAAGTATGCTTAATCATCGAGATCGCTCGTTTCGAGCTATTTAATGCGAGAAACACGTTATCTGGTGTTTTCAAAACTCCACAGTGCGTATGATATGCAGAACCGACGATATCTTGGTTTTCGTGGGGTTTCAAGCTCAGATATGCATTTTCTGCGATAATCTTGGTGAGACTTCTGTCCGAAGTATGCAGAGTCATCGAGATCGTACTTTTCGAGCTATTTAATGCGAGAAACACGTTTTCTGGGGTTTTCACCACTCCACAGTTCGTTGGATATGCAGAACAGGAGATATCATGGTTTTCGTGGGGTTTCTAGCAGAGATATGCATTTTCTGCGATAATCTTGGAGAGACATCAGTCCGAAGTATGCAGAAACATCGAGAGCGCTCTTTTCTAGCTTTTTAATGCGAGAAACACGTTATCTGGTGTTTTCACCACTCCACAGTGCGTTTGATAATCAGAACCGGCGATATCTTGGTTTTTGTTGGGTTTCAAGCTGAGATATGCATTTTTTACGATAATCTTGGTGAGACTTCTGTCCGAAGTATGCAGAATCATCGAGATCGCTCATTTCGAGCTATTTAATGCGAGAAACACGTTATCTGGTGTTTTCACCACTCCACAGTGCGTTGGATATGCAGAACCGGAGATATTTTGGTTTTCGTCGGGTTTCATGCTGAGATATGCAATTTCTACAATAAGCTTGGTGAGACATCTGTCCGAAGTATGCAGAAACATCGAGAGCGCTCTTTTCGAGCTATTTAATCCGAGAAACTCGTTTTCAGGGGTTTTCAATACTCCACAGTTCGTTGGATATGCAGAACCGGAGATATGTTGGTTTTCGTCGGGTTTCATGCTGAGATATGCATTTTCTACGATAAGCTAGGTGAGACATCTGTCCGAAGTATGCAGAAACATCGAGAGCGCTCTTTTCGAGCTATTTAATGCGAGAAACACGTTTTCTGGGGTTTTCACCACACCATAGTTCGTTGGATATGCAGAACAGGTGATATCTTGGTTTTCGAGGGGTTTCAAGCTGAGATATGCATTTTCTGCCATAATCTTGGAGAGACTTCTGTCCGAAGTATGCAGAATCATCGAGATCGCTCTTTTCGAGGTATTTAATGCGAGAAACAAGTTATCTGGTGTTTTCACCACTCCGCAGTGCGTTTGATATGCAGAACCAGCGATATCTTGGTTTTCGTGGGGTATCAAGCTCAGATATGCATTTTCTGCGATAATCTTGGTGAGATTTCTGTCCGAAGTATGCAGAATCATCGAGATCGCTCTTTTCGAGCTATTTAATGCGATAAACACGTTTTCTGGGTTTTTCACCACACCACAGTTCGTTGGATATGCAGAACAGGTGATATCTTGGTTTTCGAGGGGTTTGAAGCTGAGATATGCATTTTCTGCGATAAGCTAGGTGAGACATCTGTCCGAAGTATGCAGAAACATCGAGAGCGCTCTTTTCAAGCTATTTAATGCGAGAAACACGTTTTCTGGGGTTTTCACCACACCATAGTTCGTTGGATATGCAGAACAGGTGATATCTTGGTTTTCGAGGGGTTTCAAGCTGAGATATGCATTTCCTGCCATAATCTTGGAGAGACTTCTGTCCGAAGTATGCAGAATCATCGAGATCGCACTTTTCGAGCTATTTAATGCGAGAAACACGTTATCTGGTGTTTTCACCACACCACAGTGCGTTTGATATGCAGAACCGGCGATATCTTGGTTTTTGTGGGGTTTCAAGCTGAGATATGCATTTTTTACGATAATCTTGGTGAGACTTCTGTCCGAAGTATGCTTAGTCATCAAGATCGCTCTATTCGAGGTATTTAATGCGAGAAACACGTTATCTGGTGTTTTCAGCACTCCACAGTGCGTTTGATATGCAGAACCAGCGATATCTTGGTTTCCTTGGGGATTCAAGCTCAGATATGCAATTTCTACGAACATCTTGGTTAGACTTCTGTCCGAAGTATGCTTAATCATCGAGATCGCTCGTTTCGAGCTATTTAATGCGAGAAACACGTTATCTGGTGTTTTCAAAACTCCACAGTGCGTATGATATGCAGAACCGACGATATCTTGGTTTTCGTGGGGTTTCAAGCTCAGATATGCATTTTCTGCGATAATCTTGGTGAGACTTCTGTCCGAAGTATGCAGAGTCATCGAGATCGTACTTTTCGAGCTATTTAATGCGAGAAACACGTTTTCTGGGGTTTTCACCACTCCACAGTTCGTTGGATATGCAGAACAGGAGATATCATGGTTTTCGTGGGGTTTCTAGCAGAGATATGCATTTTCTGCGATAATCTTGGAGAGACATCAGTCCGAAGTATGCAGAAACATCGAGAGCGCTCTTTTCGAGCTATTTAATGCGAGAAACACGTTATCTGGTGTTGTCAACACTCTACAGTGCGTTTGATAAACAGAACCGGCGATATCTTGGTTTTTGTTGGGTTTCAAGCTGAGATATGCATTTTTTACGATAATCTTGGTGAGACTTCTGTCCGAAGTATGCAGAATCATCGAGATCGCTCGTTTCGAGCTATTTAATGCGAGAAACACGTTATCTGGTGTTTTCTCCACTCCACAGTGCGTTTGATAATCAGAACCGGCGATATCTTGGTTTTTGTTGGGTTTCAAGCTGAGATATGCATTTTTTACGATAATCTTGGTGAGACTTCTGTCCGAAGTATGCTTAATCATCGAGATCGCTCTATTCGAGCAATTTAATGCGAGAAACACGTTTTCTGGGGTTTTCACCACACCAGAGTTCGTCGGATATGCAGAACAGGTGATATCTTGGCTTTCGAGGGGTTTCAAGCTGAGATATGCATTTTCTGCGATAATCTTGGAGAGACTTCTGTCCGAAGTATGCAGAATCATCGAGATCGCTCTTTTCGAGCTATTTATTGCGAGAAACAAGTTATCTGGTGTTTTCACCACTCCACAGTGCGTTTGATATGCAGAACCAGCGATATCTTGGTTTTCGTGGGGTTTCAAGCTCAGATATGCATTTTCTGCGATAATCTTGGTGAGATTTCTGTCCGAAGTATGCAGAATCATCGAGATCGCTCTTTTCGAGCTATTTAATGCGAGAAACACGTTTTCTAGGGTTTTCACCACACCACAGTTCGTTGGATATGCAGAACAGGTGATACCTTGGTTTTCGTGGGGTTTCAAGCTGAGATATGCATTTTCTGCGATAATCTTGGAGAGACTTCTGTCCGAAGTATGCAGAATCATCGAGATCGCACTTTTCGAGCTATTTAATGCGAGAAACACGTTATCTGGTGTTTTCAGCACTCCACAGTGCGTTTGATATGCAGAACTGGCGATATCTTGGTTTATGTGGGGTTTCAAGCTGAGATATGCATTTTTTACGATAATCTTGGTGAGACTTCTGACCGAAGTATGCTTAGTCATCACGATCGCTCTATTCGAGGTATTTAATGCGAGAAACACGTTATCTGGTGTTTTCAGCACTCCACAGTGCCTTTGATATGCAGAACCAGCGATATCTTGGTTTTCGTGGGGATTCAAGCTCAGATATGCAATTTCTACGAACATCTTGGTTAGACTTCTGTCCGAAGTATGCTTAATCATCGAGATCGCTCGTTTCGAGCTATTTAATGCGAGAAACACGTTATCTGGTGTTTTCAAAACTCCACAGTGCGTATGATATGCAGAACCGACGATATCTTGGTTTTCGTGGGGTTTCAAGCTCAGATATGCATTTTCTGCGATAATCTTGGAGAGACTTCTGTCCGAAGTATGCAGAATCATCGAGATCGCACTTTTCGAGCTATTTAATGCGAGAAACACGTTATCTGGTGTTTTCAGCACTCCACAGTGCGTTTGATATGCAGAACTGGCGATATCTTGGTTTATGTGGGGTTTCAAGCTGAGATATGCATTTTTTACGATAATCTTGGTGAGACTTCTGACCGAAGTATGCTTAGTCATCACGATCGCTCTATTCGAGGTATTTAATGCGAGAAACACGTTATCTGGTGTTTTCACCACTCCACAGTGCGTATGATATGCAGAACCGGCGATATCTTGGTTTTCGTGGGGTTTGAAGCTGAGATATGCATTTTCTGCGATAATCTTGGTGAGACATCTGTCCGAAGTGTGCAGAATCATCGAGATCGCTCGTTTCGAGCTATTTAGTGCGAGAAACACGTTATCTGGTGTTTTCACCACTCCACAGTGCGTTGGATATGCAGAACCGGAGATATTTTGGTTTTCGCCGGGTTTCATGCTGAAATATGCATTTTCTACGATAAGCTTGGTGAGACATCAGTCCGAAGTATGCAGAAACATCGAGAGCGCTGTTTTCGAGCTATTTAATGCGAGAAACACGTTTTCTGGGGTTTTCACCACACCACAGTTCGTTGGATATGCAGAACAGGTGATATCTTGGTTTTCGAGGGGTTTGAAGCTGAGATATGCATTTTCTGCGATAATCTTGGTGAGATTTCTGTCCGAAGTATGCAGAATCATCGAGATCGCACTTTTCGAGCTATTTAATGCGAGAAACACGGTATCTGGTGTTTTCACCACTCCACAGTGCGTTTGATATGCAGAACCGGCGATATCTTGGTTTTTGTGGGGTTTCAACCTGAGATATACATTTTTTACGATAATCTTGGTGAGACTTCTGTCCGATGTATGCTTAATCGTCAAGTTCGCTCTATTCGAGCTATTTAATGCGAGAAACACGTTATCTGGTGTTTTCAGCACTCCACAGTGCGTTTGATATGCAGAACCAGCGATATCTTGGTTTTCGTGGGGATTCAAGCTCAGATATGCAATTTCTACGAACATCTTGGTTAGACTTCTGTCCGAAGTATGCTTAATCATCGAGATCGCTCGTTTCGAGCTATTTAATGCGAGAAACACGATATCTGGTGTTTTCAAAACTCCACAGTGCGTATGATATGCAGAACCGACGATATCTTGGTTTTCGTGGGGTTTCAAGCTCAGATATGCATTTTCTGCGATAATCTTGGTGAGACTTCTGTCCGAAGTATGCAGAGTCATCGAGATCGTACTTTTCGAGCTATTTAATGCGAGAAACACGTTTTCTGGGGTTTTCACCACTCCACAGTTCGTTGGATATGCAGAACAGGTGATATCTTGGTTTTCGAGGGGTTTCAAGCTGAGATATGCATTTTCTACGATAAGCTTGGTGAGTCATCTGTCCGAAGTATGCAGAAACATCGAGAGCGCTCTTTTCGAGCTATTTAATGCGAGAAACTCGTTTTCTGGGGTTTTCACCACTCCACAGTTCGTTGGATATGCAGAACCGGAGATATTTTGGTTTTCGTCGGGTTTCATGCTGAGATATGCATTTTCTACCATAAGCTAGGTGAGACATCTGTCCGAAGTATGCAGAAACATCGAGAGCGCTCTTTTCGAGCTATTTAATGCGAGAAACTCTTTTTCTGGGGTTTTCAACACTCCGCAGTTCGTTGGATATGCAGAACCGCAGATATCTTGGATTTCGTGGGGTTCCAAGCTGAGCTATGCATTTTTTACGATAATCTTGGTGAGACTTCTGTCCGAAGTATGCTTAATCATCGAGATCGCTCGTTTCGACCTATTTAATGCGAGAAACATGTTATCTGGTGTTTTCAGCACTCCACAGTGCGTTTGATATGCAGAACCAGCGATATCTGGGTTTTCGTCGGGTTTCAAGCTGAGATATGCATTTTTTACGATAATCTTGGTGAGACTTCTGTCCGAAGTATGATTGATCATCGAGATCACTCGTTTCGACCTATTTAATGCGAGATACACGTTATCTGGTGTTTTCACCACTCCACAGTGCGTATGATATGCAGAACCGGCGATATCTTGGTTTTCGTGGGGTTTGAAGCTGAGATATGCATTTTCTGCGATAATCTTGGTGAGACATCTGTCCGAAGTGTGCAGAATCATCGAGATCGCTCGTTTCGAGCTATTTAGTGCGAGAAACACGTTATCTGGTGTTTTCACCACTCCACAGTGCGTTGGATATGCAGAACCGGAGATATTTTGGTTTTCGTCGGGTTTCATGCGGAAATATGCATTTTCTACGATAAGCTTGGTGAGACATCAGTCCGAAGTATGCAGAAACATCGAGAGCGCTGTTTTCGAGCTATTTAATGCGAGAAACACGTTTTCTGGGGTTTTCACCACACCACAGTTCGTTGGATATGCAGAACAGGTGATATCTTGGTTTTCGAGGGGTTTGAAGCTGAGATATGCATTTTCTGCGATAATCTTGGAGAGACTTCTGTCCGAAGTATGCAGAATCATCGAGATCGCTCTTTTCGAACTATTTAATGCGAGAAACAAGTTATCTGGTGTTTTCACCACTCCACAGTGCGTTTGATATGCAGAACCTGCGATATCTTGGTTTTCGAGGGGTTTCAAGCTGAGATATGCATTTTTTACGATAATCTTGGTGAGACTTCTGTCCGAAGTATGCTTAGTCATCAAGATCGGTCTATTCGAGCTATTTAATGCGAGAAACACGTTATCTGGTGTTTTCAGCACTCCACAGTGCGTTTGATATGCAGAACCAGCGATATCTTGGTTTTCGTGGGGATTCAAGCTCAGATATGCAATTTCTGCGATAATCTTGGTGAGACTTCTGTCCGAAGTATGCTTAATCATCGAGATCGCTCGTTGCGAGCTATTTAATGCGAGAAACACGTTATCTGGTGTTTTCAGCACTCCACAGTGCGTTTGATATGCAGAACCAGCGATATCTTGGTTTTCGTGGGGTTTCAAGCAGAGATATGCATTTTCTGCGATAATCTTGGGGAGACTTCTGTCCGAAGTCTGCAGAATCATCGAGATCGCTCTTTTCGAGCTATATAATGCGAGAAACACGTTTTCTGGGGTTTTCACCACACCACAGTTCGTTTGATATGCAGAACCGGCGATATCTTCGTTTTCGTGGGTATTCAAGCTGAGATATGGATTTTCTATGATAATCTTGGTCAGACTTCAGTCAGAAGTATGCAGAATCGTCTAGATCGCTCTTTTCAAGCTATTTAATGCGAAAAAACAATTTTTCTGGTGTTTTCAACATTCCACAGTGCGTTTGATATGCAGAACCGGCGATATCTTGATTTTCGTATTGTTTCCAGCTGAGATATGCATTTTCTGCGATAATCTTGGTGAGTCTTCTGTCAGAAGTATGTAGAACCATCTAGATCGCTCTTTTCGAACTATTCAATGCGAGAAACACGTTTTCTGGTGTATTCACCACTCCACAGTACGTTTGATGTGCAGAACCGGAGATAACTTGGTTTTCGTGAGGTTTCAAGCTGAGATATGCATTTTCTCCGATAATATTGGTGAGACTTCAGTCAGAAGTATGCAGAATCATCTAGATCGCTCGTGTCGAGCTATTTAATGCAAAAAAAACAAGTTTTCTGGTGTTTTCAACATTCCACAGTGCGTTAGATATGCAGAACCGGCGATATCTTGATTTTCGTATTGTTTCCAGCTGAGATATGCACTTTCTGCGATAATCTTGGTGAGTCTTCTGTCAGAAGTATGTAGAACCATCTAGATCGCTCTTTTCGAGCTATTTAATGCGAGAAACACGTTTTCTGGTGTATTCACAACACCACAGTACGTTTGACATGCAGAACCGGCGACATCTTGATTTTCGTGAGGTTTCAAGCTGAGATATGGATTTTTGACGATAATCTTGGTGAGACTTCAGTCAGAAGTATGCAGAATCATCTAGATCCCTTTTTTCGAGCTATTTAATGCGAGAAACACGTTATCTGGTTGTTTTCACCACTCCACAGTGCGTTTGATATGAAGAACCGGCGACATCTTGGATTTCGTCGGGTTTCAAGCTGAGGTATGCATTTTCTACGTTAATCTTTGTGCGACTTCTGTCAGAAGTATGCAGAATCTTCGAGATCGCTCTTTTCGAGCTATTTAATGTGAAAAAACAAGTTTTCTGGTGTTTTCACCACTCAACAGTACGTTTGACATGCAGAACCGGAGATATCTTTGTTTCGGTCGGGTTTCAAGCTGAGATATGCATTTTCCACGATAATCTTGGTGAGACGTCTGTCAGAAGTATGCAGAATCTTCGAGAACGCTCTTTTCGAGCTACATAATGCGAGAAACACGTTATCAGGTGTTTTCACAACTCCACAGTGCGTTTTATATGCAGAATCGGCGATATCTTGGTTTCGGTCGGGTTTCAAGCTGAGATATGCATTTTCTGCGATAATCTTGGTGAGTCTTCATTCAGAAGTATGCAGAATCATCGAGATCCCTTTTTTCGAGCTATTTAATGCGAGAAACACGTTATCTGGTGTTTTCACCACTCCACAGTGCGTTTGATATGCAGAACCGGCGACATCTTGGATTTCGTCGGGTTTCAAGCTGAGATATGCATTTTCTACGTTAATTTTTGTGAGACTTCTGTCAGAAATATGCAGAATCTTCGAGATCGCTCTTTTCGATCTATTTAATGTGAAAAAACAAGTGTTCTGGTGTTTTCAATTTCCACAGTGCGTTTTATATGCAGAACCGGCGATATCTTGATTTTCGTTGTGTTTCCAGCTGAGATATGCATTTTCTGCGATAATCTTGGTGAGTCTTCTGTCAGAAGTATGCAGAATCATCGATATCCCTTTTTTCGAGCTATTTAATGCGAGAAACACGTTATATGGTGTTTACATCACTC
Source organism: Anthophora plumipes (assembly GCA_951804975.1). NCBI lineage: Eukaryota > Metazoa > Arthropoda > Insecta > Hymenoptera > Apidae > Anthophora > Anthophora plumipes. The sequence continues at coordinate 3,223,862 of CATORF010000997.1, forward strand.
TACAGTTCGTTGGATATGCAGAACCGGAGATATCTTGGTTTTCGTGGGGTTTCAAGCTGAGATATGCATTTTCAACGATAATCTTGGTGAGACTTCTGTCAGAAGTATGCAGAATCATCGGGATCGCTCTTTTCAAGCTATTTAATGCGATAAAACAAGTTTTCTGGTGTTTTCAACATTCCACAGTTCGTTTTATATGCAGAACCGGCGATATCTTGATTTTCGTGGTGTTTCCAGCTGAGATATGCATTTTCTGCGATAATCTTGTTGAGACTTCCGTCCGAAGTATGCAGAATCATCGAGATCGCTCGTTTCGAGCTACTTAATGCGCGAAACACGTTTTCTGGTGTTTTCACCACTCCACAGAGCGTTTGATATGCAGAACCGGCGACATCTTGGTTTTCGTGGAGTTTCAAGCTGAGATATGCATTTTCTGCGATAATCTTGTTGAGACTTCTGTCCGAAGTATGCAGAATCATCCAGATCGCTCTTTTCGAGCTACTTAATGCGCGAAACACGTTTTCTGGTGTTTTCACCACTCCACAGTGCGTTCGATATGCAGAACAGCAGATATCTTGGTTTTCGTGGGGTATCAAGCTGAGATATGCATTTTCTGCGATAATCTTGTTGAGACTTCTGTCAGAAGTATGCAGAATCATCGAGATCGCTCGTTTCGAGCTGCTTAATGCGCGAAACACGTTTTCTGGTGTTTTCACCACTCCACAGTGCGTTTGATATGCAGAACCGGCGACATCTTGGTTTTCGTGGGGTTTCAAGCTGAGATATGCATTTTCTGCGATAATCTTGTTGAGACTTCTGTCCGAAGTTTGCAGAAACGTCGAGAGCGCTCTTTTCGAGATATTTAATGCGAGAAACACGTTATCTGGTGTCTTCACCACTCCACAGTGCGTTTGATACGCAGAACCGGCGATATCTTGGTTTTCGTGGGGTTTCAAGCGGAGATATGCATTTTCTGCGATAATATTGGTGAGACTTCAGTCAGAAGTATGCAGAATCATCTAGATCGCTCTTTTCGAGCTACTTAATGCGCGAAACACGTTTTCTGGTGTTTTCACTACTCCACAGTGCGTTTGATATGCAGAACCAGCGATATCTTGGTTATCGTGGGGTTTCAAGATGAGATATGCATTTTCTGCGATAATATTGGTGAGACTTCAGTCAGAAGTAAGCAGAATCATCTAGATCACTCTTTTCGAGCTATTTAATGCGAAAAAACAAGTTTTCTGGTGTTTTCAACATTCCACAGTGCGTTTGATATGCAGAACCGGAGATATTTTGGTTTTCGTCGGGTTTCAAGCTGACATATGCATTTTCTACGATAAGCTTGGTGAAACATCTGTCCGAAGTATGCAGAAACGTCGAGAGCGCTCTTTTCGAGCTATTTAATGCGAGAAACACGTTTTCTGGTGTTTTCAACACTCCACAGTGCGTTTGATATGCCGAACTGGCGATATCTTGGTTTTCGTGGGGTTTCAGGCTGAGATATGCATTTTCTGCGATAATCTTGGTGAGACTTCTGTCCGAAGTATGCAGAATCATCGCGATCGCTCTTTTCGAGCTATTTAATGCGAGAAACACGTTATCTGGTGTTTTCACCACTCCACAGTACGTATGATATGCAGAACCGGCGATATCTTGGTTTTCGTGGGGTTTCAAGCGGAGATATGCATTTTCTGCGATAATATTGGTGAGACTTCAGTCAGAAGTATGCAGAATCATCTAGATCGCGCTTTTCGAGCTACTTAATGCGCGAAACACGTTTTCTGGTGTTTTCACCACTCCACAGTGCTTTTGATATGCAGAACCAGCGATATCTTGCTTTTCGTGGGGTTTCAAGATGAGATATGCATTTTCTGCGATAATATTGGTGAGACTTCAGTCAGAAGTATGCAGAATCATCTAGATCGCTCTTTTCGAGCTACTTAATGCGCGAAACACGTTTTCTGGTGTTTTCACCACTCCACAGTGCGTTCGATATGCAGAACAGCAGATATCTTGGCTTTCGTGGGGTTTCAAGCTGAGATATGCATTTTTTACGATAATCTTGGTGAGACTTCTGTCCGAAGTATGCTGAATCATCGATATCGCTCTTTTCGAGCTAGTTAGAGCGAGAAACACGTTATCTGGTGTTTCCACCACTCCACAGTGCGTTTGATATGCAGAACAGTAGATATCTTGGTTTTCGTGGGGTTTCAAGCTGAAATATGCATTTTCTGCGATAATTTTGGTGAGACTTCTGTCCGAAGTATGCAGATTCATCGAGATCGCTCGTCTCGAGCTATTTAATGCGAGAAACACGTTATCTGGTGTTTTCACCACTCCACAGTGCGTTTGATATGCAGAACTAGCGATATCTTGGTTTTCGTGGGGTTTCAAGCTGAGATATGCATTTTCTGCGATAATCTGGGTGAGTCTTCTGTCCGAAGTATGCTGAATCATCGAGACCGCTCTTTTCGAGCTAGTTAGTGCGAGAAACACGTTATCTGGTGTTTTCACCACTCCACAGTGCGTTTGATATGCAGAACAGTAAATATCTTGGTTTTCGTGGGGTTTCAAGCTGAGATATGCATTTTCTGCGATAATCTTGTTGAGACTTCTGTCCGAAGTATGCAGAATCATCGAGATCGCTCGTTTCGAGCTACTTAATGCGAGAAACACGTTATCTGGTGTTTCCACCACTCCACAGTGCGTTTGATATGCAGAACAGTAGATATCTTGGTTTTCGTGGGGTTTCAAGCTGAAATGTGCATTTTCTGCGATAATCTTGTTGAGACATCTGTCCGAAGTATGCAGAATCATCGAGATCGCACTTTTCGAGCTATTTAATGCGAGAAACACGTTATCTGGGGTTTTCACCACTCCACAGTGCGTATGGTATGCAGAACCGGCGATATCTTGGTTTTCGTGGGGTTTCAAGCTGAGATATGCATTTTTTACGATAATTTTGGTGAGATTTCTGTCCGAAGTATGCAGAATCATCGAGATCGCTCGTCTCGAGCTATTTAATGCGAGAAACACGTTATCTGGTGTTTTCACCACTCCACAGTGCGTTTGATATGCAGAACTAGCGATATCTTGGTTTTCGTGGGGTTTCAAGCTGAGATACGCGTTTTCTGCGATAATCTGGGTGAGTCTTCTGCCCGAAGTATGCTGAATCATCGAGACCGCTCTTTTCGAGATAGTTAGTGCGAGAAACACGTTATCTGGTATTTTCACCACTCCACAGTGCGTTTGATATGCAGAACAGTAGATATCTTGGTTTTCGTGGGGTTTCAAGCTGAGATATGCATTTTCTGCGATAAACTTGGTGAGACTTCTGTTAGAAGTATGCAGAATCATCGAGATCGCACTTGTCGAGCTATTTAATGCGAGAAACACGTTATCTGCTGTTTTCACCACTCCACAGTTGGTTTGATATGCAGAACCGGAGATATTTTGGTTTTCGCCGGGTTTCAAGCTGAGATATGCATTTTCTACGATAAGCTTGGTGAGACATCAGTCCGAAGTATGCAGAAACATCGAGATCGCGCTTTTCGAGCTATTTAATGCGAGAAACACGGTATCTGGTGTTTTCACCACACCACAGTTCGTTGGATATGCAGAACAGTAGATATCTTTGTTTTCGTGGGGTTTCAAGCAGAGATATGCATTTTCTGCGATAATCTTGGTGAGACTTCTGTTAGAAGTATGCAGAAACATCGAGAGCGCTCTTTTCGAGCTATTTAATGCGAGAAACTCGTTTTCTAGGGTTTTCACCACTAAACAGTTCGTTGGATATGCAGAGCCGGAGATATCTTGGTTTTCGTGGGGTTTCAAGCTGAGATATGCATTTCCTGCGATAATCTTGGTGACACTTCTGTCCGAAGTATGCAGAATCATCGAGAGCGCTCTTTTCGAGCTATTTAATGCGAGAAACTCTTTTTCTGGGGTTTTCAACACTCCGCAGTTCGTTGGATATGCAGAACCGGAGATATCTTGGATTTCGTGGGGTTCCAAGCTGAGCTATGCATTTTTTACGATAATCTTGGTGAGACTTCTGTCCGAAGTATGCTTAATCATCGAGATCGCTCGTTTCGACCTATTTAATGCGAGAAACATGTTATCTGGTGTTTTCAGCACTCCACAGTGCGTTTGATATGCAGAACCAGCGATATCTGGGTTTTCGTCGGGTTTCAAGCTGAGATATGCATTTTTTACGATAATCTTGGTGAGACTTCTGTCCGAAGTATGATTGATCATCGAGATCGCTCGTTTCGACCTATTTAATGCGAGATACACGTTATCTGGTGTTTTCACCACTCCACAGTGCGTATGATATGCAGAACCGGCGATATCTTGGTTTTCGTGGGGTTTGAAGCTGAGATATGCATTTTCTGCGATAATCTTGGTGAGACATCTGTCCGAAGTGTGCAGAATCATCGAGATCGCTCGTTTCGAGCTATTTAATGCGAGAAACACGTTATCTGGTGTTTTCACCACTCCACAGTGCGTTGGATATGCAGAACCGGAGATATTTTGGTTTTCGTCGGGTTTCATGCGGAAATATGCATTTTCTACGATAAGCTTGGTGAGACATCAGTCCGAAGTATGCAGAAACATCGAGAGCGCTGTTTTCGAGCTATTTAATGCGAGAAACACGTTTTCTGGGGTTTTCACCACACCACAGTTCGTTGGATATGCAGAACAGGTGATATCTTGGTTTTCGAGGGGTTTGAAGCTGAGATATGCATTTTCTGCGATAATCTTGGAGAGACTTCTGTCCGAAGTATGCAGAATCATCGAGATCGCTCTTTTCGAACTATTTAATGCGAGAAACAAGTTATCTGGTGTTTTCACCACTCCACAGTGCGTTTGATATGCAGAACCTGCGATATCTTGGTTTTCGAGGGGTTTCAAGCTGAGATATGCATTTTTTACGATAATCTTGGTGAGACTTCTGTCCGAAGTATGCTTAGTCATCAAGATCGCTCTATTCGAGCTATTTAATGCGAGAAACACGTTATCTGGTGTTTTCAGCACTCCACAGTGCGTTTGATATGCAGAACCAGCGATATCTTGGTTTTCGTGGGGATTCAAGCTCAGATATGCAATTTCTGCGATAATCTTGGTGAGACTTCTGTCCGAAGTATGCTTAATCATCGAGATCGCTCGTTGCGAGCTATTTAATGCGAGAAACACGTTATCTGGTGTTTTCAAAACTCCACAGTGCGTATGATATGCAGAACCGACGATATTTTGGTTTTCGTCGGGTTTCATGCTGAGATATGCATTTTTTACGATAATCTTGGTGAGACTTCTGTCCGAAGTATGCTTAATCATCGAGATCGCTCGTTTCGACCTATTTAATGCGAGAAACACGTTATCTGGTGTTTTCAGCACTCCACAGTGCGTTTGATATGCAGAACCAGCGGTATCTTGGTTTTCGTGGGGTTTCAAGCAGAGATATGCATTTTCTGCGATAATCTTGGGGAGACTTCTGTCCGAAGTCTGCAGAATCATCGAGATCGCTCTTTTCGAGCTATATAATGCGAGAAACACGTTTTCTGGGGTTTTCACCACACCACAGTTCGTTTGATATGCAGAACCGGCGATATCTTCGTTTTCGTGGGTATTCAAGCTGAGATATGGATTTTCTATGATAATCTTGGTCAGACTTCAGTCAGAAGTATGCAGAATCGTCTAGATCGCTCTTTTCAAGCTATTTAATGCGAAAAAACAATTTTTCTGGTGTTTTCAACATTCCACAGTGCGTTTGATATGCAGAACCGGCGATATCTTGATTTTCGTATTGTTTCCAGCTGAGATATGCATTTTCTGCGATAATCTTGGTGAGTCTTCTGTCAGAAGTATGTAGAACCATCTAGATCGCTCTTTTCGAACTATTCAATGCGAGAAACACGTTTTCTGGTGTATTCACCACTCCACAGTACGTTTGATGTGCAGAACCGGAGATAACTTGGTTTTCGTGAGGTTTCAAGCTGAGATATGCATTTTCTCCGATAATATTGGTGAGACTTCAGTCAGAAGTATGCAGAATCATCTAGATCGCTCGTGTCGAGCTATTTAATGCAAAAAAAACAAGTTTTCTGGTGTTTTCAACATTCCACAGTGCGTTAGATATGCAGAACCGGCGATATCTTGATTTTCGTATTGTTTCCAGCTGAGATATGCACTTTCTGCGATAATCTTGGTGAGTCTTCTGTCAGAAGTATGTAGAACCATCTAGATCGCTCTTTTCGAGCTATTTAATGCGAGAAACACGTTTTCTGGTGTATTCACCACACCACAGTACGTTTGACATGCAGAACCGGCGACATCTTGATTTTCGTGAGGTTTCAAGCTGAGATATGGATTTTTGACGATAATCTTGGTGAGACTTCAGTCAGAAGTATGCAGAATCATCTAGATCCCTTTTTTCGAGCTATTTAATGCGAGAAACACGTTATCTGGTTGTTTTCACCACTCCACAGTGCGTTTGATATGAAGAACCGGCGACATCTTGGATTTCGTCGGGTTTCAAGCTGAGGTATGCATTTTCTACGTTAATCTTTGTGCGACTTCTGTCAGAAGTATGCAGAATCTTCGAGATCGCTCTTTTCGAGCTATTTAATGTGAAAAAACAAGTTTTCTGGTGTTTTCACCACTCAACAGTACGTTTGACATGCAGAACCGGAGATATCTTTGTTTCGGTCGGGTTTCAAGCTGAGATATGCATTTTCCACGATAATCTTGGTGAGACGTCTGTCAGAAGTATGCAGAATCTTCGAGAACGCTCTTTTCGAGCTACATAATGCGAGAAACACGTTATCAGGTGTTTTCACAACTCCACAGTGCGTTTGATATGCAGAACCGGCGACATCTTGGCTTTCGTCGGGTATCAAGCTGAGATATGCATTTTCGACGATAATCTTGGTGAGACTTCTGTCAGAAGTATGCAGAATCATCGGGATCGCTCTTTTCAAGCTATTTAATGCGATAAAACAAGTTTTCTGGTGTTTTCAACATTCCACAGTGCGTTTTATATGCAGAATCGGCGATATCTTGGTTTCGGTCGGGTTTCAAGCTGAGATATGCATTTTCTGCGATAATCTTGGTGAGTCTTCTTTCAGAAGTATGCAGAATCATCGAGATCCCTTTTTTCGAGCTATTTAATGCGAGAAACACGTTATCTGGTGTTTTCACCACTCCACAGTGCGTTTGATATGCAGAACCGGCGACATCTTGGATTTCGTCGGGTTTCAAGCTGAGATATGCATTTTCTACGTTAATTTTTGTGAGACTTCTGTCAGAAGTATGCAGAATCTTCGAGATCGCTCTTTTCGATCTATTTAATGTGAAAAAACAAGTGTTCTGGTGTTTTCAATTTCCACAGTGCGTTTTATATGCAGAACCGGCGATATCTTGATTTTCGTTGTGTTTCCAGCTGAGATATGCATTTTCTGCGATAATCTTGGTGAGTCTTCTGTCAGAAGTATGCAGAATCATCGATATCCCTTTTTTCGAGCTATTTAATGTGAGAAACACGTTATATGGTGTTTACATCACTCTACAGTTCGTTGGATATGCAGAACCGGAGATATCTTGGTTTTCGTGGGGTTTCAAGCTGAGATATGCATTTTCAACGATAATCTTGGTGAGACTTCTGTCAGAAGTATGCAGAATCATCGGGATCGCTCTTTTCAAGCTATTTAATGCGATAAAACAAGTTTTCTGGTGTTTTCAACATTCCACAGTTCGTTTTATATGCAGAACCGGCGATATCTTGATTTTCGTGGTGTTTCCAGCTGAGATATGCATTTTCTGCGATAATCTTGGTGAGTCTTCTTTCAGAAGTATGCAGAATCATCGAGATCGCTCGTTTCGACCTATTTAATGCGAAAAACACGTTATCTGGTGTTTTCAGCAATCCACAGTGCGTTTGATATGCAGAACCAGCGATATCTTGGTTTTCGTGGGGTTTCAAGCTCAGATATGCATTTTCTGCGATAATCTTGGTGAGATTTCTGTCCGAAGTATGCAGAATCATCGAGATCGCACTTTTCGAGCTATTTAATGCGAGAAACACGGTATCTGGTGTTTTCACCACTCCACAGTGCGTTTGATATGCAGAACCGGCGATATCTTGGTTTTTGTGGGGTTTCAAGCTGAGATATACATTTTTTACGATAATCTTGGTGAGACTTCTGTCCGATGTATGTTTAATCGTCAAGTTCGCTCTATTCGAGCTATTTAATGCGAGAAACACGTTATCTGGTGTTTTCACCACTCCACAGTGCGTTTGATATGCAGAACCGGCGATAATTTGGTTTTTGTGGGGTTTCTAGCAGAGATATGCATTTTCTGCGATAATACTGGTGAGACTTCAGTCAGAAGTATGCAGAATCATCTAGATCGCTCTTTTCGAGCTACTTAATGCACGAAACGCGTTTTCTGGTGTTTGCACCACTCCACAGTGCGTTCGATATGCAGAACAGTAGATATCTTGGTTTTCGTGGGGTTTCAAGCTGAGATATGCATTTTCTGCGATAATCTTGTTGAGACTTCTGTCCGAAGTATGCAGAATCATCGAGATCGCTCGTTTCGAGCTACTTAATGCGCGAAACACGTTTTCTGGTGTTTTCACCACTCCACAGAGCGTTTGATATGCAGAACCGGCGACATCTTGGTTTTCGTGGGGTTTCAAGCTGAGATATGCATTTTCTGCGATAATCTTGTTGAGACTTCTGTCCGAAGTATGCAGAATCATCCAGATCGCTCTTTTCGAGCTACTTAATGCGCGAAACACGTTTTCTGGTGTTTTCACCACTCCACAGTGCGTTCGATATGCAGAACAGCAGATATCTTGGTTTTCGTGGGGTATCAAGCTGAGATATGCATTTTCTGCGATAATCTTGTTGAGACTTCTGTCAGAAGTATGCAGAATCATCGAGATCGCTCGTTTCGAGCTGCTTAATGCGCGAAACACGTTTTCTGGTGTTTTCACCACTCCACAGTGCGTTTGATATGCAGAACCGGCGACATCTTGGTTTTCGTGGGGTTTCAAGCTGAGATATGCATTTTCTGCGATAATCTTGTTGAGACTTCTGTCCGAAGTTTGCAGAAACGTCGAGAGCGCTATTTTCGAGATATTTAATGCGAGAAACACGTTATCTGGTGTTTTCACCACTCCACAGTGCGTTTGATACGCAGAACCGGCGATATCTTGGTTTTCGTGGGGTTTCAAGCGGAGATATGCATTTTCTGCGATAATATTGGTGAGACTTCAGTCAGAAGTATGCAGAATCATCTAGATCGCTCTTTTCGAGCTACTTAATGCGCGAAACACGTTTTCTGGTGTTTTCACTACTCCACAGTGCGTTTGATATGCAGAACCAGCGATATCTTGGTTTTCGTGGGGTTTCAAGATGAGATATGCATTTTCTGCGATACTATTGGTGAGACTTCAGTCAGAAGTATGCAGAATCATCTAGATCGCTCTTTTCGAGCTATTTAATGCGAAAAAACAAGTTTTCTGGTGTTTTCAACATTCCACAGTGCGTTTGATATGCAGAACCGGAGATATTTTGGTTTTCGTCGGGTTTCAAGCTGACATATGCATTTTCTGCGATAATCTTGGTGAGACTTCTGTCCGAAGTATGCTGAATCATCGCGATCGCTCTTTTCGAGCTATTTAATGCGAGAAACACGTTATCTGGTGTTTTCACCACTCCACAGTACGTATGATATGCAGAACCGGCGATATCTTGGTTTTCGTGGGGTTTCAAGCGGAGATATGCATTTTCTGCGATAATATTGGTGAGACTTCAGTCAGAAGTATGCAGAATCATCTAGATCGCGCTTTTCGAGCTACTTAATGCGCGAAACACGTTTTCTGGTATTTTCACCACTCCACAGTGCGTTCGATATGCAGAACAGCAGATATCTTGGTTTTCGTGGGGTTTCAAGCTGAGATATGCATTTTCTGCGATAATCTTGTTGAGACTTCTGTCCGAAGTTTGCAGAAACGTCGAGAGCGCTCTTTTCGAGCTACTTAATGCGAGAAACACGTTTTCTGGTGTTTTCACCACTCCACAGTGCTTTTGATATGCAGAACCAGCGATATCTTGCTTTTCGTGGGGTTTCAAGATGAGATATGCATTTTCTGCGATAATATTGGTGAGACTTCAGTCAGAAGTATGCAGAATCATCTAGATCGCTCTTTTCGAGCTACTTAATGCGCGAAACACGTTTTCTGGTGTTTTCACCACTCCACAGTGCGTTCGATATGCAGAACAGCAGATATCTTGGTTTTCGTGGGGTATCAAGCTGAGATATGCATTTTCTGCGATAATCTTGTTGAGACTTCTGTCCGAAGTATGCAGAATCATGCAGATCGCTCGTTTCGAGCTATTTAATGCGAGAAACACGTTATCTGGTGTTTTCACCACTCCACAGTGCGTTGGATATGCAGAACCTGAGATATTTTGGTTTTCGTCGGGTTTCAAGCTGAGATATGCATTTTCTACGATAAGCTTGGTGAAACATCTGTCCGAAGTATGCAGAAACGTCGAGAGCGCTCTTTTCGAGCGATTTAATGCGAGAATCACGTTTTCTGGTGTTTTCACCACTCCACAGTGCGTTTGATATGCAGAACCAGCGATATCTTGGCTTTCGTGGGGTTTCAAGCTGAGATATGCATTTTTTACGATAATCTTGGTGAGTCTTCTGTCCGAAGTATGCTGAATCATCGATATCGCTCTTTTCGAGCTAGTTAGAGCGAGAAACACGTTATCTGGTGTTTCCACCACTCCACAGTGCGTTTGATATGCAGAACAGTAGATATCTTGGTTTTCGTGGGGTTTCAAGCTGAAATATGCATTTTCTGCGATAATTTTGGTGAGACTTCTGTCCGAAGTATGCAGATTCATCGAGATCGCTCGTCTCGAGCTATTTAATGCGAGAAACACGTTATCTGGTGTTTTCACCACTCCACAGTGTGTTTGATATGCAGAACTAGCGATATCTTGGTTTTCGTGGGGTTTCAAGCTGAGATATGCATTTTCTGCGATAATCTGGGTGAGTCTTCTGTCCGAAGTATGCTGAATCATCGAGACCGCTCTTTTCGAGCTAGTTAGTGCGAGAAACACGTTATCTGGTGTTTTCACCACTCCACAGTGCGTTTGATATGCAGAACAGTAAATATCTTGGTTTTCGTGGGGTTTCAAGCTGAGATATGCATTTTCTGCGATAATCTTGTTGAGACTTCTGTCCGAAGTATGCAGAATCATCGAGATCGCTCGTTTCGAGCTACTTAATGCGCGAAACACGTTTTCTGGTGTTTTCGCCACTCCACAGTGCGTTTGATATGCAGAACCAGCGATATCTTGGCTTTCGTGGGGTTTCAAGCTGAGATATGCATTTTTTACGATAATCTTGGTGAGACTTCTGTCCGAAGTATGCTGAATCATCGATATCGCTCTTTTCGAGCTAGTTAGTGCGAGAAACACGTTATCTGGTGTTTCCACCACTCCACAGTGCGTTTGATATGCAGAACAGTAGATATCTTGGTTTTCGTGGGGTTTCAAGCTGAAATGTGCATTTTCTGCGATAATCTTGTTGAGACATCTGTCCGAAGTATGCAGAATCATCGAGATCGCACTTTTCGAGCTATTTAATGCGAGAAACACGTTATCTGGGGTTTTCACCACTCCACAGTGCGTATGGTATGCAGAACCGGCGATATCTTGGTTTTCGTCGGGTTTCAAGCTGAAATATGCATTTACTACGATAAGCATGGTGAGACTTCTGTCCGAAGTATGCCTAAACATCGAGATCGCTCTTTTCGAGCTACTTAATGCGCGAAACACGTTTTCTGGGGTTTTGGCCACTCCACGGTACGTTTAATGTGCAGAACCGGAGATAACTCGGTTTTCGTCGGGTTTCAAGCTGAGATATGCATTTTCTGCGATAATCTTGTTGAGACTTCTGTCCGAAGTATGCAGAATCATCGAGATCGCTCGTTTCGAGCTATTTAATGCGAGAAACACGTTATCTGGTGTTTTCACCACTCCACAGTGCGTTGGATATGCAGAAGCGGAGATATTTTGGTTTTCGTCGGGTTTCAAGCTGAAATATGCATTTACTACGATAAGCATGGTGAGACTTCTGTCCGAAGTATGCCTAAACATCGAGATCGCTCTTTTCGAGCTAGTTAATGCGAGAAAAACCTTATCCGGTGTTTTCACCACTCCACAGTGCGTTTGATATGCAGAACCAGCGATATCTTGGCTTTCGTGGGGTTTCAAGCTGAGATATGCATTTTTTACGATAATCTTGGTGAGACTTCTGTCCGAAGTATGAAGAATCATCGAGATCGCTCTATTCGAGCTATTTAATGCGAGAAACACGTTTTCTGGGGTGTTCACCACTCCACAGTGCGTTTGATATGCAGAACCGGCGATATCTTGGTTTTCGTGGGGTTTCAAGCTGAGATATGCATTTTCTGCGATAATCTTGGTGAGACTTCTGTCCGAAGTATGCTGAATCATCGAGATCTTCCTTTTCGAGCTAGTTAGTGCGAGAAACACGTTATCTGGTGTTTTCACCACTCCACAGTGCGTTTGACATGCAGAACCAGCGATATCTTGGTTTTCGTGGGGTTTCAAGCTGAGATATGCATTTTCTGCGATAATATTGGTGAGACTTCAGTCAGAAGTATGCAGAATCATCTAGATCGCTCTTTTCGAGCTACTTAATGTACGAAACACGTTTTCTGGTGTTTTCACCACTCCACAGTACGTTTGACATGCAGAACCGGAGATATCTTGGTTTCGGTCGGGTTTCAAGCTGAGATATGCATTTTCTACGATAATCCTGGTGAGACTTCTGTCAGAATTATGCCGAATCTTCGAGAACGCTCTGTTCGAGCTACTTAACGCGCGAAACACGTTTTCTGGTGTTTTCACCACTCCACGGTACGTTTGATGTGCAGAACCGGAGATATATCGGTTTTCGTCGGGTTTCAAGCTGAGATATGCATTTTCTACGATAATTCTGGTGAGACTTCTGTCAGAAGTATGCAGAATCTTCGAGAACGCTCGTTTCGAGCTATTTAATGCGAGATACACGTTATCTGGTGTTTTCACCACTCCACAGTGCGTTTGATATGCAGAACCGGCGATATCTTGGTTTCCGTGCGGTTTCAAGCTGAGATATGCATTTTCTGCGATAATCTTGGTGAGACTTCTGTCCGAAGTATGCTGAATCATCGATATCGCTCTTTTCGAGCTAGTTAGAGCGAGAAACACGTTATCTGGTGTTTCCACCACTCCACAGTGCGTTTGATATGCAGAACAGTAGATATCTTGGTTTTCGTGGGGTTTCAAGCTGAAATATGCATTTTCTGCGATAATTTTGGTGAGACTTCTGTCCGAAGTATGCAGATTCATCGAGATCGCTCGTCTCGAGCTATTTAATGCGAGAAACACGTTATCTGGTGTTTTCACCACTCCACAGTGCGTTTGATATGCAGAACTAGCGATATCTTGGTTTTCGTGGGGTTTCAAGCTGAGATATGCATTTTCTGCGATAATCTGGGTGAGTCTTCTGTCCGAAGTATGCTGAATCATCGAGACCGCTCTTTTCGAGCTAGTTAGTGCGAGAAACACGTTATCTGGTGTTTTCACCACTCCACAGTGCGTTTGATATGCAGAACAGTAAATATCTTGGTTTTCGTGGGGTTTCAAGCTGAGATATGCATTTTCTGCGATAATCTTGTTGAGACTTCTGTCCGAAGTATGCAGAATCATCGAGATCGCTCGTTTCGAGCTACTTAATGCGCGAAACACGTTTTCTGGTGTTTTCGCCACTCCACAGTGCGTTTGATATGCAGAACCAGCGATATCTTGGCTTTCGTGGGGTTTCAAGCTGAGATATGCATTTTTTACGATAATCTTGGTGAGACTTCTGTCCGAAGTATGCTGAATCATCGATATCGCTCTTTTCGAGCTAGTTAGTGCGAGAAACACGTTATCTGGTGTTTCCACCACTCCACAGTGCGTTTGATATGCAGAACAGTAGATATCTTGGTTTTCGTGGGGTTTCAAGCTGAAATGTGCATTTTCTGCGATAATCTTGTTGAGACATCTGTCCGAAGTATGCAGAATCATCGAGATCGCACTTTTCGAGCTATTTAATGCGAGAAACACGTTATCTGGGGTTTTCACCACTCCACAGTGCGTATGGTATGCAGAACCGGCGATATCTTGGTTTTCGTGGGGTTTCAAGCTGAGATATGCATTTTTTACGATAATTTTGGTGAGATTTCTGTCCGAAGTATGCAGAATCATCGAGATCGCTCGTCTCGAGCTATTTAATGCGAGAAACACGTTATCTGGTGTTTTCACCACTCCACAGTGCGTTTGATATGCAGAACTAGCGATATCTTGGTTTTCGTGGGGTTTCAAGCTGAGATACGCATTTTCTGCGATAATCTGGGTGAGTCTTCTGCCCGAAGTATGCTGAATCATCGAGACCGCTCTTTTCGAGATAGTTAGTGCGAGAAACACGTTATCTGGTGTTTTCACCACTCCACAGTGCGTTTGATATGCAGAACAGTAGATATCTTGGTTTTCGTGGGGTTTCAAGCTGAGATATGCATTTTCTGCGATAAACTTGGTGAGACTTCTGTTAGAAGTATGCAGAATCATCGAGATCGCACTTGTCGAGCTATTTAATGCGAGAAACACGTTATCTGCTGTTTTCACCACTCCACAGTTGGTTTGATATGCAGAACCGGAGATATTTTGGTTTTCGCCGGGTTTCAAGCTGAGATATGCATTTTCTACGATAAGCTTGGTGAGACATCAGTCCGAAGTATGCAGAAACATCGAGATCGCGCTTTTCGAGCTATTTAATGCGAGAAACACGGTATCTGGTGTTTTCACCACACCACAGTTCGTTGGATATGCAGAACAGTAGATATCTTGGTTTTCGTGGGGTTTCAAGCAGAGATATGCATTTTCTGCGATAATCTTGGTGAGACTTCTGTTAGAAGTATGCAGAAACATCGAGAGCGCTCTTTTCGAGCTATTTAATGCGAGAAACTCGTTTTCTAGGGTTTTCACCACTAAACAGTTCGTTGGATATGCAGAGCCGGAGATATCTTGGTTTTCGTGGGGTTTCAAGCTGAGATATGCATTTCCTGCGATAATCTTGGTGACACTTCTGTCCGAAGTATGCAGAATCATCGAGAGCGCTCTTTTCGAGCTATTTAATGCGAGAAACTCTTTTTCTGGGGTTTTCAACACTCCGCAGTTCGTTGGATATGCAGAACCGGAGATATCTTGGATTTCGTGGGGTTCCAAGCTGAGCTATGCATTTTTTACGATAATCTTGGTGAGACTTCTGTCCGAAGTATGCTTAATCATCGAGATCGCTCGTTTCGACCTATTTAATGCGAGAAACATGTTATCTGGTGTTTTCAGCACTCCACAGTGCGTTTGATATGCAGAACCAGCGATATCTGGGTTTTCGTCGGGTTTCAAGCTGAGATATGCATTTTTTACGATAATCTTGGTGAGACTTCTGTCCGAAGTATGATTGATCATCGAGATCGCTCGTTTCGACCTATTTAATGCGAGATACACGTTATCTGGTGTTTTCACCACTCCACAGTGCGTATGATATGCAGAACCGGCGATATCTTGGTTTTCGTGGGGTTTGAAGCTGAGATATGCATTTTCTGCGATAATCTTGGTGAGACATCTGTCCGAAGTGTGCAGAATCATCGAGATCGCTCGTTTCGAGCTATTTAGTGCGAGAAACACGTTATCTGGTGTTTTCACAACTCCACAGTGCGTTTGATATGCAGAACCGGCGACATCTTGGCTTTCGTCGGGTATCAAGCTGAGATATGCATTTTCGACGATAATCTTGGTGAGACTTCTGTCAGAAGTATGCAGAATCATCGGGATCGCTCTTTTCAAGCTATTTAATGCGATAAAACAAGTTTTCTGGTGTTTTCAACATTCCACAGTGCGTTTTATATGCAGAATCGGCGATATCTTGGTTTCGGTCGGGTTTCAAGCTGAGATATGCATTTTCTGCGATAATCTTGGTGAGTCTTCTTTCAGAAGTATGCAGAATCATCGAGATCCCTTTTTTCGAGCTATTTAATGCGAGAAACACGTTATCTGGTGTTTTCACCACTCCACAGTGCGTTTGATATGCAGAACCGGCGACATCTTGGATTTCGTCGGGTTTCAAGCTGAGATATGCATTTTCTACGTTAATTTTTGTGAGACTTCTGTCAGAAGTATGCAGAATCTTCGAGATCGCTCTTTTCGATCTATTTAATGTGAAAAAACAAGTGTTCTGGTGTTTTCAATTTCCACAGTGCGTTTTATATGCAGAACCGGCGATATCTTGATTTTCATTGTGTTTCCAGCTGAGATATGCATTTTCTGCGATAATCTTGGTGAGTCTTCTGTCAGAAGTATGCAGAATCATCGATATCCCTTTTTTCGAGCTATTTAATGCGAGAAACACGTTATATGGTGTTTACATCACTCTACAGTTCGTTGGATATGCAGAACCGGAGATATCTTGGTTTTCGTGGGGTTTCAAGCTGAGATATGCATTTTCAACGATAATCTTGGTGAGACTTCTGTCAGAAGTATGCAGAATCATCGGGATCGCTCTTTTCAAGCTATTTAATGCGATAAAACAAGTTTTCTGGTGTTTTCAACATTCCACAGTTCGTTTTATATGCAGAACCGGCGATATCTTGATTTTCGTGGTGTTTCCAGCTGAGATATGCATTTTCTGCGATAATCTTGGTGAGTCTTCTTTCAGAAGTATGCAGAATCATCGAGATCGCTCGTTTCGACCTATTTAATGCGAAAAACACGTTATCTGGTGTTTTCAGCACTCCACCCTGCGTTTGATATGCAGAACCAGCGATATCTTGGTTTTCGTGGGGTTTCAAGCTCAGATATGCATTTTCTGCGATAATCTTGGTGAGATTTCTGTCCGAAGTATGCAGAATCATCGAGATCGCACTTTTCGAGCTATTTAATGCGAGAAACACGGTATCTGGTGTTTTCACCACTCCACAGTGCGTTTGATATGCAGAACCGGCGATATCTTGGTTTTTGTGGGGTTTCAAGCTGAGATATACATTTTTTACGATAATCTTGGTGAGACTTCTGTCCGATGTATGTTTAATCGTCAAGTTCGCTCTATTCGAGCTATTTAATGCGAGAAACACGTTATCTGGTGTTTTCACCACTCCACAGTGCGTTTGATATGCAGAACCGGCGATAATTTGGTTTTTGTGGGGTTTCAAGCAGAGATATGCATTTTCTGCGATAATACTGGTGAGACTTCAGTCAGAAGTATGCAGAATCATCTAGATCGCTCTTTTCGAGCTACTTAATGCACGAAACGCGTTTTCTGGTGTTTGCACCACTCCACAGTGCGTTCGATATGCAGAACAGTAGATATCTTGGTTTTCGTGGGGTTTCAAGCTGAGATATGCATTTTCTGCGATAATCTTGTTGAGACTTCTGTCCGAAGTATGCAGAATCATCGAGATCGCTCGTTTCGAGCTACTTAATGCGCGAAACACGTTTTCTGGTGTTTTCACCACTCCACAGAGCGTTTGATATGCAGAACCGGCGACATCTTGGTTTTCGTGGGGTTTCAAGCTGAGATATGCATTTTCTGCGATAATCTTGTTGAGACTTCTGTCCGAAGTATGCAGAATCATCCAGATCGCTCTTTTCGAGCTACTTAATGCGCGAAACACGTTTTCTGGTGTTTTCACCACTCCACAGTGCGTTCGATATGCAGAACAGCAGATATCTTGGTTTTCGTGGGGTATCAAGCTGAGATATGCATTTTCTGCGATAATCTTGTTGAGACTTCTGTCAGAAGTATGCAGAATCATCGAGATCGCTCGTTTCGAGCTGCTTAATGCGCGAAACACGTTTTCTGGTGTTTTCACCACTCCACAGTGCGTTTGATATGCAGAACCGGCGACATCTTGGTTTTCGTGGGGTTTCAAGCTGAGATATGCATTTTCTGCGATAATCTTGTTGAGACTTCTGTCCGAAGTTTGCAGAAACGTCGAGAGCGCTCTTTTCGAGATATTTAATGCGAGAAACACGTTATCTGGTGTTTTCACCACTCCACAGTGCGTTTGATACGCAGAACCGGCGATATCTTGGTTTTCGTGGGGTTTCAAGCGGAGATATGCATTTTCTGCGATAATATTGGTGAGACTTCAGTCAGAAGTATGCAGAATCATCTAGATCGCTCTTTTCGAGCTACTTAATGCGCGAAACACGTTTTCTGGTGTTTTCACTACTCCACAGTGCGTTTGATATGCAGAACCAGCGATATCTTGGTTTTCGTGGGGTTTCAAGATGAGATATGCATTTTCTGCGATAATATTGGTGAGACTTCAGTCAGAAGTATGCAGAATCATCTAGATCGCTCTTTTCGAGCTATTTAATGCGAAAAAACAAGTTTTCTGGTGTTTTCAACATTCCACAGTGCGTTTGATATGCAGAACCGGAGATATTTTGGTTTTCGTCGGGTTTCAAGCTGACATATGCATTTTCTGCGATAATCTTGGTGAGACTTCTGTCCGAAGTATGCAGAATCATCGCGATCGCTCTTTTCGAGCTACTTAATGCGCGAAACACGTTTTCTGGTGTTTTCACCACTCCACAGTGCGTTCGATATGCAGAACAGCAGATATCTTGGTTTTCGTGGGGTTTCAAGCTGAGATATGCATTTTCTGCGATAATCTTGTTGAGACTTCTGTCCGAAGTTTGCAGAAACGTCGAGAGCGCTCTTTTCGAGCTACTTAATGCGAGAAACACGTTTTCTGGTGTTTTCACCACTCCACAGTGCTTTTGATATGCAGAACCAGCGATATCTTGCTTTTCGTGGGGTTTCAAGATGAGATATGCATTTTCTGCGATAATATTGGTGAGACTTCAGTCAGAAGTATGCAGAATCATCTAGATCGCTCTTTTCGAGCTACTTAATGCGCGAAACACGTTTTCTGGTGTTTTCACCACTCCACAGTGCGTTCGATATGCAGAACAGCAGATATCTTGGTTTTCGTGGGGTATCAAGCTGAGATATGCATTTTCTGCGATAATCTTGTTGAGACTTCTGTCCGAAGTATGCAGAATCATGCAGATCGCTCGTTTCGAGCTATTTAATGCGAGAAACACGTTATCTGGTGTTTTCACCACTCCACAGTGCGTTGGATATGCAGAACCTGAGATATTTTGGTTTTCGTCGGGTTTCAAGCTGAGATATGCATTTTCTAGGATAAGCTTGGTGAAACATCTGTCCGAAGCATGCAGAAACGTCGAGAGCGCTCTTTTCGAGCGATTTAATGCGAGAATCACGTTTTCTGGTGTTTTCACCACTCCACAGTGCGTTTGATATGCAGAACCAGCGATATCTTGGCTTTCGTGGGGTTTCGAGCTGAGATATGCATTTTTTACGATAATCTTTGTGAGACTTCTGTCCGAAGTATGCTGAATCATCGATATCGCTCTTTTCGAGCTAGTTAGAGCGAGAAACACGTTATCTGGTGTTTTCACCACTCCACAGTGCGTTTGATATGCAGAACAGTAGATATCTTGGTTTTCGTGGGGTTTCAAGCTGAAATATGCATTTTCTGCGATAATTTTGGTGAGACTTCTGTCCGAAGTATGCAGATTCATCGAGATCGCTCGTCTCGAGCTATTTAATGCGAGAAACACGTTATCTGGTGTTTTCACCACTCCACAGTGCGTTTGATATGCAGAACTAGCGATATCTTGGTTTTCGTGGGGTTTCAAGCTGAGATATGCATTTTCTGCGATAATCTGGGTGAGTCTTCTGTCCGAAGTATGCTGAATCATCGAGACCGCTCTTTTCGAGCTAGTTAGTGCGAGAAACACGTTATCTGGTGTTTTCACCACTCCACAGTGCGTTTGATATGCAGAACAGTAAATATCTTGGTTTTCGTGGGGTTTCAAGCTGAGATATGCATTTTCTGCGATAATCTTGTTGAGACTTCTGTCCGAAGTATGCAGAATCATCGAGATCGCTCGTTTCGAGCTACTTAATGCGCGAAACACGTTTTCTGGTGTTTTCGCCACTCCACAGTGCGTTTGATATGCAGAACCAGCGATATCTTGGCTTTCGTGGGGTTTCAAGCTGAGATATGCATTTTTTACGATAATCTTGGTGAGACTTCTGTCCGAAGTATGCTGAATCATCGATATCGCTCTTTTCGAGCTAGTTAGTGCGAGAAACACGTTATCTGGTGTTTCCACCACTCCACAGTGCGTTTGATATGCAGAACAGTAGATATCTTGGTTTTCGTGGGGTTTCAAGCTGAAATGTGCATTTTCTGCGATAATCTTGTTGAGACATCTGTCCGAAGTATGCAGAATCATCGAGATCGCACTTTTCGAGCTATTTAATGCGAGAAACACGTTATCTGGGGTTTTCACCACTCCACAGTGCGTATGGTATGCAGAACCGGCGATATCTTGGTTTTCGTGGGGTTTCAAGCTGAGATATGCATTTTTTACGATAATTTTGGTGAGATTTCTGTCCGAAGTATGCAGAATCATCGAGATCGCTCGTCTCGAGCTATTTAATGCGAGAAACACGTTATCTGGTGTTTTCACCACTCCACAGTGCGTTTGATATGCAGAACTAGCGATATCTTGGTTTTCGTGGGGTTTCAAGCTGAGATACGCATTTTCTGCGATAATCTGTGTGAGTCTTCTGCCCGAAGTATGCTGAATCATCGAGACCGCTCTTTTCGAGATAGTTAGTGCGAGAAACACGTTATCTGGTGTTTTCACCACTCCACAGTGCGTTTGATATGCAGAACAGTAGATATCTTGGTTTTCGTGGGGTTTCAAGCTGAGATATGCATTTTCTGCGATAATCTTGGTGAGACTTCTGTCCGAAGTATGCTGAATCATCGAGATCTTCCTTTTCGAGCTAGTTAGTGCGAGAAACACGTTATCTGGTGTTTTCACCACTCCACAGTGCGTTTGATATGCAGAACAGTAGATATCTTGGTTTTCGTGGGGTTTCAAGCTGAGATATGCATTTTCTGCGATAATCTTGTTGAGACTTCTGTCCGAAGTATGCAGAATCATCGAGATCGCTCGTTTCGAGCTATTGAATGCGAGAAACACGTTATCTGGTGTTTTCACCACTCCACAGTGCGTTTGACATGCAGAACCAGCGATATCTTGGTTTTCGTGGGGTTTCAAGCAGAGATATGCATTTTCTGCGATAATATTGGTGAGACTTCAGTCAGAAGTATGCAGAATCATCTAGATCGCTCTTTTCGAGCTACTTAATGTACGAAACACGTTTTCTGGTGTTTTCACCACTCCACAGTACGTTTGACATGCAGAACCGGAGATATCTTGGTTTCGGTCGGGTTTCAAGCTGAGATATGCATTTTCTACGATAATCCTGGTGAGACTTCTGTCAGAATTATGCCGAATCTTCGAGAACGCTCTGTTCGAGCTACTTAACGCGCGAAACACGTTTTCTGGTGTTTTCACCACTCCACGGTACGTTTGATGTGCAGAACCGGAGATATATCGGTTTTCGTCGGGTTTCAAGCTGAGATATGCATTTTCTACGATAATTCTGGTGAGACTTCTGTCAGAAGTATGCAGAATCTTCGAGAACGCTCGTTTCGAGCTATTTAATGCGAGATACACGTTATCTGGTGTTTTCACCACTCCACAGTGCGTTTTATATACAGAACTGGCGACATCTTGATTTTCGTGAGGTTTCAAGCTGACATATGCATTTTCTGCGATAATATTGGTGAGACTTCTGTCCGAAGTATGCAGAATCATCGATATCGCTCTTTTCGATCTATTTAATGCGAGAATCACGATATCTGGTGTTTTGACCACTCCACAGGGCGTTTGATATGCAGCATCGGGGATATCTTGGTTTTCGTGGGGTTTCCAGCTGAAATAAGCATTATCTGCGATAAACTTTGTGAGTCTTCTGTCAGAAGTATGCAGAATCATCGAGATCGCTCTATTCGAACTCTTTAAAGCGAGAAACACGTTATCTGGTGTTTTCACCATCCACATTGCGCCTGATATGCAGAACCGGCGACATCTTGGTTTTCGTGGGGTTTCCAGCTTAAATGTGCATTTTCTGCGATAATCTTGGTGAGTCTTCTGTCAGCAGTATGCAGAATCATCTAGATCGCTCTTTTCGAGCTATTAAATGCGTGATACACGTTATCTAGTTGTTTTCACCACTCCACAGTGCGTTTTATATACAGAACTGGCGACATCTTGATTTTCGTGAGGTTTCAAGCTGACATATGCATTTTCTGCGATAATATTGGTGAGACTTCTGTCCGAAGTATGCAGAATCATCGATATCGCTCTTTTCGAGCTATTTAATGTGAGAAACGCGTTATCTGGTGTTTTGACAACTTCACAGTGCGTTTGATATGCAGAAATGGCGAAATCTTTTTTTTCGTCGGTTTTCATCCTGAGGTATGCATTTTCTGCGTTAACCTTGGTGCGACTTTTGTCAGAAGTATGCAGAATCATCTAGATCGCTCGTTTCGAGCTATTTAATACGAGAAACACGTTATCTGGTTGTTTTCACCACTCCACAGTGCGTTTGATATGCAGGACCGGCGACATCTTGATTTTCGTGGGGTTTCAAGCTGAGATATGCATTTTCTGCGGTAATCTTGGTGAGTCTTCTGTCACAAGTATGCAGAATCATCTAGATCGCTCTTTTCGAGCTATTTAATGCGAGATACACGTTATCTGGTTGTTTTCATCACTCCACAGGGCGTTTGATATCCAGAACCGGCGATATCTTGGTTTTCGTGGGGTTTCCAGCTGAGATATGCATTTTCTGCGATAATCTTGGTGAGACTTCTGTCCGAAGTATGCAGAGTCATCGAGATCGTACTTTTCGAGCTATTTAATGCGAGAAACACGTTTTCTGGGGTATTCACCAATCCACAGTTCGTTGGATATGCAGAACAGGAGATATCTTGGTTTTCGTGGGGTTTCCAGCTGAAATATGCATTTGCTGCGATAATCTTGGTGAAACATCTGTCCGAAGTATGCAGAAACATCGAGATCGCACTTTTCGATCTATTTAATGCGAGAAACACGTTGTCTGGTGTTTTCACCACTCCACAGTTGGTTTGATATGCAGAACCGGCAATGTCTGGTTTTCGTCGGGTTTCAAGCTGAGATATGCATTTTATGCGATAATCTTGGTGAGACTTCTGTCCGAAGTATGCAGAGTCATCTAGATCGTAATTTTCGAGCTATTTAATGCGAGAAACTCGTTTTCTGGGGTTTTCACCAATCCACAGTTCGTTGGATATGCAGAACAGGAGATATCTTGGTTTTCGTGGGGTTTCCAGCTGAAATATGCATTTTCTGCGATAATCTTGGTGTTTCATCTATGAGAAGTATGCAGAATCATCCAGAACGATCTTTTCGAGCTAGTTAATGCGAGTAACACGTTATCTGGTGTTTTCACCACTCCACAGTGCGTTTGATATGCAGAACCGGCGACATCATGGATTTCGTCGGGGTTCAAGCTGAGATATGCATTTTCTGCGATAATCTTGGTGAGACTTCTGCCCGAAGTATGCAGAGTAATCGAGATCGTACTTTTCAAGCTATTTAATGCGAGAAACACGTTTTCTGGGGTATTCACCAATCCACAGTTCGTTGGATATGCAGAACAGGAGATATCTTGATTTTCGTGGGGTTTCCAGCTGAAATATGCATTTTCTGCGATAATCTTGGTGTTTCATCTATGAGAAGTATGCAGAATCATCCAGAACGATCTTTTCGAGCTAGTTAATGCGAGAAACACGTTATCTGGTGTTTTCACCACTCCACAGTTGGTTTGATATGCAGAACCGGCGATGTTTGGTTTTCGTCGGGTTTCAAGTTGAGATATGCTTTTTCTACGATAATCTTGGTGAAACATCTGTCCGAAGTATGCAGAAACATCAAGAGCGCTCTTTTCGAGCTATTTAATGCGAGAAACACGTTTTCTTGGGTTTTCACCACACCACAGTTCGTTGGATGTGCAGAACCGGAGATATCTTGGTTTTCGCGGGGTTTCTAGCAGAGATATGCATTTTCTGCGATAATCATGGAGAGACTTCTGTCCGAATTAGGCTGAATCATCGAGATCGCTCTTTTCGAGCTAGTTAATGCGAGAAAAACCTTGTCAGGGGTTTTCACCGCTCCACAGTGCGTTTGATATGCAGAACCAGCGATATCTTGGCTTTCGTTGGGTTTCAAGCTGAGATATGCATTTTTTACGATAATCTTGGTGAGACTTCTGTCCGAAGTATGCAGAATCATCGAGATCGCTCTTTTCGAGCTATTTGATGCGAGAAACACGTTAACTGGTGTTTCCACCACTCCACAGTGCGTTTGATATGCAGAACCGGCGACATCTTGGATTTCGTCGGGGTTCAAGCTGAGATATGCATTTTCTACGATAATCTTGGTGAGACTTCTGTCAGAAGTATGCAGAATCATCGGGATCGCTTTTTTCGAGATATCTAATGCGAGAAACACGTTATCTGGTGTTTTCACCACTCCGCAGTGCGTTTGATATGTAGAACCAGCGATATCTGGGTTTTCGTGGGGTGTCAAGCTGAGATATGCATTTTCTGCGATAATCTTGGTGAGACTTCTGTCAGAAGTATGCAGAATCATCGAGATCGCTCTTTTCGAGCTATTTAATGGAGAAACACGTTATCTGGTGTATTGACCACTCCACAGTTCGTTGGATATGCAGAACCGGAGATATCTTGGTTTTCGTGGGGTTTCAAGCTGAGATATGCATTTTCTGCAATAATCTTGTTGAGACTTCTGTCCGAAGTATGCAGAAAAATCGAGAGCGCTCTTTTCGAGCTATTTAATGCGAGAAACACGTTTTCTGGGGTTTTCACCACTCCACTGTTCGTTGGATATGCAGAACCGGCGATATCTTGAATTTCGTGGTGTTTCCAGCTGAGATATGCATTTTCTGCGATAATCTTGGTGAGACTTCTGTCAGAAGTATGCAGAATCATCTAGATCGCTCTTTTCGAACTATTTAATGCGAGAACCACGTTATCTGATGTTTTCACGACTCCACTGTGCGTTTGATATGCAGAACCGGCGACATCTTGGATTTCGTCGGGGTTCAAGCCGAGATATGCATTTTCTACGATAATCTTGGTGTGACGTCTGTCAGAAGTATGCAGAATCATCGGGATTGCTCATTTCGAGCTATTTAATGCGAGAAACACGTTATCTGGTGTTTTCATCACTCCACAGTGCGTTTGATATGCAGAACCGGCGACATCTTGGATTTCGTCGGGGTTCAAGCTGAGATATGCATTTTCTGCGATAATCTTGGTCAGACGTCTGTCAGAAGTATGCAGAAACATCGAGATCGCACTTTTCGACATATTTAATGCGAGAACCACGTTATCTGTTGTTTTCACGACTCCACTGTGCGTTTGATATGCAGAACCGGAGATATCTTGGTTTCGGTCGGGTTTCAAGCTGAGATATGCATTTTCTGCGATAATCTTGGTGAGACGTCTGTCAGAAGTATGCAGAATCATCGGGATCGCTCTTTTCGAGCTACTTAATGCGAGAATCACGTTTTCTGGTGTTTGCACCACTCCACAGTGCGTTTGATATGCAGAACCGGCGATATCTTGAATTTCGTGGTGTTTCCAGCTGAGATATGCATTTTCTGCGATAATCTTGGTGAGACTTCTGTCAGAAGTATGCAGAATCATCTAGATCGCTCTTTTCGAACTATTTAATGCGAGAACCACGTTATCTGATGTTTTCACGACTCCACTGTGCGTTTGATATGCAGAACCGGCGACATCTTGGATTTCGTCGGGGTTCAAGCTGAGATATGCACATTCTACGATAATCTTGGTGAGACTTCTGTCAGAAGTATGCAGAATTATCTAGATCGCTCTTTTCGAGCTATTTAATGCGAGAAAGACGTTATCTGGTGTTTTCAGCACTCCACAGTGCGTTTGATATGCAGAACCAGCGAAACCTTGGTTTTCGTGGGGTTCAAGCTGAGATATGCACATTCTACGATAATCTTGGTGAGACTTCTGTCAGAAGTATGCAGAATCATCTAGATCGCTCTTTTCGAGCTACTTAATGCCAGAATCACGTTTTCTGGTGTTTTCACCACTCCACAGTGTGTTTGATATACAGAACCGGCGACATCTTGGATTTCGTCGGGGTTCAAGCTGAGATATGCACATTCTACGATAATCTTGGTGAGACTTCTGTCAGTAGTATGCAGAATCATCGATACCCCTCTTTTCGAGCTATTTAATGCGAGAAACACGTTATCTGGTGTTTTCACCACTCCACAGTGCGTTTTATATGCAGAACCGGCGACATCATGATTTTGGTGAGGTTTCAAGCTGAGATATGCATTTTCTGCGATAATATTGGTGAGACTTCAGTAAGAAGTATGCAGAATCATCGGGATCGCTCGTTTCGAGCTATTTAATGCGAAAAAACATGTTTTCTGGTGTTTTCACCACTCCACAGTGCGTTTTATATGCAGAACCGGCGACATCTTGGATTTCGTCGGGGTTCAAGCTGAGATATGCACATTCTACGATAATCTTGGTGAGACTTCTGTCAGAAGTATGCAGAATCATCGGGATCGCTCTTTTCGAGCTATTTAATGCGAGAAACACGTTTTCTGGTGTTTTCGCCACCCCACAGTGCGTTTGATATGCAGAACCGGAGATATCTTGGTTTCGGTCGGGTTTCAAGCTGAGATATGCATTTTCTGCGATAATCTTGGTGAGACGTCTGTCAGAAGTATGCAGAATCATCGGGATCGCTCTTTTCGAGCTACTTAATGCGAGAATCACGTTTTCTGGTGTTTGCACCACTCCACAGTGCGTTTGATATGCAGAACCGGCGACATCTTGGATTTCGTCGGGGTTCAAGCTGAGATATGCACATTCTACGATAATCTTGGTGAGACTTCTGTCAGTAGTATGCAGAATCATCGAGACCCCTCTTTTCGAGCTATTTAATGCGAGAAACACGTTATCTGGTGTTTTCACCACTCCACAGTGCGTTTTATATGCAGAACCGGCGACATCATGATTTTGGTGAGGTTTCAAGCTGAGATATGCATTTTCTGCGATAATATTGGTGAGACTTCAGTCATATGTATGCAGAATCATCTAGATCTCTCGTTTCGAGCTATTTAATGCGAAAAAACAAGTTTTCTGGTGTTTTCACCACTCCTCAGTACGTTTGACATGCAGAACCGGCGACATCTTGATTTTCATGAGATTTCATGCTGAGATATGCATTTTCTCCTATAATATTGGTGAGACTTCAGGCAGAAGTATGCAGAATCATCTAGATCGCTCGTTTCGAGCTATCCAATGCGAAAAAACAAGATTTCTGGTGTTTTCAACATTCCACAGTGCGTTTGCTATGCAGAAGCGGCGACAACTTGATTTTCGTGAGATTTCAAGCTGAGATATGCATTTTCTCCTATAATATTGGTGAGACTTCAGGCAGAAGTATGCAGAATCATCTAGATCGCTCGTTTCGAGCTATCTAATGCGAAAAAACAAGTTTTCTGGTGTTTTCACCACTCCTCAGTACGTTTGACATGCAGAACCGGCGACATCATGATTTTCGTGAGATTTCAAGCTGAGATATGCATT
This sequence comes from Anthophora plumipes, assembly GCA_951804975.1. NCBI lineage: Eukaryota > Metazoa > Arthropoda > Insecta > Hymenoptera > Apidae > Anthophora > Anthophora plumipes. Next base: position 3,251,667 of record CATORF010000997.1, read on the forward strand.
TTCTCCTATAATATTGGTGAGACTTCAGGCAGAAGTATGCAGAATCATCTAGATCGCTCGTTTCGAGCTATCTAATGCGAAAAAACAAGATTTCTGGTGTTTTCAACATTCCACAGTGCGTTTGCTATGCAGAAGCGGCGACATCTTGATTTTCGTGAGGTTTCAAGCTGAGATATGCATTTCCTACGAGAAGCTTGGTGAGACTTCAGTAAGAAGTATGCAGAATCATCGGGATCGCTCGTTTCGTGCTATTTAATGCGAAAAAACAAGTTTTCTGGTGTTTTCACCACTCCACAGTGCGTTTGATATGCAGAACCGGCGACATCTTGGATTTCGTCGGGGTTCAAGCTGTGATATGCACATTCTACGATAATCTTGGTGAGACTTCTGTCAGAAGTATGCAGAATCATCGGGATCGCTCTTTTCGAGCTATTTAATGCGAGAAACACGTTATCTGGTTGTTTTCACGACTCCACAGTGCGTTTGATATGCAGAAGCGGCGACATCTTGATTTTCGTGAGATTTCAAGCTCAGGTATGCATTTTCTGCGATAATCTTGGTGAGACTTCTGTCAGAAGTATGCAGAATCATCTAGATCGCCCGTTTCGAGCTATCTAATGCGAAAAAACAAGTTTTCTGGTGTTTTCACCACACCACAGTCCGTTTGATGCGCAGAACCGGAGATAACTTGGTTTTCGTGAGGTTTCAAGCTGAGATATGCATTTTCTGCGATAATCTTGGTGAGACTTCAGTCAGAAGTATGCAGAATTATCGGGATCGCTCTTTTCGAGCTATTTAATGCGAGAAACACGTTATCTGGTGTTTTCACCACTCCACAGTGCGTTTGATATGCAGAACCGGCGACATCTTGGATTTCGTCGGGGTTCAAGCTGAGATATGCACATTCTAGGATAATCTTGGTGAGACGTCTATCAGAAGTATGCAGAATTATTGGGATCGCTCTTTTCGAGCTATTTAATGCGAGAAACACGTTGTCTGGTGTATCCTCCACTCCATAGTACGTTTGACATGCAGAACCGGAGATATCTTGGTTTCGGTCGGGTTTCAAGCTGAGATATGCATTTTCTACGATAATCTTGGTGAGACTTCTGTCAGAAGTATGCAGAATTATCTAGATCGCTCTTTTCGAGCTATTTAATGCGAGAAAGACGTTATCTGGTGTTTTCAGCACTCCACAGTGCGTTTGATATGCAGAACCAGCGAAACCTTGGTTTTCGTGGGGTTCAAGCTGAGATATGCACATTCTACGATAATCTTGGTGAGACTTCTGTCAGAAGTATGCAGAATCATCTAGATCGCTCTTTTCGAGCTACTTAATGCCAGAATCACGTTTTCTGGTGTTTTCACCACTCCACAGTGTGTTTGATATACAGAACCGGCGACATCTTGGATTTCGTCGGGGTTCAAGCTGAGATATGCACATTCTACGATAATCTTGGTGAGACTTCTGTCAGTAGTATGCAGAATCATCGATACCCCTCTTTTCGAGCTATTTAATGCGAGAAACACGTTATCTGGTGTTTTCACCACTCCACAGTGCGTTTTATATGCAGAACCGGCGACATCATGATTTTGGTGAGGTTTCAAGCTGAGATATGCATTTTCTGCGATAATATTGGTGAGACTTCTGTCAGAAGTATGCAGAATCATCGGGATCGCTCTTTTCGAGCTATTTAATGCGAGAAACACGTTTTCTGGTGTTTTCGCCACCCCACAGTGCGTTTGATATGCAGAACCGGAGATATCTTGGTTTCGGTCGGGTTTCAAGCTGAGATATGCATTTTCTGCGATAATCTTGGTGAGACGTCTGTCAGAAGTATGCAGAATCATCGGGATCGCTCTTTTCGAGCTACTTAATGCGAGAATCACGTTTTCTGGTGTTTGCACCACTCCACAGTGCGTTTGATATGCAGAACCGGCGACATCTTGGATTTCGTCGGGGTTCAAGCTGAGATATGCACATTCTACGATAATCTTGGTGAGACTTCTGTCAGTAGTATGCAGAATCATCGAGACCCCTCTTTTCGATCTATTTAATGCGAGAAACACGTTATCTGGTGTTTTCACCACTCCACAGTGCGTTTTATATGCAGAACCGGCGACATCATGATTTTGGTGAGGTTTCAAGCTGAGATATGCATTTTCTGCGATAATATTGGTGAGACTTCAGTCATATGTATGCAGAATCATCTAGATCTCTCGTTTCGAGCTATTTAATGCGAAAAAACAAGTTTTCTGGTGTTTTCACCACCCCTCAGTACGTTTGACATGCAGAACCGGCGACATCTTGATTTTCGTGAGATTTCATGCTGAGATATGCATTTTCTCCTATAATATTGGTGAGACTTCAGGCAGAAGTATGCAGAATCATCTAGATCGCTCGTTTCGAGCTATCCAATGCGAAAAAACAAGATTTCTGGTGTTGTCAACATTCCACAGTGCGTTTGCTATGCAGAAGCGGCGACAACTTGATTTTCGTGAGATTTCAAGCTGAGATATGCATTTTCTCCTATAATATTGGTGAGACTTCAGGCAGAAGTATGCAGAATCATCTAGATCGCTCGTTTCGAGCTATCTAATGCGAAAAAACAAGTTTTCTGGTGTTTTCACCACTCCTCAGTACGTTTGACATGCAGAACCGGCGACATCATGATTTTCGTGAGATTTCAAGCTGAGATATGCATTTTCTCCTATAATATTGGTGAGACTTCAGGCAGAAGTATGCAGAATCATCTAGATCGCTCGTTTCGAGCTATCTAATGCGAAAAAACAAGATTTCTGGTGTTTTCAACATTCCACAGTGCGTTTGCTATGCAGAAGCGGCGACATCTTGATTTTCGTGAGGTTTCAAGCTGAGATATGCATTTCCTACGAGAAGCTTGGTGAGACTTCAGTAAGAAGTATGCAGAATCATCGGGATCGCTCGTTTCGAGCTATTTAATGCGAAAAAACAAGTTTTCTGGTGTTTTCACCACTCCACAGTGCGTTTGATATGCAGAACCGGCGACATCTTGGATTTCGTCGGGGTTCATGCTGAGATATGCACATTCTACGATAATCTTGGTGAGACTTCTGTCAGAAGTATGCAGAATCATCGGGATCGCTCTTTTCGAGCTATTTAATGCGAGAAACACATTATCTGGTTGTTTTCACGACTCCACAGTGCGTTTGATATGCAGAAGCGGCGACATCTTGATTTTCGTGAGATTTCAAGCTCAGGTATGCATTTTCTGCGATAATCTTGGTGAGACTTCTGTCAGAAGTATGCAGAATCATCTAGATCGCCCGTTTCGAGCTATCTAATGCGAAAAAACAAGTTTTCTGGTGTTTTCACCACACCACAGTCCGTTTGATGCGCAGAACCGAGGATAACTTGGTTTTCGTGAGGTTTCAAGCTGAGATATGCATTTTCTGCGATAATCTTGGTGAGACTTCAGTCAGAAGTATGCAGAATTATCGGGATCGCTCTTTTCGAGCTATTTAATGCGAGAAACACGTTATCTGGTGTTTTCACCACTCCACAGTGCGTTTGATATGCAGAACCGGCGACATCTTGGATTTCGTCGGGGTTCAAGCTGAGATATGCACATTCTAGGATAATCTTGGTGAGACGTCTATCAGAAGTATGCAGAATTATTGGGATCGCTCTTTTCGAGCTATTTAATGCGAGAAACACGTTGTCTGGTGTATTCTCCACTCCATAGTACGTTTGACATGCAGAACCGGAGATATCTTGGTTTCGGTCGGGTTTCAAGCTGAGATATGCATTTTCTACGATAATCTTGGTGAGACGTCTGTCAGAAGTATGCAGAATTATCGGGATCGCTCTTTTCGAGCTATTTAATGTGAGAAACACGTTATCTGGTTGTTTTCACCACTCCACAGTGCGTTTGCTATGCAGAAGCGGCGACAACTTGATTTTCGTGAGATTTCAAGCTGAGATATGCATTTTCTCCTATAATATTGGTGAGACTTCAGGCAGAAGTATGCAGAATCATCTAGATCGCTCGTTTCGAGCTATCTAATGCGAAAAAACAAGTTTTCTGGTGTTTTCACCACTCCTCAGTACGTTTGACATGCAGAACCGGCGACATCATGATTTTCGTGAGATTTCAAGCTGAGATATGCATTTTCTCCTATAATATTGGTGAGACTTCAGGCAGAAGTATGCAGAATCATCTAGATCGCTCGTTTCGAGCTATCTAATGCGAAAAAACAAGATTTCTGGTGTTTTCAACATTCCACAGTGCGTTTGCTATGCAGAAGCGGCGACATCTTGATTTTCGTGAGGTTTCAAGCTGAGATATGCATTTCCTACGAGAAGCTTGGTGAGACTTCAGTAAGAAGTATGCAGAATCATCGGGATCGCTCGTTTCGAGCTATTTAATGCGAAAAAAGAAGTTTTCTGGTGTTTTCACCACTCCACAGTGCGTTTGATATGCAGAACCGGCGACATCTTGGATTTCGTCGGGGTTCAAGCTGTGATATGCACATTCTACGATAATCTTGGTGAGACTTCTGTCAGAAGTATGCAGAATCATCGGGATCGCTCTTTTCGAGCTATTTAATGCGAGAAACACGTTATCTGGTTGTTTTCACGACTCCACAGTGCGTTTGATATGCAGAAGCGGCGACATCTTGATTTTCGTGAGATTTCAAGCTCAGGTATGCATTTTCTGCGATAATCTTGGTGAGACTTCTGTCAGAAGTATGCAGAATCATCTAGATCGCCCGTTTCGAGCTATCTAATGCGAAAAAACAAGTTTTCTGGTGTTTTCACCACACCACAGTCCGTTTGATGCGCAGAACCGGAGATAACTTGGTTTTCGTGAGGTTTCAAGCTGAGATATGCATTTTCTGCGATAATCTTGGTGAGACTTCAGTCAGAAGTATGCAGAATTATCGGGATCGCTCTTTTCGAGCTATTTAATGCGAGAAACACGTTATCTGGTGTTTTCACCACTCCACAGTGCGTTTGATATGCAGAACCGGCGACATCTTGGATTTCGTCGGGGTTCAAGCTGAGATATGCACATTCTAGGATAATCTTGGTGAGACGTCTATCAGAAGTATGCAGAATTATTGGGATCGCTCTTTTCGAGCTATTTAATGCGAGAAACACGTTGTCTGGTGTATCCTCCACTCCATAGTACGTTTGACATGCAGAACCGGAGATATCTTGGTTTCGGTCGGGTTTCAAGCTGAGATATGCATTTTCTACGATAATCTTGGTGAGACGTCTGTCAGAAGTATGCAGAATTATCGGGATCGCTCTTTTCGAGCTATTTAATGCGAGAACCACGTTATCTGATGTTTTCACGACTCCACTGTGCGTTTGATATGCAGAACCGGCGACATCTTGGATTTCGTCGGGGTTCAAGCTGAGATATGCACATTCTACGATAATCTTGGTGAGACTTCTGTCAGAAGTATGCAGAATTATCTAGATCGCTCTTTTCGAGCTATTTAATGCGAGAAAGACGTTATCTGGTGTTTTCAGCACTCCACAGTGCGTTTGATATGCAGAACCGGCGACATCATGATTTTGGTGAGGTTTCAAGCTGAGATATGCATTTTCTGCGATAATATTGGTGAGACTTCTGTCAGAAGTATGCAGAATCATCGGGATCGCTCTTTTCGAGCTATTTAATGCGAGAAACACGTTTTCTGGTGTTTTCGCCACCCCACAGTGCGTTTGATATGCAGAACCGGAGATATCTTGGTTTCGGTCGGGTTTCAAGCTGAGATATGCATTTTCTGCGATAATCTTGGTGAGACGTCTGTCAGAAGTATGCAGAATCATCGGGATCGCTCTTTTCGAGCTACTTAATGCGAGAATCACGTTTTCTGGTGTTTGCACCACTCCACAGTGCGTTTGATATGCAGAACCGGCGACATCTTGGATTTCGTCGGGGTTCAAGCTGAGATATGCACATTCTACGATAATCTTGGTGAGACTTCTGTCAGTAGTATGCAGAATCATCGAGACCCCTCTTTTCGATCTATTTAATGCGAGAAACACGTTATCTGGTGTTTTCACCACTCCACAGTGCGTTTTATATGCAGAACCGGCGACATCATGATTTTGGTGAGGTTTCAAGCTGAGATATGCATTTTCTGCGATAATATTGGTGAGACTTCAGTCATATGTATGCAGAATCATCTAGATCTCTCGTTTCGAGCTATTTAATGCGAAAAAACAAGTTTTCTGGTGTTTTCACCACTCCTCAGTAATTTTTGACATGCAGAACCGGCGACATCTTGATTTTCGTGAGATTTCATGCTGAGATATGCATTTTCTCCTATAATATTGGTGAGACTTCAGGCAGAAGTATGCAGAATCATCTAGATCGCTCGTTTCGAGCTATCCAATGCGAAAAAACAAGATTTCTGGTGTTGTCAACATTCCACAGTGCGTTTGCTATGCAGAAGCGGCGACAACTTGATTTTCGTGAGATTTCAAGCTGAGATATGCATTTTCTCCTATAATATTGGTGAGACTTCAGGCAGAAGTATGCAGAATCATCTAGATCGCTCGTTTCGAGCTATCTAATGCGAAAAAACAAGTTTTCTGGTGTTTTCACCACTCCTCAGTACGTTTGACATGCAGAACCGGCGACATCATGATTTTCGTGAGATTTCAAGCTGAGATATGCATTTTCTCCTATAATATTGGTGAGACTTCAGGCAGAAGTATGCAGAATCATCTAGATCGCTCGTTTCGAGCTATCTAATGCGAAAAAACAAGATTTCTGGTGTTTTCAACATTCCACAGTGCGTTTGCTATGCAGAAGCGGCGACATCTTGATTTTCGTGAGGTTTCAAGCTGAGATATGCATTTCCTACGAAAAGCTTGGTGAGACTTCAGTAAGAAGTATGCAGAATCATCGGGATCGCTCGTTTCGAGCTATTTAATGCGAAAAAACAAGTTTTCTGGTGTTTTCACCACTCCACAGTGCGTTTGATATGCAGAACCGGCGACATCTTGGATTTCGTCGGGGTTCATGCTGAGATATGCACATTCTACGATAATCTTGGTGAGACTTCTGTCAGAAGTATGCAGAATCATCGGGATCGCTCTTTTCGAGCTATTTAATGCGAGAAACACATTATCTGGTTGTTTTCACGACTCCACAGTGCGTTTGATATGCAGAAGCGGCGACATCTTGATTTTCGTGAGATTTCAAGCTCAGGTATGCATTTTCTGCGATAATCTTGGTGAGACTTCTGTCAGAAGTATGCAGAATCATCTAGATCGCCCGTTTCGAGCTATCTAATGCGAAAAAACAAGTTTTCTGGTGTTTTCACCACACCACAGTCCGTTTGATGCGCAGAACCGAGGATAACTTGGTTTTCGTGAGGTTTCAAGCTGAGATATGCATTTTCTGCGATAATCTTGGTGAGACTTCAGTCAGAAGTATGCAGAATTATCGGGATCGCTCTTTTCGAGCTATTTAATGCGAGAAACACGTTATCTGGTGTTTTCACCACTCCACAGTGCGTTTGATATGCAGAACCGGCGACATCTTGGATTTCGTCGGGGTTCAAGCTGAGATATGCACATTCTAGGATAATCTTGGTGAGACGTCTATCAGAAGTATGCAGAATTATTGGGATCGCTCTTTTCGAGCTATTTAATGCGAGAAACACGTTGTCTGGTGTATTCTCCACTCCATAGTACGTTTGACATGCAGAACCGGAGATATCTTGGTTTCGGTCGGGTTTCAAGCTGAGATATGCATTTTCTACGATAATCTTGGTGAGACGTCTGTCAGAAGTATGCAGAATTATCGGGATCGCTCTTTTCGAGCTATTTAATGTGAGAAACACGTTATCTGGTTGTTTTCACCACTCCACAGTGCGTTTGATATGCAGAAGCGGCGACATCTTGATTTTCGTGAGATTTCAAGCTCAGGTATGCATTTTCTGCGATAATCTTTGTGAGACTTCTGTCAGAAGGATGCAGAATGATCTAGATCGCCCGTTTCGAGCTATCTAATGCGAAAAAACAAGTTTTCTGGTGTTTTCACCACACCACAGTCCGTTTGATGCGCAGAACCGGAGATAACTTGGTTTTCGTGAGGTTTCAAGCTGAGATATGCATTTTCTGCGATAATCTTGGTGAGACTTCAGTCAGAAGTATGCAGAATCATCTAGATCGCTCTTTTCGAGCTATTTAAATCGAGAAACACGTTTTCTGGTGTTTTCGCCACCCCACAGTGCGTTTGATATGCAGAACCGGAGATATCTTGGTTTCGGTCGGGTTTCAAGCTGAGATATGCATTTTCTGCGATAATCTTGGTGAGGCTTCTGTCAGAAGTATGCAGAATTATCTAGATCGCCCGTTTCGAGCTATCTACTGCGAAAAAACAAGTTCTCTGGTGTTTTCACCACTCCACAGTGCGTTTGATATGCAGAACCGGCGACATCTTGGATTTCGTCGGGGTTCAAGCTGAGATATGCACATTCTAGGATAATCTTGGTGAGACGTCTGTCAGAAGTATGCAGAATTATCGGGATCGCTCTTTTCGAGCTATTTAATGCGAGAAACACGTTATCTGGTGTTTTCACCACTCCACAGTGCGTTTGATATGCAGAACCGGCGACATCTTGGATTTCGTCGGGGTTCAAGCTGAGATATGCACATTCTAGGATAATCTTGGTGAGACGTCTGTCAGAAGTATGCAGAATCTTCGAGAACGCTCTTTTCGAGCTACTTAATGCGAGAAACACGTTTTCTGGTGTATTCACCACTCCACAGTACGTTTGACATGCAGAACCGGAGATATCTTGGTTTCGGTCGGGTTTCAAGCTGAGATATGCATTTTCTACGATAATCTTGGTGAGCCGTCTGTCAGAAGTATGCAGAATCATCGGGATCGCTTTTTTCGAGCTATTTAATGCGAGAAACACGTTATCTGGTGTTTTCACCACTCCACAGTGCGTTTGATATGCACAACCGGCGACATCTTGGATTTCGTCGGGGTTCAAGCTGAGATATGCACATACTAGGATAATCTTGGTGAGACTTCTGTCAGAAGTATGCAGAATCATCTAGATCGCTCTTTTCGAGCATTTAATGCGAGAAACACGTTTTCTGGTGTATTCACCACTCCACAGTGCGTTTGATATGCAGAAGCGGCGACATCTTGATTTTCGTGAGATTTCAAGCTGAGGTATGCATTTTCTGCGATAATCTTGGTGAGACTTCAGTCAGAAGTATGCAGAATCTTCGAGAACGCTCTTTTCGAGCTACTTAATGCGAGAAACACGTTTTCTGGTGTATTCACCACTCCACAGTACGTTTGACATGCAGAACCGGAGATATCTTGGTTTCGGTCGGGTTTCAAGCTGAGATATGCATTTTCTACGATAATCTTGGTGAGCCGTCTGTCAGAAGTATGCAGAATCAACGGGATCGCTTTTTTCGAGCTATTTAATGCGAGAAACACGTTATCTGGTTGTTTTCACCACTCCACAGTGCGTTTGATATGCAGAAGCGGCGACATCTTGATTTTCGTGAGATTTCAAGCTGAGGTATGCATTTTCTGCGATAATCTTGGTGAGACTTCTGTCAGAAGTATGCAGAATCATCTAGATTGCTCTTTTCGAGCTATTTAATGCGAGAAACACGTTATCTGGTGTTTTCACCACTCCACAGAGCGATTTATATGCAGAACCGGCGATATCTTGATTTTCGTGGTGTTTCCAGCTGAGATATGCATTTTGTGCGATAATCTTGGTGAGTCATCTGTCAGAAGTATGCAGAATCATCGACATCCCTCTTTTCGAGCTATTTAATGCGAGAAACACGTTATCTGATGTTTTCACGACTCCACAGTGCGTTTGATATGCAGAACCGGCGAAATCTTGATTTTCGTGAGATTTCAACCTGAGATATGCATTTTCGTCGATAATCTTGGTGAGTCTTCTGTCAGTAGTATGCAGAATCATCGAGACCCCTCTTTTCGAGCTATTTAATGCGAGAAACACGTTATCTGGTGTTTTCACCACTCCACAGTGCGTTTGACATTCAGAACCGGCGACATCTTGGATTTCGTCGGGTTTCAAGCTCAGATATGCATTTTCTACGAGAATCTTGGTGAGACTTCAGTCAGAAGTATGCAGAATCATCGGGATCGCTCGTTTCGAGCTATTTAATGCGAAAAAACAAGTTCTCTGGTGTTTTCACCACTCCACAGTGCGTTTGATATGCAGAGCCGGCGACATCTTGGATTTCGTCGGGGTTCAAGCTGAGATATGCACATTCTAGGATAATCTTGGTGAGACTTCTGTCAGAAGTATGCAGAATCATCTAGATCGCTCTTTTCGAGCTATTTAATGCGAGAAACACGATAACTGGTTGTTTTCACCACTCCACAGTGCGTTTGATATGCAGAACCGGCATTATCTTGATTTTCGTGGTGTTTCCAGCTGAGATATGCATTTTCTGCGATAATCTTGGTGAGTCTTCTGTCAGAAGTATGCAGAATCATCGAGATCCCTCTTTTCGAGCTATTTAGTGCGAGAAACACGTTAACTGGTGCTTTCACCACTCCACAGTGCGTTAGATATGCGGAACCAGCGACATCTTGGATTTCGTCGGGTTTCAAGCTGAGACATGCATTTTCTACGATAATCTTGGTGAGACTTCTGTAAGAAGTATGCAGAATCTCCGAGTTCGCTCTTTTCGAGCAACTTAATGCGAGAAACACGTTATCTGGTGTTTTCCCCACTCCACAGTGCGTTTGATATGCAGAACCGGCGATATCTTGATTTTCGTGGTGTTTCCAGCTGATATATGCATTTTCAGCGATAATCTTGGTGATTCTTTTGTCAGAAGTATGCAGAATCATCTAGATCGCTCTTTTCGAGCTATTTAATGCGAAAAACAAGTTTTCTGGTGTTTTCAACATTCCACAGTGCGTTTGATATGCAGAACCGGCGATATCTTGATTTTCGTGGTGTTTCCAGCTGAGATATGCATTGTCTGCGATAATCTTGGTGAGACTTCTGTCCGAAGCGTGCAGAATCATCGAGATCTCTCATTTCGAGCTATTTAATGCGAGAAACACGTTTTCTGGGGTTTTCACCACACCACAGTTCGTTGGATATGCAGAACAGGTGATATCTTGGTTTTCGTGGGGTTTCAAGCTGAGATATGCATTTTCTGCGATAAACTTGTAGAGACTTCTGTCCGAAGTATGCTGAACCTTCGAGATCTCACTTTTCAAGCTAGTTAATGCGAGAAAAACCTTATCTGGTGTTTTCACCACTCCACAGTGCGTATGATATGCAGAACCCGCGATGTTTGGTTTTCGTCGGGTTTCAAGTTGAGATATGCATTTTCTACCATAATCTTGGTGAAACATCTGTCCGAAGTATGCAGAAACATCAACAGCGCACTTTTCGAGCTATTTAATGCGAGAAACGCGTTTTCTGGGGTTTTCACCACACCACAGTTCGTTGGATATGCAGAACAGGTGATATCTTGGGTTTCGAGGGGTTTCAAGCTGAGATATGCATTTTCTGCGATTAACTTGGTGAGACTTCTGTCCGAAGTATGCTGAATCATCGAGATCGCTCTTTTCGAGCTAGTTAATGCGAGAAAAACCTTGTCTGGTGTTTTCACCACTCCACAGTGCGTTTGATATGCAGAACCAACGATATCTTGGCTTTCGTTGGGTTTCAAGCTGAGATATGCATTTTTTACGATAATCTTGGTGATTCTTCTGTCAGAAGGATGCAGAAACATCGAGAACGCTCTTTTCGAACTACCTAATGCGAGAAACACGTTTTCTGGTTTTTTCACCACTCCACAGTGCGTCTGAAATGCAGAACCGTCGATATCTTGGTTTTCGTGGGGTTTGTAGCTGAGATATGCATTTTCTGGGATAATCTTGGTGAGACTTCTGTCCGAAGTGTGCAGAATCATCGAGATCGCTCATTTCGAGCTATTTAATGCGAGAAACACGCTTTCTGGGGTTTTCACCACACCACAGTTCGTTGGATATGCAGAACAGGTGATATCTTGGTTTTCGAGGGGTTTCAAGCTGAGATATGCATTTTCTGCGATAAACTTGTAGAGACTTCTGTCCGAAGTACGCTGAATCATCCAGATCGCACTTTTCAAGCTAGTTAATGCGAGAAAAACCTTATCTGGTGTTTTCACCACTCCACAGTGCGTTTGATATGCAGAACCCGCGATGTTTGGTTTTCGTCGGGTTTCAAGTTGAGATATGCATTTTCTACGATAATCTTGGTGAGACTTCTGTCCGAAGTATGCAGAATCATCGAGATCGCTCATTTCGAGCTATTTAATGCGGGAAACACGTTATCTGGTGTTTTGACCACTCCACAGTGCGTTTGATATGTAGAGCCGCCGACAACTTGGTTTTCGTGGGGTTTCCAGCTGATATATGCATTTTCTGCGATCAGCTTGGTGTTTCAGCTATGAGAAGTATGCAGAATCATCGAGCACGCTCTTTTCGAGCTACTTAATGCGAGAAACACGTTTTCTGGTTTTTTCACCACTCCACAGTGCGTCTGAAATGCAGAACCGGCGATATCTTGGCTTTCGTCGGGTATCAAGCTGAGACATGCATTTTCTGCGATAATCTTGGTGATTCTTCTGTCAGAAGGATGCAGAAACATCGAGAACGCTCTTTTCGAACTACCTAATGCGAGAAACACGTTTTCTGGTTTTTTCACCACTCCACAGTGCGTCTGAAATGCAGAACCGGCGATATCTTGGTTTTCGTGGGGTTTGTAGCTGAGATATGCATTTTCTGCGATAATCTTGGTGAGTCTTCTGTCAGAAGTATGCAGAATCGTCTAGATCTCTCTTTTCGAGCTATTTAATGCGAGAAACACGTTTTCTTGTGTTTTCACCACCCCACAGTGCGTTTGATATGCAGAACCGGAGATATCTTGGTTTTCGTGGGGTTTGTAGCTGAGATATGCATTTTCTGCGATAATCTTGGTGAGTCTTCTGTCAGAAGTATGCAGAATCATCTAAATCGCTCTTTTCGAGCTATTTAATGCGAGAAACACGTTTTCTTGTGTGTTCACCACCCCACAGTGCGTTTGATATGCAGAACCGGAGATATCTTGGTTTCGGTCGGGTTTCAAGCTGAGATATGCATTTTCTGCGATAATCTTGCTGAGACTTCAGTCAGAAGTATGCAGAATAATCGAGATCGCTCTTTTCGAGCTAGTTGATGCGAGAAACACGTTTTCTGGCGTTTTCACCACTCCACAGTGCGTCTGATATGCAGAACCGGCGATATCTTGGTTTTCGTGGGGTTCCCAGCTGGGATATGCATTTTCAGCGGCAATCTTGGTGAGACTTCTGTCCGAAGTATGCAGAATCATCGAGAACGCTCTTTTCGAGATAGTTAATGCGAGAAACACGTTTTCTGGTGTTTTCACCACTCCACAGTGCGTCTGATATGCTGAACCGGCGATATCTTGGTTTTCGTGGAGTTTCTAGCAGCGATATGCATTTTCTGCGATAATGATGGTGAGACTTCTGTCCGAAGTATGCAGAATCATCGAGAACGCTCTTTTCGAGATTGTTAATGCGAGAAACACGTTTTCTGGTGTTTTCACCACTCCACAGTGCGTCTGATATGCTGAACCGGCGATATCTTGGTTTTCGTGGGGTTTCCAGCTGAGATATGCATTTTCTGCGATAATCTTGGTGATTCTTCTGTCAGAAGTATGCAGAATCATCGAGAACGCTCCTTTCGAGCTATTTAATGCGAGAAACACGTTTTCTGGTGTATTTACCACTCCACAGTACGTTTGACATGCAGAACCGGAGATATCTTGGTTTCGGACGGGTTTCAAGCTGAGATATGCATTTTCTGCGATAATCTTGGTGAGTGTTCTGTCAGAAGTATGCAGAATCATCGAGATCGCTCTTTTCGAGCTATTTAATGCGAGAAACACGTTATCTGGCGTTTTCACCACTCCACAGTGCGTTTGACATGCAGAACCGGAGATATCTTGGTTTCGGACGGGTTTCAAGCTGAGATATGCATTTTCTGCGATAATCTTTGTGAGTGTTCTGTCAGAAGTATGCAGAATCATCGAGATCGCTCTTTTCGAGCTATTTAATGCGAGAAACACGTTATCTGGCGTTTTCACCACTCCACAGTGCGTTTGATATGCAGAACCGGCGACATCTTGGCTGTCGTAGGGTATCAAGCTGAGATATGCATTTTCTACGATAATCTTGGTAAGACTTCTGTCAGAAGTATGCTGAATCATCTAGATCGCTCTTTTCGAGCTATTTAATGCGAGAAACATGTTTTCTGGGGTTTTCACAAATCCACAGTTCGTTGGATATGCAGAACAGGAGATATCTTGGTTTTCGTGGAGTTTCTAGCAGAGATATGCATTTTCTGCGATAATGATGTTGAGACTTCTGTCCGAAGTATGCAGAATCATCGAGAACGCTCTTTTCGAGATAGTTAATGCGAGAAACACGTTTTCTGGTTTTTTCACCACTCCACAGTGCGTCTGAAATGCAGAACCGGCGATATCTTGGTTTTCGTGGGGTTTGTAGCTGAGATATGCATTTTCTGGGATAATCTTGGTGAGACTTCTGTCCGAAGTGTGCAGAATCATCGAGATCGCTCATTTCGAGCTATTTAATGCGAGAAACACGCTTTCTGGGGTTTTCACCACACCACAGTTCGTTGGATATGCAGAACAGGTGATATCTTGGTTTTCGTGGGGTTTGTAGCTGAGATATGCATTTTCTGCGATAATCTTGGTGAGTCTTCTGTCAGAAGTATGTAGAATCGTCTAGATCTCTCTTTTCGAGCTATTTAATGCGAGAAACACGTTTTCTTGTGTTTTCACCACCCCACAGTGCGTTTGATATGCAGAACCGGCGATATCTTGGTTTTCGTGGGGTTTGTAGCTGAGATATGCATTTTCTGCGATAATCTTGCTGAGACTTCAGTCAGAAGTATGCAGAATAATCGAGATCGCTCTTTTCGAGCTAGTTGATGCGAGAAACACGTTTTCTGGCGTTTTCACCACTCCACAGTGCGTCTGATATGCAGAACCGGCGATATCTTGGTTTTCGTGGGGTTCCCAGCTGGGATATGCATTTTCAGCGGCAATCTTGGTGAGACTTCTGTCCGAAGTATGCAGAATCATCGAGAACGCTCTTTTCGTGATAGTTAATGCGAGAAACACGTTTTCTGGTGTTTTCACCACTCCACAGTGCGTCTGATATGCTGAACCGGCGATATCTTGGTTTTCGTGGAGTTTCTAGCAGCGATATGCATTTTCTGCGATAATGATGGTGAGACTTCTGTCCGAAGTATGCAGAATCATCGAGAACGCTCTTTTCCAGATTGTTAATGCGAGAAACACGTTTTCTGGTGTTTTCACCACTCCACAGTGCGTCTGATATGCTGAACCGGCGATATCTTGGTTTTCGTGGGGTTTCCAGCTGAGATATGCATTTTCTGCGATAATCTTGGTGATTCTTCTGTCAGAAGTACGCAGAATCATCGAGAACGCTCCTTTCGAGCTATTTAATGCGAGAAACACGTTTTCTGGTGTATTCACCACTCCACAGTACGTTTGACATGCAGAACCGGAGATATCTTGGTTTCGGACGGGTTTCAAGCTGAGATATGCATTTTCTGCGATAATCTTGGTGAGTGTTCTGTCAGAAGTATGCAGAATCATCGAGATCGCTCTTTTCGAGCTATTTAATGCGAGAAACACGTTATCTGGCGTTTTCACCACTCCACAGTGCGTTTGACATGCAGAACCGGAGATATCTTGGTTTCGGACGGGTTTCAAGCTGAGATATGCATTTTCTGCGATAATCTTGGTGAGTGTTCTGTCAGAAGTATGCAGAATCATCGAGATCGCTCTTTTCGAGCTATTTAATGCGAGAAACACGTTATCTGGCGTTTTCACCACTCCACAGTGCGTTTGATATGCAGAACCGGCGACATCTTGGCTGTCGTAGGGTATCAAGCTGAGATATGCATTTTCTACGATAATCTTGGTGAGACTTCTGTCAGAAGTATGCTGAATCATCTAGATCGCTCTTTTCGAGCTATTTAATGCGAGAAACATGTTTTCTGGGGTTTTCACCACTCCACAGTTCGTTGGATATGCAGAACAGGAGATATCTTGGTTTTCGTGGAGTTTCTAGCAGAGATATGCATTTTCTGCGATAATGATGGTGAGACTTCTGTCCGAAGTATGCAGAATCATCGAGAACGCTCTTTTCGAGATAGTTAATGCGAGAAACACGTTTTCTGGTTTTTTCACCACTCCACAGTGCGTCTGAAATGCAGAACCGGCGATATCTTGGTTTTCGTGGGGTTTGTAGCTGAGATAGGCATTTTCTGGGATAATCTTGGTGAGACTTCTGTCCGAAGTGTGCAGAATCATCGAGATCGCTCATTTCGAGCTATTTAATGCGAGAAACACGCTTTCTGGGATTTTCACCACACCACAGTTCGTTGGATATGCAGAACAGGTGATATCTTGGTTTTCGAGGGGTTTCAAGCTGAGATATGCATTTTCTGCGATAAACTTGTAGAGACTTCTGTCCGAAGTATGCTGAATCATCGAGATCGCACTTTTCAAGCTAGTTAATGCGAGAAAAACCTTATCTGGTGTTTTCACCACTCCACAGTGCGTTTGATATGCAGAACCCGCGATGTTTGGTTTTCGTCGGGTTTCAAGTTGAGATATGCATTTTCTACGATAATCTTGGTGAGACTTCTGTCCGAAGTATGCAGAATCATCGAGATCGCTCATTTCGAGCTATTTAATGCGGGAAACACGTTATCTGGTGTTTTGACCACTCCACAGTGCGTTTGAGATGTAGAGCCGCCGACAACTTGGTTTTCGTGGGGTTTCCAGCTGATATATGCATTTTCTGCGATGAGCTTGGTGTTTCAGCTATGAGAAGTATGCAGAATCATCGAGCACGCTCTTTTCGAGCTACTTAATGCGAGAAACACGTTTTCTGGTTTTTTTACCACTCCACAGTGCGTCTGAAATGCAGAACCGGCGATATCTTGGCTTTCGTCGGGTATCAAGCTGAGACATGCATTTTCTGCGATAATCTTGGTGATTCTTCTGTCAGAAGGATGCAGAAACATCGAGAACGCTCTTTTCGAGCTACTTAATGCGAGAAACACGTTTTCTGGTGTTTTCACCACCCCACAGTGCGTTTGATATGCAGAACCGGAGATATCTTGGTTTTCCTGGGGTTTCAAGCTGAGATATGCATTTTCTGCGACAATCTTGGTGAGACTTCTGTCCGAAGTATGCAGAATCATCGGGATCGCTCTTATCGAGCTATTTAATGCGAGAAACACGTTTTCTGGCGATTTCACCACACCACTGTTCGCTGGATATGCAGGAACGGAGATATCTTGGTTTTCGTGGGGTGTCAAGCTGAAATATGCATTTTCTGCGATAATCTTGGTGAGACTTCTGTCCGATGTATGCAGAAACATCGAGATCGATCTTTTCGAGCTATTTAATGCGAGAAACACGTTATCCGGTGTTTTCACCACTCCACAGTGGGTTTGATATGCAGAACCGGCGACATCTTGATTTTCGTGGGGTTTCTAGCTGAGATATGCATTTTCTGCGAAAATATTGGTGAGACTTCTGTCCGAAGTATGCAGAGTCATCGAGATCGTACTTTTCGAGCTATTTAATGCGAGAAACACGTTTTCTGGGGTTTTCACCACTCCACAGTTGGTTTGATATGCAGAACCGGCGATGTTTGGTTTTCGTCGGGTTTCAAGTTGAGATATGCATTTTCTACGATAATCTTGGAGAAACATCTGTCCGAAGTATGCAGAATCATCAAGATCGCTCTTTTCGAGCTATTTAATGCGAAAAAACAAGTTTTCTGGTGTTTTCACCACTCCACAGTGCGTTTGATATGCAGAATCGACGATATCCTGGTTTTCGTGGGGTTTCAAGCTCAGATATGCATTTTCTGCGATAATATTGGTGAGACTTCAGACAGAAGTATGCAGAATCTTCGAGATCGCTCTTTTCGAGCTATTTAATGCGAGAAACACGTTTTCTGGGGTTTTCACCACACCACAGTTCGTTGGATATGCAGAACCGGAGATATCGTGGTTTTCGTGGGGTTTCAAGCTGAGATATGCATTTTCAGCAATAATCTTGTTGAGACTTCTGTCCGAAGTATGCAGAAAAATCGAGAGCGCTCTTTTCGAGCTATTTAATGCGAGAAACACGTTTTCTGGGGTTTTCACCACACCACTGTTCGTTGGATATACAGAACCGGAGATATCTTGGTTTTCGTGGGGTTTCAAGCTGAAATATGCATTTTCTGCGATAATCTTGGTGAGACTTCTGTCCGATGTATGCAGAATCATCGAGATCGCTCTTTTCGAGCTATTTAATGCGAGAGACACGTTAACTGGTGTTTTCACCACTCCACAGTGCGTATGATGTGCAGAACCGACGATATCCTGGTTTTCGTGGGGTTTCAAGCTCAGATATGCATTTTCTGCGATAATATTGGTGAGACTTCAGACAGAAGTATGCAGAATCTTCGAGATCGCTCTATTCGAGCTATTTAATGCGAGAAACACGTTATCTGGTGTTTTCAGCACTCCACAGTGCGTTTGATATGCAGAACCGGCGACATCTTGATGTTCGTGAGGTTTCAAGCTGAGATATGCATTTTCTGCGATAATATTGGTGAGACTTCTGTCCGTAGTATGCAGAATCATCGCGATCGCTCTTATCGAGCTATTTAATGCGAGAAACACGTTATCTGGTGTTTTCACTACTCCACAGTTGGTTTGATATGCAGAACCGGAGATAATTTGGTTTTCGTGGGGTTTCAAGCTGAGATATGCATTTTCTGCGATAATCTTGGTGAGACTTCTGTCCGTAGTATGCAGAATCATCGCGATCGCTCTTATCGAGCTGTTTAATGCGAGAAACACGTTATCTGGTGTGTTCAGCACTCCACAGTGCGTTTGATATGCAGAACCGGCGACATCTTGATGTTCGTGAGGTTTCAAGCTGAGATATGCATTTTCTGCGATAATATTGGTGAGACTTCTGTCCGTAGTATGCAGAATCATCGCGATCGCTCTTATCGAGCTATTTAATGCGAGAAACACGTTATCTGGTGTTTTCAGCACTCCACAGTTGGTTTGATATGCAGAACCGGAGATAATATGGTTTTCGTGGGGTTTCAAGCTGAGATATGCATTTTCTGCGATAATCTTGGTGAGACTTCTGTCCGAAGTATGCAGAATCATCGGGATCGCTGTATTCGAGCTATTTATTGCGAGAAACACGTTATCTGGTGATTTCACTACTCCACAGTTGGTTTGATATGCAGAACCGGAGATAATATGGTTTTCGTGGGGTTTCAAGCTGAGATATGCATTTTCTGCGATAATCTTGGTGAGACTTCTGTCCGTAGTATGCAGAATCATCGCGATCGCTCTTATCGAGCTATTTAATGCGAGAAACACGTTATCTGGTGTTTTCAGCACTCCACAGTGCGTTTGATATGCAGAACCGGCGACATCTTGATGTTCGTGAGGTTTCAAGCTGAGATATGCATTTTCTGCGATAATCTTGGTGAGACTTCTGTCAGAAGTATGCAGAACCTTCGAGAACGCTCTTTTCGAGCTACTTAATGCGAGAAACACGTTTTCTGGTGTTTTCACCACCCCACAGTGCGTTTGATATGCAGAACCGGCGAAATCGTGGTTTTCGTCGGGTTTCATGCTGAGATATGCATTTTCTGCGATAATATTGGTGAGACTTCTGTCCGAAGTATGCAGAATCATCGATATCGCTCTTTTCGAGCTATTTAATGCGAGAAACACGTTGTCTGGTGTTTTGACCACTCCACAGTGCGTTTGACATGCAGAACCGGAGGTATCTTCGTTTCGGTCGGGTTTCAAGCTGAGGTATGCATTTTCTACGACAATATTGGTGAGACCTCTGTCAGAAGTATGCAGAACATTCGAGAACGCTCTTTTCGAGCTACTTAATGCGAGAAACACGTTTTCTGGTGTTTTCACCACCCCACAGTGCGTTTGATATGCAAAACCGGAGATATCTTGGTTTTCGTGGGGTTTCAAGCAGAGATATGCATTTTCTGCAATAATCTTGTTGAGACTTCTGTCCGAAGTATGCAGAAAAATCGAGAGCGCTCTTTTCGAGCTATTTAATGCGAGAAACACGTTTTCTGGGGTTTTCACCACACCTCTGTTCGTTGGATATGCAGAACCGGAGATATCTTGGTTTTCCTGGGGTTTCAAGCTGAGATATGCATTTTCTGCGACAATCTTGGTGAGACTTCTGTCCGAAGTATGCAGAATCATCGGGATCGCTCTTATCGAGCTATTTAATGCGAGAAACACGTTTTCTGGCGATTTCACCACACCACTGTTCGCTGGATATGCAGAACCGGAGATATCTTGGTTTTCGTGGGGTGTCAAGCTGAAATATGCATTTTCTGCGATAATCTTGGTGAGACTTCTGTCCGATGTATGCAGAAACATCGAGATCGATCTTTTCGAGCTATTTAATGCGAGAAACACGTTATCCGGTGTTTTCACCACTCCACAGTGGGTTTGATATGCAGAACCGGCGACATCTTGATTTTCGTGGGGTTTCTAGCTGAGATATGCATTTTCTGCGAAAATATTGGTGAGACTTCTGTCCGAAGTATGCAGAGTCATCGAGATCGTACTTTTCGAGCTATTTAATGCGAGAAACACGTTTTCTGGGGTTTTCACCACTCCACAGTTGGTTTGATATGCAGAACCGGCGATGTTTGGTTTTCGTCGGGTTTCAAGTTGAGATATGCATTTTCTACGATAATCTTGGAGAAACATCTGTCCGAAGTATGCAGAATCATCAAGATCGCTCTTTTCGAGCTATTTAATGCGAAAAAACAAGTTTTCTGGTGTTTTCACCACTCCACAGTGCGTTTGATATGCAGAATCGACGATATCCTGGTTTTCGTGGGGTTTCAAGCTCAGATGTGCATTTTCTGCGATAATCTTGGTGAGAAATCTGTCCGAAGTATGCTTAATCATCGAGATCGCTCGTTTCCAGCTATTTAATGCGAGAAACACGTTATCTGGTGTTTTCACCACTCCACAGTTGGTTTGATATGCAGAACCGGCGATGTTTGGTTTTCGTCGGGTTTCAAGTTGAGATATGCTTTTTCTACGATAATCTTGGTGAAACATCTGTCCGAAGTATGCAGAAACATCAAGAGCGCTCTTTTCGAGCTATTTAATGCGAGAAACACGTTTTCTGGGGTTTTCACAACACCACAGTTCGTTGGATGTGCAGAACCGGAGATATCTTGGTTTTCGCGGGGTTTCTAGCAGAGATATGCATTTTCTACGATAATCTTGGTGAGACTTCTGTCAGAAGTATGCAGAATCATCGGGATCGCTTTTTTCGAGATATCTAATGCGAGAAACACGTTATCTGGTGTTTTCACCACTCCGCAGTGCGTTTGATATGTAGAACTAGCGATATCTGGGTTTTCGTGGGGTTTCAAGCTGAGATATGCATTTTCTGCGATAATCTTGGTGAGACTTCTGTC
This sequence comes from Anthophora plumipes, assembly GCA_951804975.1. Taxonomy (NCBI): domain Eukaryota; kingdom Metazoa; phylum Arthropoda; class Insecta; order Hymenoptera; family Apidae; genus Anthophora; species Anthophora plumipes. The sequence goes on from CATORF010000997.1 coordinate 3,273,322, forward strand.
CGAAGTATGCAGAAACATCGAGAGCGCTCTTTTCGAGCTATTTAATGCGAGAAACACGTTTTCTGGGGTTTTCACCACACCACAGTTCGTTGGATATGCAGAACCGGAGATATCGTGGTTTTCGTGGGGTTTCAAGCTGAGATATGCATTTTCTGCAATAATCTTGTTGAGACTTCTGTCCGAAGTATGCAGAAAAATCGAGAGCGCTCTTTTCGAGCTATTTAATGCGAGAAACACGTTTTCTGGGGTTTTCACCACACCACTGTTCGTTGGATATACAGAACCGGAGATATCTTGGTTTTCGTGGGGTTTCAAGCTGAAATATGCATTTTCTGCGATAATCTTGGTGAGACTTCTGTCCGATGTATGCAGAATCATCGAGATCGCTCTTTTCGAGCTATTTAATGCGAGAGACACGTTAACTGGTGTTTTCACCACTCCACAGTGCGTATGATGTGCAGAACCGACGATATCCTGGTTTTCGTGGGGTTTCAAGCTCAGATATGCATTTTCTGCGATAATATTGGTGAGGCTTCAGACAGAAGTATGCAGAATCATCTAGATCACTCTTTTCGAGCTATTTAATGCGAGAAACACGTTATCCGGTGTTTTCACCACTCCATAGTGGGTTTGATATGCAGAACTGGCGACATCTTGGATTTCGTCGGGTTTCAAGCTGAGATATGCATTTTCTACGATAATCTTGGTGAGACTTCTGACAGAAGTTTGCAGAATCATCTAGATCGCTCGTTTCGAGATATTTAATGCGAAAAACAAGTTTTCTGGTGTTTTCACCACTCCACAGTGCGTCTGATATGCAGAACCGGCGATATCTTGGTTTTCGTGGGGTTTCCAGCTGAGACATACATTTTCTGCGATAATCTTGGTGAGTCTTCTGTCAGAAGTATGCAGAATCTTCGAGATCGCTCTATTCGAGCTATTTAATGCGAGAAACACGTTATCTGGTGATTTCACTACTCCACAGTTGGTTTGATATGCAGAACCGGAGATAATTTGGTTTTCGTGGGGTTTCAAGCTGAGATATGCATTTTCTGCGATAATCTTGGTGAGACTTCTGTCCGTAGTATGCAGAATCATCGCGATCGCTCTTATCGAGCTGTTTAATGCGAGAAACACGTTATCTGGTGTGTTCAGCACTCCACAGTGCGTTTGATATGCAGAACCGGCGACATCTTGATGTTCGTGAGGTTTCAAGCTGAGATATGCATTTTCTGCGATAATATTGGTGAGACTTCTGTCCGTAGTATGCAGAATCATCGCGATCGCTCTTATCGAGCTATTTAATGCGAGAAACACGTTATCTGGTGTTTTCAGCACTCCACAGTTGGTTTGATATGCAGAACCGGAGATAATATGGTTTTCGTGGGGTTTCAAGCTGAGATATGCATTTTCTGCGATAATCTTGGTGAGACTTCTGTCCGAAGTATGCAGAATCATCGGGATCGCTCTATTCGAGCTATTTATTGCGAGAAACACGTTATCTGGTGATTTCACTACTCCACAGTTGGTTTGATATGCAGAACCGGAGATAATATGGTTTTCGTGGGGTTTCAAGCTGAGATATGCATTTTCTGCGATAATCTTGGTGAGACTTCTGTCCGTAGTATGCAGAATCATCGCGATCGCTCTTATCGAGCTATTTAATGCGAGAAACACGTTATCTGGTGTTTTCAGCACTCCACAGTGCGTTTGATATGCAGAACCGGCGACATCTTGATGTTCGTGAGGTTTCAAGCTGAGATATGCATTTTCTGCGATAATCTTGGTGTTTCATCTATGAGAAGTATGCAGAATCATCGATATCGCTCTTTTCGAGCTATTTAATGCGAGAAACACGTTGTCTGGTGTTTTGACCACTCCACAGTGCGTTTGATATGCAGAACCGGCGACATCTTGATGTTCGTGAGGTTTCAAGCTGAGATATGCATTTTCTGCGATAATCTTGGTGAGACTTCTGTCAGAAGTATGCAGAACCTTCGAGAACGCTCTTTTCGAGCTACTTAATGCGAGAAACACGTTTTCTGGTGTTTTCACCACCCCACAGTGCGTTTGATATGCAGAACCGGCGAAATCGTGGTTTTCGTCGGGTTTCATGCTGAGATATGCATTTTCTGCGATAATATTGGTGAGACTTCTGTCCGAAGTATGCAGAATCATCGATATCGCTCTTTTCGAGCTATTTAATGCGAGAAACACGTTTTCTGGTGTTTTCACCACTCCACAGTGCGTATGATGTGCAGAACCGACGATATCCTGGTTTTCGTGGGGTTTCAAGCTCAGATATGCATTTTCTGCGATAATATTGGTGAGACTTCAGACAGAAGTATGCAGAATCATCTAGATCACTCTTTTCGAGCTATTTAATGCGAGAAACACGTTATCCGGTGTTTTCACCACTCCACAGTGTGTTTGATATGCAGAACTGCCAACATCTTGGATTTCGTCGGGTTTCAAGCTGAGATATGCATTTTCTACGATAATCTTGGTGAGACTTCTGTCAGAAGTTTGCAGAATCATCTAGATCGCTCGTTTCGAGATATTTAATGCGAAAAAACAAGTTTTCTGGTGTTTTCACCACTCCACAGTGCGTCTGATATGCAGAACCGGCGATATCTTGGTTTTCGTGGGGTTTCCAGCTGAGACATACATTTTCTGCGATAATCTTGGTGAGTCTTCTGTCAGAAGTATGCAGAATCTTCGAGATCGCTCTATTCGAGCTATTTAATGCGAGAAACACGTTATCTGGTTGTTTTCAGCACTCCACAGTGCGTTTGATATGCAGAACCGGCGACATCTTGATTTTCGTGGGGTTTCTAGCTGAGATATGCATTTTCTGCGAAAATATTGGTGAGTCTTCTGTCCGAAGTATGCAGAGTCATCGAGATCGTACTTTTCGAGCTATTTAGTGCGAGAAACACGTTTTCTGGGGTTTTCACCACTCCACAGTTGGTTTGATATGCAGAACCGGCGATGTTTGGTTTTCGTCGGGTTTCAAGTTGAGATATGCATTTTCTACGATAATCTTGGTGAAACATCTGTCCGAAGTATGCAGAATCATCAAGATCGCTCTTTTCGAGCTATTTAATGCGAAAAAACAAGTTTTCTGGTGTTTTCACCACTCCACAGTGCGTTTGATATGCAGAACCGGCGACATCTTGGATTTCGTCGGGGTTCAAGCTGAGATATGCAATTCCTGCGATAATCTTGGTGAGACTTCTGTCCGAAGTATGCTGAATCATCGAGATCGCTCGTTTCGAGCTATTTAATGCGAGAAACACGTTATCTGGTGTTTTCTCCACTCCACAGTGCGTATGATGTGCAGAACCAACGATATCCTGCTTTTCGTGGGGTTTCAAGCTCAGATATGCATTTTGTGCGATAATATTGGGGAGACTTCAGACAGAAGTATGCAGAATCATCGAGATCACACTTTTCGAGCTATTTAATGCGAGAAACACGTTATCTGGGGTTTTCACTACTCCACAGTTGGTTTGATATGCAGAACCGGAGATAATTTGGTTTTCGTGGGGTTTCAAGCTGAGATATGCATTTTCTGCGATAATCTTGGTGAGACTTCTGTCCGTAGTATGCAGAATCATCGCGATCGCTCTTATCGAGCTATTTAATGCGAGAAACACGTTATCTGGTGTTTTCAGCACTCCACAGTGCGTTTGATATGCAGAACCGGCGACATCTTGATGTTCGTGAGGTTTCAAGCTGAGATATGCATTTTCTGTGATAATATTGGTGAGACTTCTGTCCGTAGTATGCAGAATCATCGCGATCGCTCTTATCGAGCTATTTAATGCGAGAAACACGTTACCTGGTGTATTCAGCACTCCACAGTGCGTTTGATATGCAGAACCGGCGACATCTTGATGTTCGTGAGGTTTCAAGCTGAGATATGCATTTTCTGCGATAATATTGGTGAGACTTCTGTCCGAAGTATGCAGAATCATCGATATCGCTCTTTTAGAGCTATTTAATGCGAGCAACACGTTATGTGGTGTATTCACCACTCCACAGTACGTTAGACATGCAGAACCGGAGGTATCTTCGTTTCGGTCGGGTTTCAAGCTGAGGTATGCATTTTCTACGACAATATTGGTGAGACCTCTGTCAGAAGTATGCAGAACATTCGAGAACGCTCTTTTCGAGCTACTTAATGCGAGAAACACGTTTTCTGGTGTTTTCACCACCCCACAGTGCGTTTGATATGCAAAACCGGAGATATCTTGGTTTTCGTGGGGTTTCAAGCTGAGATATGCATTTTCTGCAATAATCTTGTTGAGACTTCTGTCCGAAGTATGCAGAAAAATCGAGAGCGCTCTTTTCGAGCTATTTAATGCGAGAAACACGTTATCTGGGGTTTTCACTACTCCACAGTTGGTTTGATATGCAGAACCGGAGATAATTTGGTTTTCGTGGGGTTTCAAGCTGAGATATGCATTTTCTGCGATAATCTTGGTGAGACTTCTGTCCGTAGTATGCAGAATCATCGCGATCGCTCTTATCGAGCTATTTAATGCGAGAAACACGTTATCTGGTGTTTTCAGCACTCCACAGTGCGTTTGATATGCAGAACCGGCGACATCTTGATGTTCGTGAGGTTTCAAGCTGAGATATGCATTTTCTGCGATAATATTGGTGAGACTTCTGTCCGTAGTATGCAGAATCATCGCGATCGCTCTTATCGAGCTATTTAATGCGAGAAACACGTTATCTGGTGTTTTCAGCACTCCACAGTGCGTTTGATATGCAGAACCGGCGACATCTTGATGTTCGTGAGGTTTCAAGCTGAGATATGCATTTTCTGCGATAATATTGGTGAGACTTCTGTCCGAAGTATGCAGAATCATCGATATCGCTCTTTTAGAGCTATTTAATGCGAGCAACACGTTATGTGGTGTATTCACCACTCCACAGTACGTTAGACATGCAGAACCGGAGGTATCTTCGTTTCGGTCGGGTTTCAAGCTGAGGTATGCATTTTCTACGACAATATTGGTGAGACCTCTGTCAGAAGTATGCAGAACATTCGAGAACGCTCTTTTCGAGCTACTTAATGCGAGAAACACGTTTTCTGGTGTTTTCACCACCCCACAGTGCGTTTGATATGCAAAACCGGAGATATCTTGGTTTTCGTGGGGTTTCAAGCAGAGATATGCATTTTCTGCAATAATCTTGTTGAGACTTCTGTCCGAAGTATGCAGAAAAATCGAGAGCGCTCTTTTCGAGCTATTTAATGCGAGAAACACGTTTTCTGGGGTTTTCACCACACCTCTGTTCGTTGGATATGCAGAACCGGAGATATCTTGGTTTTCCTGGGGTTTCAAGCTGAGATATGCATTTTCTGCGACAATCTTGGTGAGACTTCTGTCCGAAGTATGCAGAATCATCGGGATCGCTCTTATCGAGCTATTTAATGCGAGAAACACGTTTTCTGGCGATTTCACCACACCACTGTTCGCTGGATATGCAGAACCGGAGATATCTTGGTTTTCGTGGGGTGTCAAGCTGAAATATGCATTTTCTGCGATAATCTTGGTGAGACTTCTGTCCGATGTATGCAGAAACATCGAGATCGATCTTTTCGAGCTATTTAATGCGAGAAACACGTTATCCGGTGTTTTCACCACTCCACAGTGGGTTTGATATGCAGAACCGGCGACATCTTGATTTTCGTGGGGTTTCTAGCTGAGATATGCATTTTCTGCGAAAATATTGGTGAGACTTCTGTCCGAAGTATGCAGAGTCATCGAGATCGTACTTTTCGAGCTATTTAATGCGAGAAACACGTTTTCTGGGGTTTTCACCACTCCGCAGTTGGTTTGATATGCAGAACCGGCGATGTTTGGTTTTCGTCGGGTTTCAAGTTGAGATATGCATTTTCTACGATAATCTTGGAGAAACATCTGTCCGAAGTATGCAGAATCATCAAGATCGCTCTTTTCGAGCTATTTAATGCGAAAAAACAAGTTTTCTGGTGTTTTCACCACTCCACAGTGCGTTTGATATGCAGAATCGACGATATCCTGGTTTTCGTGGGGTTTCAAGCTCAGATGTGCATTTTCTGCGATAATCTTGGTGAGAAATCTGTCCGAAGTATGCTTAATCATCGAGATCGCTCGTTTCCAGCTATTTAATGCGAGAAACACGTTATCTGGTGTTTTCACCACTCCACAGTTGGTTTGATATGCAGAACCGGCGATGTTTGGTTTTCGTCGGGTTTCAAGTTGAGATATGCTTTTTCTACGATAATCTTGGTGAAACATCTGTCCGAAGTATGCAGAAACATCAAGAGCGCTCTTTTCGAGCTATTTAATGCGAGAAACACGTTTTCTGGGGTTTTCACCACACCACAGTTCGTTGGATGTGCAGAACCGGAGATATCTTGGTTTTCGCGGGGTTTCTAGCAGAGATATGCATTTTCTGCGATAATCATGGAGAGACTTCTGTCCGAATTAGGCTGAATCATCGAGATCGCTCTTTTCGAGCTAGTTAATGCGAGAAAAACCTTGTCAGGGGTTTTCACCACTCCACAGTGCGTTTGATATGCAGAACCAGCGATATCTTGGCTTTCGTTGGGTTTCAAGCTGAGATATGCATTTTTTACGATAATCTTGGTGAGACTTCTGTCCGAAGTATGCAGAATCATCGAGATCGCTCTTTTCGAGCTATTTGATGCGAGAAACACGTTAACTGGTGTTTCCACCACTCCACAGTGCGTTTGATATGCAGAACCGGCGACATCTTGGATTTCGTCGGGGTTCAAGCTGAGATATGCATTTTCTACGATAATCTTGGTGAGACTTCTGTCAGAAGTATGCAGAATCATCGGGATCGCTTTTTTCGAGATATCTAATGCGAGAAACACGTTATCTGGTGTTTTCACCACTCCGCAGTGCGTTTGATATGTAGAACTAGCGATATCTGGGTTTTCGTGGGGTTTCAAGCTGAGATATGCATTTTCTGCGATAATCTTGGTGAGACTTCTGTCCGAAGTATGCAGAAACATCGAGAGCGCTCTTTTCGAGCTATTTAATGCGAGAAACACGTTTTCTGGGGTTTTCACCACACCACAGTTCGTTGGATATGCAGAACCGGAGATATCTTGGTTTTCGTGGGGTTTCAAGCTGAGATATGCATTTTCTGCAATAATCTTGTTGAGACTTCTGTCCGAAGTATGCAGAAAAATCGAGAGCGCTCTTTTCGAGCTATTTAATGCGAGAAACACGTTTTCTGGGGTTTTCACCACACCACTGTTCGTTGGATATGCAGAACCGGAGATATCTTGGTTTTCGTGGGGTTTCAAGCTGAAATATGCATTTTCTGCGATAATCTTGGTGAGACTTCTGTCCGATGTATGCAGAATCATCGAGATCGCTCTTTTCGAGCTATTTAATGCGAGAGACACGTTAACTGGTGTTTTCACCACTCCACAGTGCGTATGATGTGCAGAACCGACGATATCCTGGTTTTCGTGGGGTTTCAAGCTCAGATATGCATTTTCTGCGATAATATTGGTGAGACTTCAGACAGAAGTATGCAGAATCATCGCGATCGCTCTTATCGAGCTATTTAATGCGAGAAACACGTTATCTGGTGTTTTCAGCACTCCACAGTGCGTTTGATATGCAGAACCGGCGACATCTTGATGTTCGTGAGGTTTCAAGCTGAGATATGCATTTTCTGCGATAATATTGGTGAGACTTCTGTCCGTAGTATGCAGAATCATCGCGATCGCTCTTATCGAGCTATTTAATGCGAGAAACACGTTATCTGGTGTTTTCAGCACTCCACAGTTGGTTTGATATGCAGAACCGGAGATAATGTGGTTTTCGTGGGGTTTCAAGCTGAGATATGCATTTTCTGCGATAATCTTGGTGAGTCTTCTGTCAGAAGTATGCAGAATCTTCGAGATCGCTCTATTCGAGCTATTTAATGCGAGAAACACGTTATCTGGTGTTTTCACTACTCCACAGTTGGTTTGATATGCAGAACCGGAGATAATTTGGTTTTCGTGGGGTTTCAAGCTGAGATATGCATTTTCTGCGATAATCTTGGTGAGACTTCTGTCCGTAGTATGCAGAATCATCGCGATCGCTCTTATCGAGCTATTTAATGCGAGAAACACGTTATCTGGTGTTTTCAGCACTCCACAGTGCGTTTGATATGCAGAACCGGCGACATCTTGATGTTCGTGAGGTTTCAAGCTGAGATATGCATTTTCTGCGATAATATTGGTGAGACTTCTGTCCGTAGTATGCAGAATCATCGCGATCGCTCTTATCGAGCTATTTAATGCGAGAAACACGTTATCTGGTGTTTTCAGCACTCCACAGTTGGTTTGATATGCAGAACCGGAGATAATATGGTTTTCGTGGGGTTTCAAGCTGAGATATGCATTTTCTGCGATAATCTTGGTGAGACTTCTGTCCGAAGTATGCAGAATCATCGGGATCGCTCTATTCGAGCTATTTATTGCGAGAAACACGTTATCTGGTGTTTTCACTACTCCACAGTTGGTTTGATATGCAGAACCGGAGATAATATGGTTTTCGTGGGGTTTCAAGCTGAGATATGCATTTTCTGCGATAATCTTGGTGAGACTTCTGTCCGTAGTATGCAGAATCATCGCGATCGCTCTTATCGAGCTATTTAATGCGAGAAACACGTTATCTGGTGTTTTCAGCACTCCACAGTGCGTTTGATATGCAGAACCGGCGACATCTTGACGTTCGTGAGGTTTCAAGCTGAGATATGCATTTTCTGCGATAATCTTGGTGAGACTTCTGTCAGAAGTATGCAGAACCTTCGAGAACGCTCTTTTCGAGCTACTTAATGCGAGAAACACGTTTTCTGGTGTTTTCACCACCCCACAGTGCGTTTGATATGCAGAACCGGCGACATCTTCATTTTCGTGGGGTTTCTAGCTGAGATATGCATTTTCTGCGAAAATATTGGTGAGTCTTCTGTCCGAAGTATGCAGAGTCATCGAGATCGTACTTTTCGAGCTATTTAATGCGAGAAACACGTTTTCTGGGGTTTTCACCACTCCACAGTTGGTTTGATATGCAGAACCGGCGATGTTTGGTTTTCGTCGGGTTTCAAGTTGAGATATGCATTTTCTACGATAATCTTGGTGAAACATCTGTCCGAAGTATGCAGAATCATCAAGATCGCTCTTTTCGAGCTATTTAATGCGAAAAAACAAGTTTTCTGGTGTTTTCACCACTCCACAGTGCGTTTGATATGCAGAACCGGCGACATCTTGGATTTCGTTGGGGTTCAAGCTGAGATATGCAATTCCTGCGATAATCTTGGTGAGACTTCTGTCCGAAGTATGCTGAATCATCGAGATCGCTCGTTTCGAGCTATTTAAAGCGAGAGACACGTTATCTGGTGTTTTCTCCACTCCACAGTGCGTATGATGTGCAGAACCAACGATATCCTGCTTTTCGTGGGGTTTCAAGCTCAGATATGCATTTTGTGCGATAATATTGGGGAGACTTCAGACAGAAGTATGCAGAATCATCGAGATCACACTTTTCGAGCTATTTAATGCGAGAAACACGTTATCTGGGGTTTTCACTACTCCACAGTTGGTTTGATATGCAGAACCGGAGATAATTTGGTTTTCGTGGGGTTTCAAGCTGAGATATGCATTTTCTGCGATAATCTTGGTGAGACTTCTGTCCGATGTATGCAGAAACATCGAGGTCGATCTTTTCGAGCTATTTAATGCGAGAAACACGTTATCCGGTGTTTTCACCACTCCACAGTGGGTTTGATATGCAGAACCGGCGACATCTTGATTTTCGTGGGGTTTCTAGCTGAGATATGCATTTTCTGCGAAAATATTGGTGAGACTTCTGTCCGAAGTATGCAGAGTCATCGAGATCGTACTTTTCGAGCTATTTAATGCGAAAAACACGTTTTCTGGGGTTTTCACCACTCCACAGTGCGTTTGATATGCAGAACCGGCGACATCTTGGATTTCGTCGGAGTTCAAGCTGAGATATGCAATTCCTGCGATAATCTTGGTGAGAAATCTGTCCGAAGTATGCTTAATCATCGAGATCGCTCGTTTCCAGCTATTTAATGCGAGAAACACGTTATCTGGTGTTTTCACCACTCCACAGTGCGTGTGATATGCAGAACCGACGATATCCTGGTTTTCGTGGGGTTTCAAGCTCAGATGTGCATTTTCTGCGATAATCTTGGTGAGAAATCTGTCCGAAGTATGCTTAATCATCGAGATCGCTCGTTTCCAGCTATTTAATGCGAGAAACACGTTATCTGTTGTTTTCACCACTCCACAGTTGGTTTGATATGCAGAACCGGCGATGTTTGGTTTTCGTCGGGTTTCAAGTTGAGATATGCTTTTTCTACGATAATCTTGGTGAAACATCTGTCCGAAGTATGCAGAAACATCAAGAGCGCTCTTTTCGAGCTATTTAATGCGAGAAACACGTTTTCTGGGGTTTTCACCACACCACAGTTCGTTGGATGTGCAGAACCGGAGATATCTTGGTTTTCGCGGGGTTTCTAGCAGAGATATGCATTTTCTGCGATAATCATGGAGAGACTTCTGTCCGAATTAGGCTGAATCATCGAGATCGCTCTTTTCGAGCTAGTTAATGCGAGAAAAACCTTGTCAGGGGTTTTCACCACTCCACAGTGCGTTTGATATGCAGAACCAGCGATATCTTGGCTTTCGTTGGGTTTCAAGCTGAGATATGCATTTTTTACGATAATCTTGGTGAGACTTCTGTCCGAAGTATGCAGAATCATCGAGATCGCTCTTTTCGAGCTATTTGATGCGAGAAACACGTTAACTGGTGTTTCCACCACTCCACAGTGCGTTTGATATGCAGAACCGGCGACATCTTGGATTTCGTCGGGGTTCAAGCTGAGATATGCATTTTCTACGATAATCTTGGTGAGACTTCTGTCAGAAGTATGCAGAATCACCGGGATCGCTTTTTTCGAGATATCTAATGCGAGAAACACGTTATCTGGTGTTTTCACCACTCCGCAGTGCGTTTGATATGTAGAACCAGCGATATCTGGGTTTTCGTGGGGTTTCAAGCTGAGATATGCATTTTCTGCGATAATCTTGGTGAGACTTCTATCCGAAGTATGCAGAAACATCGAGAGCGCTCTTTTCGAGCTATTTAATGCGAGAAACACGTTTTCTGGGGTTTTCACCACACCACAGTTCGTTGGATATGCAGAACCGACGATATCCTGGTTTTCGTGGGGTTTCAAGCTCAGATATGCATTTTCTGCGATAATATTGGTGAGACTTCAGACAGAAGTATGCAGAATCATCTAGATCACTCTTTTCGAGCTATTTAATGCGAGAAACACGTTATCCGGTGTTTTCACCACTCCACAGTGGGTTTGATATGCAGAACTGGCGACATCTTGGATTTCGTCGGGTTTCAAGCTGAGATATGCATTTTCTAAGATAATCTTGGTGAGACTTCTGTCAGAAGTTTGCAGAATCATCTAGATCGCTCGTTTCGAGATATTTAATGCGAAAAACAAGTTTTCTGGTGTTTTCACCACTCCACAGTGCGTCTGATATGCAGAACCGGCGATATCTTGGTTTTCGTGGGGTTTCCAGCTGAGACATACATTTTCTGCGATAATCTTGGTGAGTCTTCTGTCAGAAGTATGCAGAATCTTCGAGATCGCTCTATTCGAGCTATTTAATGCGAGAAACACGTTATCTGGTGTTTTCACTACTCCACAGTTGGTTTGATATGCAGAACCGGAGATAATTTGGTTTTCGTGGGGTTTCAAGCTGGGATATGCATTTTCTGCGATAATCTTGGTGAGACTTCAGTCAGAAGTATGCAGAATCATCGGGATCGCTCTTTTCGAGCTATTTAATGCGAGGAACACGTTTTCTGGCGTTTTCACCACTCCACAGTGCGTTTGATATGTAGAGCCGCCGATAACTTGGTTTTCGTGGGGTTTCCAGCTGAAATATGCATTTTGAGCGATAATATTGGGGAGACTTCAGACAGAAGTATGCAGAATCATCGAGATCACACTTTTCGAGCTATTGAATGCGAGAAACACGTTATCCGGTGTTTTCACCACTCCACAGTGGGTTTGATATGCAGAACTGCCAACATCTTGGATTTCGTCGGGTTTCAAGCTGAGATATGCATTTTCTACGATAATCTTGGTGAGACTTCTGTCAGAAGTTTGCAGAATCATCTAGATCGCTCGTTTCGAGATATTTAATGCGAGAAACACGTTATCTGGTGTTTTCACCACACCTCTGTTCGTTGGATATGCAGAACCGGAGATATCTTGGTTTTCCTGGGGTTTCAAGCTGAGATATGCATTTTCTGCGATAATCTTGGTGAGACTTCTGTCCGAAGTATGCAGAATCATCGGGATCGCTCTTTTCGAGCTATTTAATGCGAGGAACACGTTTTCTGGCGTTTTCACCACTCCACAGTGCGTTTGATATGTAGAGCCGCCGATAACTTGGTTTTCGTGGGGTTTCCAGCTGAAATATGCATTTTGAGCGATAATATTGGGGAGACTTCAGACAGAAGTATGCAGAATCATCGAGATCACACTTTTCGAGCTATTTAATGCGAGAAACACGTTATCTGGTGTTTTCACTACTCCACAGTTGGTTTGATATGCAGAACCGGAGATAATTTGGTTTTCGTGGGGTTCCCAGCTGAAATATGCATTTTCTGCGATAATCTTGGTGTTTCATCTATGAGAAGTATGCAGAATCATCGAGAACGCTCCTTTCGAGCTAGTTAATGCGAGAAACACGTTTTCTGGTGTTTTCACCACTCCACAGTGCGTATGATGTGCAGAACCGACGATATCCTGGTTTTCGTGGGGTTTCAAGCTCAGATATGCATTTTCTGCGATAATATTGGTGAGACTTCAGACAGAAGTATGCAGAATCATCTAGATCACTCTTTTCGAGCTATTTAATGCGAGAAACACGTTATCCGGTGTTTTCACCACTCCACAGTGGGTTTGATATGCAGAACTGCCAACATCTTGGATTTCGTCGGGTTTCAAGCTGAGATATGCATTTTCTACGATAATCTTGGTGAGACTTCTGTCAGAAGTTTGCAGAATCATCTAGATCGCTCGTTTCGAGATATTTAATGCGAAAATACAAGTTTTCTGGTGTTTTCACCACTCCACAGTGCGTCTGATATGCAGAACCGGCGATATCTTGGTTTTCGTGGGGTTTCCAGCTGAGACATACATTTTCTGCGATAATCTTGGTGAGTCTTCTGTCAGAAGTATGCAGAATCTTCGAGATCGCTCTATTCGAGCTATTTAATGCGAGAAACACGTTATCTGGTTGTTTTCACCACTCCACAGTGCGTTTGATATGCAGAACCGGCGACATCTTGATTTTCGAGGGGTTTCTAGCTGAGATATGCATTTTCTGCGAAAATATTGGTGAGTCTTCTGTCCGAAGTATGCAGAGTCATCGAGATCGTACTTTTCGAGCTATTTAATGCGAGAAACACGTTTTCTGGGGTTTTCACCACTCCACAGTTGGTTTGATATGCAGAACCGGCGATGTTTGGTTTTCGTCGGATTTCAAGTTGAGATATGCATTTTCTACGATAATCTTGGTGAAACATCTGTCCGAAGTATGCAGAATCATCAAGATCGCTCTTTTCGAGCTATTTAATGCGAAAAAACAAGTTTTCTGGTGTTTTCACCACTCCACAGTGCGTTTGATATGCAGAACCGGCGACATCTTGGATTTCGTCGGGGTTCAAGCTGAGATATGCAATTCCTGCGATAATCTTGGTGAGACTTCTGTCCGAAGTATGCTGAATCATCGAGATCGCTCGTTTCGAGCTATTTAATGCGAGAAACACGTTATCTGGTGTTTTCTCCACTCCACAGTGCGTATGATGTGCAGAACCAACGATATCCTGCTTTTCGTGGGGTTTCAAGCTCAGATATGCATTTTGTGCGATAATATTGGGGAGACTTCAGACAGAAGTATGCAGAATCATCGAGATCACACTTTTCGAGCTATTTAATGCGAGAAACACGTTATCTGGGGTTTTCACTACTCCACAGTTGGTTTGATATGCAGTACCGGAGATAATTTGGTTTTCGTGGGGTTTCAAGCTGAGATATGCATTTTCTGCGATAATCTTGGTGAGACTTCTGTCCGTAGTATGCAGAATCATCGCGATCGCTCTTATCGAGCTATTTAATGCGAGAAACACGTTATCTGGTGTTTTCAGCACTCCACAGTGCGTTTGATATGCAGTACCGGAGATAATTTGGTTTTCGTGGGGTTTCAAGCTGAGATATGCATTTTCTGCGATAATCTTGGTGAGACTTCTGTCCGTAGTATGCAGAATCATCGCGATCGCTCTTATCGAGCTATTTAATGCGAGAAACACGTTATCTGGTGTTTTCAGCACTCCACAGTGCGTTTGATATGCAGAACCGGCGACATCTTGATGTTCGTGAGGTTTCAAGCTGAGATATGCATTTTCTGCGATAATATTGGTGAGACTTCAGTCCGAAGTATGCAGAATCATCGATATCGCTCTTTTAGAGCTATTTAATGCGAGAAACACGTTGTCTGGTGTTTTGACCACTCCACAGTGCGTTTGATATGTAGAGCCGCCGATAACTTGGTTTTCGTGGGGTTTCCAGCTGAAATATGCATTTTCTGCGATAATCTTGGTGTTTCATCTATGAGAAGTATGCAGAATCATCGAGAACGCTCTTTTCGAGCTATTTAATGCGAGGAACACGTTTTCTGGCGTTTTCACCACGCCACTGTTCGTTGGATATGCAGAACCGGAGATATCTTGGTTTTCGTGGGGTTTCAAGCTGAAATATGCATTTTCTGCGATAATCTTGGTGAGACATCTGTCCGAAGTATGCAGAATCATCGAGATCGCTCTTTTCGAGCTATTTAATGCAAGAAACACGTTAACTGGTGTTTTCACCACTCCACAGTGCGTATGATGTACAGAACCGGAGATAACCCGGGTTTCGTCGGGTTTCAAGCTGAGATATGCATTTTCTACGATAATCTTGGTGAGACTTCTGTCAGAAGTATGCAGGATCTTCGAGAACGCTCTTTTCGAGCTATGTAATGCGAGAAACACGTTATCGGGTGTTTTCACCACTCCACAGTGCGTTTGATATGCAGTACCAGCGATATCTTGGTTTTCGTGGGGTTTCAAGCTGAGATATGCATTTTTTACGATAATCTGGGTGAGACTTTTGTCCGAAATATGCAGAATCATCGAGATCGCACTATTCGAGCTATTTAATGCGCGAAACACGTTCTCTGGTTGTTTTCACCACTCCACAGTGCGTTTGATTTGCAGAACCGGCAACATCTTGATTTTCGTGAGGTTTCGAGCTGAGATATGCATTATCTGCGATAATCTTGGTGAGACTTCAGTAAGAAGTATGCAGAATCATCTAGATCGCTCTTTTAGAGCTACTTAATGCGAGAAACACGTTATCTGGTGTTTTGACCACTCCACAGTGCGTTTGATATGTAGAACCGCCGATAACTTGGTTTTCGTGGGGTTTCCAGCTGAAATATGCATTTTCTGCGATAATCTTGGTGTTTCCTCTATGAGAAGTATGCAGAATCATCGAGAACGCTCTTTTCGAGCTAGTTAATGCGAGAAACACGTTTTCTGGTGTTTTCACCACTCCACAGTGCGTCTGATATGCAGAACCGGCGATATCTTGATTTTCGTGGTGTTTCCAGCTGAGATATGCATTTTCTGCGATAAGCTTGGTGAGTCTTCTCCCATAAGTATGCAGAATCATCTAGATCGCTCTTTTCGAGCTATATAATGCGGGAAACACGTTTTCTGGTGTATTCGCCACTCCACAGTACGTTAGACATGCAGAACCGGAGGTATCTTCGTTTCGGTCGGGTTTCAAGCTGAGATATGCATTTTCTACGACAATATTGGTGAGACCTCTGTCAGAAGTATGCAGAATCATCGAGATCGCTCTATTCCAGCTATTTAATGCGAGAAACACGTTATCTGGTTGTTTTCACTACTCCACAGTGGGTTTGATATGCAGAACCGGCGACATCTTAATTTTCGTGATGTTTCTAGCTGAGATAGGCATTTTCAGCGATAATATTGGTGAGACTTCAGTCAGAAGTATGCAGAATCATCTAGATCGCTCTTTTCGAGCTATTTAATGCGGGAAACACGTTTTCTGGTGTATTCACCACTCCACAGTGCGTTTGATATGCAGAACCGGCGACATCTTGATTTTCGTGGTGTTTCCAGCTGGGATATGCATTTTCTGCGATAATCTTGGTGAGACTTCAGTCAGAAGTATGCAGAATCATCGGGATCGCTCTTTTCGAGCTATTTAATGCGAGAAAAACGATATCCGGTGTTTTCACCACTCCACAGTGCGTTTGATATGCAGAACCGGCGACATTTTGGATTTCGACGGGTTTCAAGCTGAGGATTGCATTTTCTACGATAATCTTGGTGAGACGTCTGTCAGAAGTATGCAGAATCTTCGAGATCGCTCTTTTCGAGCAACTTAATGCGAGAAACACGATATCTGGTTGTTTTCACCACTCCACAGTGCGTTTGATATGCAGAACCGGCGATATCTTGCTTTTCGTGGTGTTTCCAGCTGAGATATGCATTTTCGGCGATAATCTTGGTGAGTCTTCTGCCAGAAGTATGCAGAATCATCTAGATCGCTCTTTTCGAGCTATTTAATGCGAGAAACAAGTTTTCTGGTGTACTCACCACTCCACAGTACGTTAGACATGCAGAACCGGAGATATCTTCGTTTCGGTCGGGTTACAAGCTGAGATATGCATTTTCTGCGATAATCTTGGTGAGTCTTCTGTCAGAAGGATGCAGAATCATCTAGATCGCTCTTTTCGAGCTGTTTAATGCGAGAAACACGTTCTCTGGTGTTTTCACCACCCCACAGTGCGTTTGATATGCAGAACCGGAGATATCTTCGTTTCGGTCGGGTTTCAAGCTGAGATATGCATTTTCTACGATAATATTGGTGAGACCTCAGTCAGAAGTATGCAGAATCTTCGAGAACGCTCTTTTCGAGCTACTTAATGCGAGAAACACGTTTTCTGGTGTTTTCACCACCCCACAGTGCGTTTGATATGCAGAACCGGCGACATCGTGGTTTTCGTGGGGTTTCCAGCTGAGATAGGCATTTTCTGCGATAATCTTGGTGAGTCTTCTGTCAGAAGTATGCAGAATCATCGAGATCGCTCTATTCGAGCTATTTAATGCGAGAAACACGTTATCTGGTTGTTTTCACTACTCCACAGTGGGTTTGATATGCAGAACCGGCGACATCTTAATTTTCGTGATGTTTCTAGCTGAGATAGGCATTTTCAGCGAAAATATTGGTGAGACTTCAGTCAGAAGTATGCAGAATCATCTAGATCGCTCTTTTCGAGCTATTTAATGCGGGAAACACGTTTTCTGGTGTATTCACCACTCCACAGTGCGTTTGATATGCAGAACCGGCGACATCTTGATTTTCGTGGAGTTTCCAGCTGGGATATGCATTTTCTGCGATAATCTTGGTGAGACTTCAGTCAGAAGTATGCAGAATCATCTAGATCGCTCGTTTCGAGCTATTTAATGCGAGAAACACGTTATCTGGTGTTTTTACCACTCCACAGTGCGTTTGATATGCAGAACCGGCGACATCTTGATTTTCGTGATGTTTCTAGCTGAGATAGGCATTTTCTGCGATAATCTTGGTGTTTCCTCTATGAGAAGTATGCAGAATCATCGAGATCGCTCTATTCGAGCTATTTAATGCGAGAAACACGTTATCTGGTTGTTTTCACTACTCCACAGTGGGTTTGATATGCAGAACCGGCGACATCGTGGTTTTCGTGGGGTTTCCAGCTGAAATATGCATTTTCTGCGATAATCTTTGTGTTTCCTCTATGAGAAGTATGCAGAATCTTCGAGAACGCTCTTTTCGAGCTACTTAATGCGAGAAACACGTTTTCTGGTGTTTTCTCCACCCCACAGTGCGTTTGATATGCAGAACAGGCGACATCGTGGTTTTCGTGGGGTTTCCAGCTGAAATATGCATTTTCTGCGATAATCTTGGTGTTTCCTCTATGAGAAGTATGCAGAATCATCGAGAACGCTCTTTTTCAGCTAGTTAATGCGAGAAACACGTTTTCTGGTGTTTTCACCACTCCACAGTGCGTCTGATATGCAGAACCGGCGATATCTTGATTTTCGTGGTGTTTCCAGCTGAGATATGCATTTTCTGCGATAAGCTTGGTGAGTCTTCTCCCATAAGTATGCAGAATCATCTAGATCGCTCTTTTCGAGCTATTTAATGCGGGAAACACGTTTTCTGGTGTATTCGCCACTCCACAGTACGTTAGACATGCAGAACCGGAGGTATCTTCGTTTCGGTCGGGTTTCAAGCTGAGATATGCATTTTCTACGACAATATTGGTGAGACCTCTGTCAGAAGTATGCAGAATCTTCGAGAACGCTCTTTTCGAGCTACTTAATGGGAGAAACACGTTTTCTGGTGTTTTCACCACCCCACAGTGCGTTTAATATGCAGAACCGGCGACATCGTGGTTTTCGTCGGGTTACAAGCTGAGATATGCATTTTCTGCGATAATATTGGTGAGACTTCTGTCCGAAGTATGCAGAATCATCGATATCGCTCTTTTCGAGCTATTTAATGCGAGAAACACGTTGTCTGGTGTTTTGACCACTCCACAGTGCGTTTGATATGTAGAGCCGCCGATAACTTGGTTTTCGTGGGGTTTCCAGCTGAAATATGCATTTTCTGCGATAATCTTGGTGTTTCCTCTATGAGAAGTATGCAGAATCATCGAGATCGCTCTATTCGAGCTATTTAATGCGAGAAACACGTTATCTGGTTGTTTTCACTACTCCACAGTGGGTTTGATATGCAGAACCGGCGACATCTTAATTTTCGTGATGTTTCTAGCTGAGATAGGCATTTTCAGCGATAATATTGGTGAGACTTCAGTCAGAAGTATGCAGAATCATCTAGATCGCTCTTTTCGAGCTATTTAATGCGGGAAACACGTTTTCTGGTGTATTCACCACTCCACAGTGCGTTTGATATGCAGAACCGGCGACATCTTGATTTTCGTGGTGTTTCCAGCTGGGATATACATTTTCTGCGATAATCTTGGTGAGACTTCAGTCAGAAGTATGCAGAATCATCTAGATCGCTCGTTTCGAGCTATTTAATGCGAGAAACACGTTATCTGGTGTTTTTACCACTCCACAGTGCGTTTGATATGCAGAACCGGCGACATCTTGATTTTCGTGATGTTTCTAGCTGAGATAGGCATTTTCTGCGATAATATTGGTGAGACTTCAGTCAGAAGTATGCAGAATCATCGGGATCGCTCTTTTGGAGCTATTTAATGCGAGAAACACGATATCCGGTGTTTTCACCACTCCACAGTGCGTTTGATATGCAGAAACGGCGACATTTTGGATTTCGACGGGTTTCAAGCTGAGGAATGCATTTTCTACGATAATCTTGGTGAGACGTCTGTCAGAAGTATGCAGAATCATCTAGATCGCTCGTTTCGAGCTATTTAATGCGAGAAACACGTTATCTGGTGTTTTTACCACTCCACAGTGCGTTTGATATGCAGAACCGGCGATATCTTGATTTTCGTGGTGTTTCCAGCTGAGATATGCATTTTCGGCGATTATCTTGGTGAGTCTTCTGCCAGAAGTATGCAGAATCATCGAAATCGCTCTATTCGAGCTATTTAATGCGAGAAACACGTTATCTGGTTGTTTTCACTACTCCACAGTGGGTTTGATATGCAGAACCGGCGACATCTTAATTTTCGTGATGTTTCTAGCTGAGATAGGCATTTTCAGCGATAATATTGGTGAGACTTCAGTCAGAAGTATGCAGAATCATCTAGATCGCTCTTTTCGAGCTATTTAATGCGGGAAACACGTTATCTGGTGTTTTTACCACTCCACAGTGCGTTTGATATGCAGAACCGGCGACATCTTGATTTTCGTGATGTTTCTAGCTGAGATAGGCATTTTCAGCGATAATATTGGTGAGACTTCAGTCAGAAGTATGCAGAATCATCTAGATCGCTCTTTTCGAGCTATTTAATGCGGGAAACACGTTTTCTGGTGTATTCACCACTCCACAGTGCGTTTGATATGCAGAACCGGCGACATCTTAATTTTCGTGATGTTTCTAGCTGAGATAGGCATTTTCAGCGATAATATTGGTGAGACTTCAGTCAGAAGTATGCAGAATCATCTAGATCGCTCTTTTCGAGCTATTTAATGCGGGAAACACGTTTTCTGGTGTATTCACCACTCCACAGTGCGTTTGATATGCAGAACCGGCGACATCTTGATTTTCGTGGTGTTTCCAGCTGGGATATACATTTTCTGCGATAATCTTGGTGAGACTTCAGTCAGAAGTATGCAGAATCATCTAGATCGCTCGTTTCGAGCTATTTAATGCGAGAAACACGTTATCTGGTGTTTTTACCACTCCACAGTGCGTTTGATATGCAGAACCGGCGACATCTTGATTTTCGTGATGTTTCTAGCTGAGATAGGCATTTTCTGCGATAATATTGGTGAGACTTCAGTCAGAAGTATGCAGAATCATCGGGATCGCTCTTTTGGAGCTATTTAATGCGAGAAACACGATATCCGGTGTTTTCACCACTCCACAGTGCGTTTGATATGCAGAAACGGCGACATTTTGGATTTCGACGGGTTTCAAGCTGAGGAATGCATTTTCTACGATAATCTTGGTGAGACGTCTGTCAGAAGTATGCAGAATCATCTAGATCGCTCGTTTCGAGCTATTTAATGCGAGAAACACGTTATCTGGTGTTTTCACCACTCCACAGTGCGTCTGATATGCAGAACCGGCGATATCTTGATTTTCGTGGTGTTTCCAGCTGAGATATGCATTTTCTGCGATAAGCTTGGTGAGTCTTCTCCCATAAGTATGCAGAATCATCTAGATCGCTCTTTTCGAGCTATTTAATGCGGGAAACACGTTTTCTGGTGTATTCGCCACTCCACAGTACGTTAGACATGCAGAACCGGAGGTATCTTCGTTTCGGTCGGGTTTCAAGCTGAGATATGCATTTTCTACGACAATATTGGTGAGACCTCTGTCAGAAGTATGCAGAATCTTCGAGAACGCTCTTTTCGAGCTACTTAATGGGAGAAACACGTTTTCTGGTGTTTTCACCACCCCACAGTGCGTTTAATATGCAGAACCGGCGACATCGTGGTTTTCGTCGGGTTACAAGCTGAGATATGCATTTTCTGCGATAATATTGGTGAGACTTCTGTCCGAAGTATGCAGAATCATCGATATCGCTCTTTTCGAGCTATTTAATGCGAGAAACACGTTGTCTGGTGTTTTGACCACTCCACAGTGCGTTTGATATGTAGAGCCGCCGATAACTTGGTTTTCGTGGGGTTTCCAGCTGAAATATGCATTTTCTGCGATAATCTTGGTGTTTCCTCTATGAGAAGTATGCAGAATCATCGAGATCGCTCTATTCGAGCTATTTAATGCGAGAAACACGTTATCTGGTTGTTTTCACTACTCCACAGTGGGTTTGATATGCAGAACCGGCGACATCTTAATTTTCGTGATGTTTCTAGCTGAGATAGGCATTTTCAGCGATAATATTGGTGAGACTTCAGTCAGAAGTATGCAGAATCATCTAGATCGCTCTTTTCGAGCTATTTAATGCGGGAAACACGTTTTCTGGTGTATTCACCACTCCACAGTGCGTTTGATATGCAGAACCGGCGACATCTTGATTTTCGTGGTGTTTCCAGCTGGGATATACATTTTCTGCGATAATCTTGGTGAGACTTCAGTCAGAAGTATGCAGAATCATCTAGATCGCTCGTTTCGAGCTATTTAATGCGAGAAACACGTTATCTGGTGTTTTTACCACTCCACAGTGCGTTTGATATGCAGAACCGGCGACATCTTGATTTTCGTGATGTTTCTAGCTGAGATAGGCATTTTCTGCGATAATATTGGTGAGACTTCAGTCAGAAGTATGCAGAATCATCGGGATCGCTCTTTTGGAGCTATTTAATGCGAGAAACACGATATCCGGTGTTTTCACCACTCCACAGTGCGTTTGATATGCAGAAACGGCGACATTTTGGATTTCGACGGGTTTCAAGCTGAGGAATGCATTTTCTACGATAATCTTGGTGAGACGTCTGTCAGAAGTATGCAGAATCATCTAGATCGCTCGTTTCGAGCTATTTAATGCGAGAAACACGTTATCTGGTGTTTTTACCACTCCACAGTGCGTTTGATATGCAGAACCGGCGATATCTTGATTTTCGTGGTGTTTCCAGCTGAGATATGCATTTTCGGCGATTATCTTGGTGAGTCTTCTGCCAGAAGTATGCAGAATCATCGAAATCGCTCTATTCGAGCTATTTAATGCGAGAAACACGTTATCTGGTTGTTTTCACTACTCCACAGTGGGTTTGATATGCAGAACCGGCGACATCTTAATTTTCGTGATGTTTCTAGCTGAGATAGGCATTTTCAGCGATAATATTGGTGAGACTTCAGTCAGAAGTATGCAGAATCATCTAGATCGCTCTTTTCGAGCTATTTAATGCGGGAAACACGTTATCTGGTGTTTTTACCACTCCACAGTGCGTTTGATATGCAGAACCGGCGACATCTTGATTTTCGTGATGTTTCTAGCTGAGATAGGCATTTTCAGCGATAATATTGGTGAGACTTCAGTCAGAAGTATGCAGAATCATCTAGATCGCTCTTTTCGAGCTATTTAATGCGGGAAACACGTTTTCTGGTGTATTCACCACTCCACAGTGCGTTTGATATGCAGAACCGGCGACATCTTGATTTTCGTGGTGTTTCCAGCTGGGATATACATTTTCTGCGATAATCTTGGTGAGACTTCAGTCAGAAGTATGCAGAATCATCTAGATCGCTCGTTTCGAGCTATTTGATGCGAGAAACACGTTATCTGGTGTTTTTACCACTCCACAGTGCGTTTGATATGCAGAACCGGCGATATCTTGATTTTCGTGGTGTTTCCAGCTGAGATATGCATTTTCGGCGATTATCCTGGTGAGTCTTCTGCCAGAAGTATGCAGAATCATCTAGATCGCTCTTTTCGAGCTATTTAATGCGAGAAACAAGTTTTCTGGTGTATTCACCACTCCACAGTACGTTAGACATGCAGAACCGGAGATATCTTCGTTTCGGTCGGGTTACAAGCTGAGATCTGCATTTTCTACGATAATATTGGTGAGACCTCTGTCAGAAGTATGCAGAATCTTCGAGAACGCTCTTTTCGAGCTACTTAATGCGAGAAACACGTTTTCTGGTGTTTTCACCACCCCACAGTGCGTTTGATATGCAGAACCGGCGACATCGTGGTTTTCGTCGGGTTTCAAGCTGAGATATGCATTTTCTGCGATAATATTGGTGAGACTTCTGTCCGAAGTATGCAGAATCATCGATATCGCTCTTTTCGAGCTATTTAATGCGAGAAACACGTTGTCTGGTGTTTTGACCACTCCACAGTGCGTTTGATATGTAGAGCCGCCGATAACTTGGTTTTCGTGGGGTTTCCAGCTGAAATATGCATTTTCTGCGATAATCTTGGTGTTTCATCTATGAGAAGTATGCAGAATCATCGAGAACGCTCCTTTCGAGCTAGTTAATGCGAGAAACACGTTTTCTGGTGTTTTCACCACTCCACAGTGCGTCTGATATGCAGAACCGGCGATATCTTGATTTTCGTGGTGTTTCCAGCTGAGATATGCATTTTCTGCGATAATCTTGGTGAGACTTCAGTCAGAAGTACGCAGAATCATCTAGATCGCTCGTTTCGAGCTATTTAATGCGAGAAACCCGTTATCTGGTTGTTTTCACCACTCCATAGTGCGTTTGATATGCAGAACCGGCGACATCTTGATTTTCGTGAGGTTTCTAGATGAGATATGCATTTTCTGCGATAATATTGGTGAGACTTCAGTCAGAAGTATGCAGAATCATCTAGATCGCTCGTTTGGAGCTATTTAATGCGAGAAACACGTTATCTGGTGTTTTCACCACTCCACAGTGCGTTTGATATGCAGAACCGGCGACATCTTGATTTTCGTGGTGTTTCCAGCTGAGATATGCATTTTCGGCGGTAATCTTGGTGAGTCTTCTGCCAGAAGTATGCAGAATCATCGGGATCGCTCTTTTCGAGCTATTTAATGCGAGGAACACGTTTTCTGGCGTTTTCACCACGCCACTGTTCGTTGGATATGCAGAACCGGAGATATCTTGGTTTTCGTGGGGTTTCAAGCTGAAATATGCATTTTCTGCGATAATCTTGGTGAGACATCTGTCCGAAGTATGCAGAATCATCGAGATCGCTCTTTTCGAGCTATTTAATGCAAGAAACACGTTAACTGGTGTTTTCACCACTCCACAGTGCGTATGATGTACAGAACCGGAGATAACCCGGGTTTCGTCGGGTTTCAAGCTGAGATATGCATTTTCTACGATAATCTTGGTGAGACTTCTGTCAGAAGTATGCAGGATCTTCGAGAACGCTCTTTTCGAGCTATTTAATGCGAGAAACACGTTATCGGGTGTTTTCACCACTCCACAGTGCGTTTGATATGCAGTGCCAGCGATATCTTGGTTTTCGTGGGGTTTCAAGCTGAGATATGCATTTTTTACGATAATCTGGGTGAGACTTTTGTCCGAAATATGCAGAATCATCGAGATCGCACAATTCGAGCTATTTAATGCGCGAAACACGTTCTCTGGTTGTTTTCACCACTCCACAGTGCGTTTGATTTGCAGAACCGGCAACATCTTGATTTTCGTGAGGTTTCGAGCTGAGATATGCATTATCTGCGATAATCTTGGTGAGACTTCAGTAAGAAGTATGCAGAATCATCTAGATCGCTCTTTTAGAGCTACTTAATGCGAGAAACACGTTATCTGGTGTTTTGACCACTCCACAGTGCGTTTGATATGTAGAACCGCCGATAACTTGGTTTTCGTGGGGTTTCCAGCTGAAATATGCATTTTCTGCGATAATCTTGGTGTTTCCTCTATGAGAAGTATGCAGAATCATCGAGAACGCTCTTTTCGAGCTAGTTAATGCGAGAAACACGTTTTCTGGTGTTTTCACCACTCCACAGTGCGTCTGATATGCAGAACCGGCGATATCTTGATTTTCGTGGTGTTTCCAGCTGAGATATGCATTTTCTGCGATAAGCTTGGTGAGTCTTCTCCCATAAGTATGCAGAATCATCTAGATCGCTCTTTTCGAGCTATATAATGCGGGAAACACGTTTTCTGGTGTATTCGCCACTCCACAGTACGTTAGACATGCAGAACCGGAGGTATCTTCTTTTCGGTCGGGTTTCAAGCTGAGATATGCATTTTCTACGACAATATTGGTGAGACCTCTGTCAGAAGTATGCAGAATCATCGAGATCGCTCTATTCCAGCTATTTAATGCGAGAAACACGTTATCTGGTTGTTTTCACTACTCCACAGTGGGTTTGATATGCAGAACCGGCGACATCTTAATTTTCGTGATGTTTCTAGCTGAGATAGGCATTTTCAGCGATAATATTGGTGAGACTTCAGTCAGAAGTATGCAGAATCATCTAGATCGCTCTTTTCGAGCTATTTAATGCGGGAAACACGTTTTCTGGTGTATTCACCACTCCACAGTGCGTTTGATATGCAGAACCGGCGACATCTTGATTTTCGTGGTGTTTCCAGCTGGGATATGCATTTTCTGCGATAATCTTGGTGAGACTTCAGTCAGAAGTATGCAGAATCATCGGGATCGCTCTTTTCGAGCTATTTAATGCGAGAAAAACGATATCCGGTGTTTTCACCACTCCACAGTGCGTTTGATATGCAGAACCGGCGACATTTTGGATTTCGACGGGTTTCAAGCTGAGGATTGCATTTTCTACGATAATCTTGGTGAGACGTCTGTCAGAAGTATGCAGAATCTTCGAGATCGCTCTTTTCGAGCAACTTAATGCGAGAAACACGATATCTGGTTGTTTTCACCACTCCACAGTGCGTTTGATATGCAGAACCGGCGATATCTTGCTTTTCGTGGTGTTTCCAGCTGAGATATGCATTTTCGGCGATAATCTTGGTGAGTCTTCTGCCAGAAGTATGCAGAATCATCTAGATCGCTCTTTTCGAGCTATTTAATGCGAGAAACAAGTTTTCTGGTGTACTCACCACTCCACAGTACGTTAGACATGCAGAACCGGAGATATCTTCGTTTCGGTCGGGTTACAAGCTGAGATATGCATTTTCTACGATAATATTGGTGAGACCTCTGTCAGAAGTATGCAGAATCTTCGAGAACGCTCTTTTCGAGCTACTTAATGCGAGAAACACGTTTTCTGGTGTTTTCACCACTCCACAGTACGTTTGATGTGCCGAACCGGCGACATCTTGATTTTCGTGATGTTTCTAGCTGAGATATGCATTCTCTGCGATAATATTGGTGAGACTTCAGTCAGCAGTATGCAGAATCATCTAGATCGCTCTTTTCGAGCTATTTAATGCGGGAAACACGTTTTCTGGTTTATTCACCACTCCACAGTACGTTAGAAATGCAGAACCGGCGATATCTTCGTTTCGGTCGGGTTTCAAGCTGAGATATGCATTTTCTGCGATAATCTTGGTGAGTGTTCAGTCAGAAGTATGCAGAATAATCTAGATCGCTCTTTTCGAGCTATTTAATGCGGGAAACACGTTTTCTGGTGTTTTCACCACTCCACGGTGCGTCTGATATGCAGAACCGGCGATATCTTGGTTTTCGCGGGGTTTCCAGCTGAGATATGCATTTTCTGCGATAATCTTGGTGAGTCTTCTGTCAGAAGGATGCAGAATCATCTAGATCGCTCTTTTCGAGCTGTTTAATGCGAGAAACACGTTCTCTGGTGTTTTCACCACCCCACAGTGCGTTTGATATGCAGAACCGGAGATATCTTCGTTTCGGTCGGGTTTCAAGCTGAGATATGCATTTTCTACGATAATATTGGTGAGACCTCAGTCAGAAGTATGCAGAATCTTCGAGAACGCTCTTTTCGAGCTACTTAATGCGAGAAACACGTTTTCTGGTGTTTTCACCACCCCACAGTGCGTTTGATATGCAGAACCGGCGACATCGTGGTTTTCGTGGGGTTTCCAGCTGAGATAGGCATTTTCTGCGATAATCTTGGTGAGTCTTCTGTCAGAAGTATGCAGAATCATCGAGATCGCTCTATTCGAGCTATTTAATGCGAGAAACACGTTATCTGGTTGTTTTCACTACTCCACAGTGGGTTTGATATGCAGAACCGGCGACATCTTAATTTTCGTGATGTTTCTAGCTGAGATAGGCATTTTCAGCGAAAATATTGGTGAGACTTCAGTCAGAAGTATGCAGAATCATCTAGATCGCTCTTTTCGAGCTATTTAATGCGGGAAACACGTTTTCTGGTGTATTCACCACTCCACAGTGCGTTTGATATGCAGAACCGGCGACATCTTGATTTTCGTGGTGTTTCCAGCTGGGATATGCATTTTCTGCGATAATCTTGGTGAGACTTCAGTCAGAAGTATGCAGAATCATCTAGATCGCTCGTTTCGAGCTATTTAATGCGAGAAACACGTTATCTGGTGTTTTTACCACTCCACAGTGCGTTTGATATGCAGAACCGGCGACATCTTGATTTTCGTGATGTTTCTAGCTGAGATAGGCATGTTCTGCGATAATCTTGGTGTTTCCTCTATGAGAAGTATGCAGAATCATCGAGATCGCTCTATTCGAGCTATTTAATGCGAGAAACACGTTATCTGGTTGTTTTCACTACTCCACAGTGGGTTTGATATGCAGAACCGGCGACATCGTGGTTTTCGTGGGGTTTCCAGCTGAAATATGCATTTTCTGCGATAATCTTTGTGTTTCCTCTATGAGAAGTATGCAGAATCTTCGAGAACGCTCTTTTCGAGCTACTTAATGCGAGAAACACGTTTTCTGGTGTTTTCTCCACCCCACAGTGCGTTTGATATGCAGAACAGGCGACATCGTGGTTTTCGTGGGGTTTCCAGCTGAAATATGCATTTTCTGCGATAATCTTGGTGTTTCCTCTATGAGAAGTATGCAGAATCATCGAGAACGCTCTTTTTCAGCTAGTTAATGCGAGAAACACGTTTTCTGGTGTTTTCACCACTCCACAGTGCGTCTGATATGCAGAACCGGCGATATCTTGATTTTCGTGGTGTTTCCAGCTGAGATATGCATTTTCTGCGATAAGCTTGGTGAGTCTTCTCCCATAAGTATGCAGAATCATCTAGATCGCTCTTTTCGAGCTATTTAATGCGGGAAACACGTTTTCTGGTGTATTCGCCACTCCACAGTACGTTAGACATGCAGAACCGGAGGTATCTTCGTTTCGGTCGGGTTTCAAGCTGAGATATGCATTTTCTACGACAATATTGGTGAGACCTCTGTCAGAAGTATGCAGAATCTTCGAGAACGCTCTTTTCGAGCTACTTAATGGGAGAAACACGTTTTCTGGTGTTTTCACCACCCCACAGTGCGTTTAATATGCAGAACCGGCGACATCGTGGTTTTCGTCGGGTTACAAGCTGAGATATGCATTTTCTGCGATAATATTGGTGAGACTTCTGTCCGAAGTATGCAGAATCATCGATATCGCTCTTTTCGAGCTATTTAATGCGAGAAACACGTTGTCTGGTGTTTTGACCACTCCACAGTGCGTTTGATATGTAGAGCCGCCGATAACTTGGTTTTCGTGGGGTTTCCAGCTGAAATATGCATTTTCTGCGATAATCTTGGTGTTTCCTCTATGAGAAGTATGCAGAATCATCGAGATCGCTCTATTCGAGCTATTTAATGCGAGAAACACGTTATCTGGTTGTTTTCACTACTCCACAGTGGGTTTGATATGCAGAACCGGCGACATCTTAATTTTCGTGATGTTTCTAGCTGAGATAGGCATTTTCAGCGATAATATTGGTGAGACTTCAGTCAGAAGTATGCAGAATCATCTAGATCGCTCTTTTCGAGCTATTTAATGCGGGAAACACGTTTTCTGGTGTATTCACCACTCCACAGTGCGTTTGATATGCAGAACCGGCGACATCTTGATTTTCGTGGTGTTTCCAGCTGGGATATACATTTTCTGCGATAATCTTGGTGAGACTTCAGTCAGAAGTATGCAGAATCATCTAGATCGCTCGTTTCGAGCTATTTAATGCGAGAAACACGTTATCTGGTGTTTTTACCACTCCACAGTGCGTTTGATATGCAGAACCGGCGACATCTTGATTTTCGTGATGTTTCTAGCTGAGATAGGCATTTTCTGCGATAATATTGGTGAGACTTCAGTCAGAAGTATGCAGAATCATCGGGATCGCTCTTTTGGAGCTATTTAATGCGAGAAACACGATATCCGGTGTTTTCACCACTCCACAGTGCGTTTGATATGCAGAAACGGCGACATTTTGGATTTCGACGGGTTTCAAGCTGAGGAATGCATTTTCTACGATAATCTTGGTGAGACGTCTGTCAGAAGTATGCAGAATCATCTAGATCGCTCGTTTCGAGCTATTTAATGCGAGAAACACGTTATCTGGTGTTTTTACCACTCCACAGTGCGTTTGATATGCAGAACCGGCGATATCTTGATTTTCGTGGTGTTTCCAGCTGAGATATGCATTTTCGGCGATTATCTTGGTGAGTCTTCTGCCAGAAGTATGCAGAATCATCGAAATCGCTCTATTCGAGCTATTTAATGCGAGAAACACGTTATCTGGTTGTTTTCACTACTCCACAGTGGGTTTGATATGCAGAACCGGCGACATCTTAATTTTCGTGATGTTTCTAGCTGAGATAGGCATTTTCAGCGATAATATTGGTGAGACTTCAGTCAGAAGTATGCAGAATCATCTAGATCGCTCTTTTCGAGCTATTTAATGCGGGAAACACGTTATCTGGTGCTTTTACCACTCCACAGTGCGTTTGATATGCAGAACCGGCGACATCTTGATTTTCGTGATGTTTCTAGCTGAGATAGGCATTTTCAGCGATAATATTGGTGAGACTTCAGTCAGAAGTATGCAGAATCATCTAGATCGCTCTTTTCGAGCTATTTAATGCGGGAAACACGTTTTCTGGTGTATTCACCACTCCACAGTGCGTTTGATATGCAGAACCGGCGACATCTTAATTTTCGTGATGTTTCTAGCTGAGATAGGCATTTTCAGCGATAATATTGGTGAGACTTCAGTCAGAAGTATGCAGAATCATCTAGATCGCTCTTTTCGAGCTATTTAATGCGGGAAACACGTTTTCTGGTGTATTCACCACTCCACAGTGCGTTTGATATGCAGAACCGGCGACATCTTGATTTTCGTGGTGTTTCCAGCTGGGATATATATTTTCTGCGATAATCTTGGTGAGACTTCAGTCAGAAGTATGCAGAATCATCTAGATCGCTCGTTTCGAGCTATTTAATGCGAGAAACACGTTATCTGGTGTTTTTACCACTCCACAGTGCGTTTGATATGCAGAACCGGCGACATCTTGATTTTCGTGATGTTTCTAGCTGAGATAGGCATTTTCTGCGATAATATTGGTGAGACTTCAGTCAGAAGTATGCAGAATCATCGGGATCGCTCTTTTGGAGCTATTTAATGCGAGAAACACGATATCCGGTGTTTTCACCACTCCACAGTGCGTTTGATATGCAGAAACGGCGACATTTTGGATTTCGACGGGTTTCAAGCTGAGGAATGCATTTTCTAGGATAATCTTGGTGAGACGTCTGTCAGAAGTATGCAGAATCATCTAGATCGCTCGTTTCGAGCTATTTAATGCGAGAAACACGTTATCTGGTGTTTTTACCACTCCACAGTGCGTTTGATATGCAGAACCGGCGATATCTTGATTTTCGTGGTGTTTCCAGCTGAGATATACATTTTCGGCGATTATCTTGGTGAGTCTTCTGCCAGAAGTATGCAGAATCATCGAAATCGCTCTATTCGAGCTATTTAATGCGAGAAACACGTTATCTGGTTGTTTTCACTACTCCACAGTGGGTTTGATATGCAGAACCGGCGACATCTTAATTTTCGTGATGTTTCTAGCTGAGATAGGCATTTTCAGCGATAATATTGGTGAGACTTCAGTCAGAAGTATGCAGAATCATCTAGATCGCTCTTTTCGAGCTATTTAATGCGGGAAACACGTTATCTGGTGTTTTTACCACTCCACAGTGCGTTTGATATGCAGAACCGGCGACATCTTGATTTTCGTGATGTTTCTAGCTGAGATAGGCATTTTCAGCGATAATATTGGTGAGACTTCAGTCAGAAGTATGCAGAATCATCTAGATCGCTCTTTTCGAGCTATTTAATGCGGGAAACACGTTTTCTGGTGTATTCACCACTCCACAGTGCGTTTGATATGCAGAACCGGCGACATCTTGATTTTCGTGGTGTTTCCAGCTGGGATATACATTTTCTGCGATAATCTTGGTGAGACTTCAGTCAGAAGTATGCAGAATCATCTAGATCGCTCGTTTCGAGCTATTTGATGCGAGAAACACGTTATCTGGTGTTTTTACCACTCCACAGTGCGTTTGATATGCAGAACCGGCGATATCTTGATTTTCGTGGTGTTTCCAGCTGAGATATGCATTTTCGGCGATTATCCTGGTGAGTCTTCTGCCAGAAGTATGCAGAATCATCTAGATCGCTCTTTTCGAGCTATTTAATGCGAGAAACAAGTTTTCTGGTGTATTCACCACTCCACAGTACGTTAGACATGCAGAACCGGAGATATCTTCGTTTCGGTCGGGTTACAAGCTGAGATCTGCATTTTCTACGATAATATTGGTGAGACCTCTGTCAGAAGTATGCAGAATCTTCGAGAACGCTCTTTTCGAGCTACTTAATGCGAGAAACACGTTTTCTGGTGTTTTCACCACTCCACAGTACGTTTGATGTGCAGAACCGGCGACATCTTGATTTTCGTGATGTTTCTAGCTGAGATATGCATTCTCTGCGATAATATTGGTGAGTCTTCTGTCAGAAGGATGCAGAATAATCTAGATCGCTCTTTTCGAGCTGTTTAATGCGAGAAACACGTTCTCTGGTGTTTTCACCACCCCACAGTGCGTTTGATATGCAGAACCGGAGATATCATCGTTTCGGTCGGGTTTCAAGCTGAGATATGCATTTTCTACGATAATATTGGTGAGACCTCAGTCAGAAGTATGCAGAATCTTCGAGAACGCTCTTTTCGAGCTACTTAATGCGAGAAACACGTTTTCTGGTGTTTTCACCACCCCACAGTGCGTTTGATATGCAGAACCGGCGACATCGTGGTTTTCGTGGGGTTTCCAGCTGAGATAGGCATTTTCTGCGATAATCTTGGTGAGTCTTCTGTCAGAAGTATGCAGAATCATCGAGATCGCTCTATTCGAGGTACTTAATGCGAGAAACACGTTATCTGGTTGTTTTCACTACTCCACAGTGGGTTTGATATGCAGAACCGGCGACATCTTAATTTTCGTGATGTTTCTAGCTGAGATAGGCATTTTCAGCGATAATATTGGTGAGACTTCAGTCAGAAATATGCAGAATCATCTAGATCGCTCTTTTCGAGCTATTTAATGCGGGAAACACGTTTTCTGGTGTATCCACCACTCCACAGTGCGTTTGATATGCAGAACCGGCGACATCTTGATGTTCGTGGTGTTTCCAGCTGGGATATGCATTTTCTGCGATAATCTTGGTGAGTCTTCTGTCAGAAGGATGCAGAATAATCTAGATCGCTCTTTTCGAGCTGTTTAATGCGAGAAACACGTTCTCTGGTGTTTTCACCACCCCACAGTGCGTTTGATATGCAGAACCGGAGATATCATCGTTTCGGTCGGGTTTCAAGCTGAGATATGCATTTTCTACGATAATATTGGTGAGACTTCAGTCAGAAGTATGCAGAATCATCTAGATCGCTCTATTCGAGCTATTTAATGCGAGAAACACGTTATCTGGTTGTTTTCACTACTCCACAGTGGGTTTGATATGCAGAACCGGCGACATCTTAATTTTCGTGATGTTTCTAGCTGAGATAGGCATTTTCAGCGATAATATTGGTGAGACTTCAGTCAGAAGTATGCAGAATCATCTAGATCGCTCTTTTCGAGCTATTTAATGCGGGAAACACGTTATCTGGTGTTTTTACCACTCCACAGTGCGTTTGATATGCAGAACCGGCGACATCTTGATTTTCGTGATGTTTCTAGCTGAGATAGGCATTTTCAGCGATAATATTGGTGAGACTTCAGTCAGAAGTATGCAGAATCATCTAGATCGCTCTTTTCGAGCTATTTAATGCGGGAAACACGTTTTCTGGTGTATTCACCACTCCACAGTGCGTTTGATATGCAGAACCGGCGACATCTTGATTTTCGTGGTGTTTCCAGCTGGGATATACATTTTCTGCGATAATCTTGGTGAGACTTCAGTCAGAAGTATGCAGAATCATCTAGATCGCTCGTTTCGAGCTATTTGATGCGAGAAACACGTTATCTGGTGTTTTTACCACTCCACAGTGCGTTTGATATGCAGAACCGGCGATATCTTGATTTTCGTGGTGTTTCCAGCTGAGATATGCATTTTCGGCGATTATCCTGGTGAGTCTTCTGCCAGAAGTATGCAGAATCATCTAGATCGCTCTTTTCGAGCTATTTAATGCGAGAAACAAGTTTTCTGGTGTATTCACCACTCCACAGTACGTTAGACATGCAGAACCGGAGATATCTTCGTTTCGGTCGGGTTACAAGCTGAGATCTGCATTTTCTACGATAATATTGGTGAGACCTCTGTCAGAAGTATGCAGAATCTTCGAGAACGCTCTTTTCGAGCTACTTAATGCGAGAAACACGTTTTCTGGTGTTTTCACCACTCCACAGTACGTTTGATGTGCAGAACCGGCGACATCTTGATTTTCGTGATGTTTCTAGCTGAGATATGCATTCTCTGCGATAATATTGGTGAGTCTTCTGTCAGAAGGATGCAGAATAATCTAGATCGCTCTTTTCGAGCTGTTTAATGCGAGAAACACGTTCTCTGGTGTTTTCACCACCCCACAGTGCGTTTGATATGCAGAACCGGAGATATCATCGTTTCGGTCGGGTTTCAAGCTGAGATATGCATTTTCTACGATAATATTGGTGAGACCTCAGTCAGAAGTATGCAGAATCTTCGAGAACGCTCTTTTCGAGCTACTTAATGCGAGAAACACGTTTTCTGGTGTTTTCACCACCCCACAGTGCGTTTGATATGCAGAACCGGCGACATCGTGGTTTTCGTGGGGTTTCCAGCTGAGATAGGCATTTTCTGCGATAATCTTGGTGAGTCTTCTGTCAGAAGTATGCAGAATCATCGAGATCGCTCTATTCGAGGTATTTAATGCGAGAAACACGTTATCTGGTTGTTTTCACTACTCCACAGTGGGTTTGATATGCAGAACCGGCGACATCTTAATTTTCGTGATGTTTCTAGCTGAGATAGGCATTTTCAGCGATAATATTGGTGAGACTTCAGTCAGAAATATGCAGAATCATCTAGATCGCTCTTTTCGAGCTATTTAATGCGGGAAACACGTTTTCTGGTGTATCCACCACTCCACAGTGCGTTTGATATGCAGAACCGGCGACATCTTGATGTTCGTGGTGTTTCCAGCTGGGATATGCATTTTCTGCGATAATCTTGGTGAGACTTCAGTCAGAAGTATGCAGAATCATCTAGATCGCTCGTTTCGAGCTATTTAATGCGAGAAACACGTTATCTGGTGTTTTTACCACTCCACAGTGCGTTTGATATGCAGAACCGGCGACATCTTGATTTTCGTGATGTTTCTAGCTGAGATAGGCATTTTCTGCGATAATATTGGTGAGACTTCAGTCAGAAGTATGCAGAATCATCGGGATCGCTCTTTTCGAGCTATTTAATGCGAGAAACACGTTATCTGGTGTTTTCACCACTGCACAGTACGTTTGATGTGCAGAACCGGAGATATCTTGGTTTTCGTGGGGTTTCAAGCTGAGATATGAATTTTTTAGGATAATCTTGGTGAGACTTCTGTCCGAAGTATGCAGAATCATCGAGATTGCTCTATTCGAGCTATTTAATGCGACAAAACGTTATCCGGTGTTTTCACCACTCCACAGTGCGTATGATATGCAGAACCGACGATATCTTGGTTTTCGTGGGGTTTCCAGCTGAAATATGCATTTTCTGCGATAATCTTTGTGTTTCATCTATGAGAAGTATGCAGAATCATCCAGAACACTCTTTTCGAGCTAGTTAATGCGAGTAACACGTTTTCTGGTGTTTTCACCACCCCACAGTGCGTTTGATATGCAGAACCGGCGACATCTTGGTTTTCGTCGGGTTTCAAGCTGAGATATGCATTTTCTGCTATAATATTGGTGAGACTTCAGTCAGAAGTATGCAGAATCATCTCGATCGCTCGTTTCGAGCTATTTAATGCGAAAAAACAGGTTTTCTGGTGTTTTGACCACTCCACAGTACGTTTGACATGCAGAAACGGAGATACCTTGATTTCCGTCGGGTTTCAAGCTGAGATATGCATTTTCTGCGATAATATTGGTGAGACTTCAGTTAGAAGTATGCAGAATCATCGAGATCGCTCTGTTCGAGCTATTTAATGCGAGAAACACGTTTTCTGCTGTATTCACCACTCCACAGTGCGTTTGATATGCAGAACCAGCGATATCTTGGCTTTCGTGGGGTTTCAAGCTGAGATATGCATTTTCTGCGATAAGCTTGGTGAGACATTTGTCCGAAGTATGCAGAATCAGCGAGATCGCTCTATTCGAGCTATTTAATGCGAGAAACACGTTATCTGGTGTTTTCATCACTCCACAGGGCGTTTGATATGCAGAACCGGCGATATCTTGGTTTTCGTGGGGTTTCCAGCTGAAATATGCATTTTCTGCGATAATCTTTGTGTTTCATCTATGAGAAGTATGCAGAATCATCCAGAACGCTCTTTTCGAGCTAGTTAATGCGAGTAATACGTTTTCTTGTGATTTCACAACTCCACAGTGCGTCTGGTATGCAGAACCGGCGACATCTTGATTTGCGTGAGGTTTCCAGCTGAAATATGCATTTTCTGCGATAATCTTGGTGCGACTTCTGTCAGAAGTATGCAGAATCATCGACATCGCTCTTTTCGAGCTATTTAATGCAAGTAACACGTTTTCTGGTGTTTTCACCACCCCACAGTGCGTTTGATATGCAGAACCGGCGACATCTCGGTTTTCGTCGGGTTTCAAGCTGAGATATGCATTTTCTGCGATAATCTTTGTGAGACTTCAGTCAGAAGTATGATGAATAATCGAGATCGCTCTTTTCGAGCTATTTAATGCGAGATACACGTTTTCTGGTGTATTCACCACTCCACAGTACGTTTGACATGCAGAACCGGAGATATCTTGGTTTCGGTCGGGTTTCAGGCTGAGATATGCATTTTCTACGATAATCTGGGTAAGAATCTGTCAGAAGTATGCAGAATCATCGAGGACGCTCTTTTCGAGCTATTTAATGCGAGAAACACGTTTTCTGGTGTATTCACCACTCCACAGTGCGTTTGATATGCAGAACCAGCGATATCTTGGCTTTCGTGGGGTTTCCATCTGAGATATGCATTTCCTGCGATAATCTTGGTGAGACTTCAGTCAGAAGTATGCAGAATCATCTAGATCGCTCGTTTCGAGCTATTTAATGCGAAAAAACAAGTTTTCTGGTGTTTTGACCACTCCACAGTGCGTTTGATATGTAGAGCCGCCGATAACTTGGTTTTCGTGGGGTTTCCAGCTGAAATATGCATTGTCTGCGATAACCTTTGTGTTTCATCTATGAGAAGTATGCAGAATCTTTGAGAACGCTCTTTTCGAGCTAGTTAATGTGAGCAACACGTGTTCTGGTGTTTTCACATCTCCACAGTGCGTCTGATATGCAGAACCGGCGACATCTTGATTTTCGTGAGGTTTCCAGCTGAAATATGCATTTTCTGCGATAATCTTGGAGCGACTTCTGTCAGAAGTATGCAGAATCATCGATATCGCACTTTTCGAGCTATTTAATGCGAGAAACACGTTTTCTGGTGTATTCACCACTCCACAGTAGGATTGAAATGCAGAACCGGAGATATCTTGGTTTCGGTCGGGTTTCAGGCTGAGATATGCATTTTCTGCGATAAAATTGGTGAGACGTCAGTCAGAAGTATGCAGAATCATCTAGATCGCTCGTTTTGAGCTATTTAATGCGAAAAGCAAGTTTTCTGGTGTTTTGACCACTCCACAGAGCGTTTGATATGTAGAGCCGCCGATAACTTGGTTTTCGTGGGGTTTCCATCTGAGATATGCATTTCCTGCGATAATCTTGGTGAGACTTCAGTCAGAAGTATGCAGAATCATCTAGATCGCTCTTTTCGAGCTATTTAATGCGAGAAACACGTTTTCTGGTGTATTCACCACTCCACAGTGCGTTTGATATGCAGAACCAGCGATATCTTGGCTTTCGTGGGGTTTCCATCTGAGATATGCATTTCCTGCGATAATCTTGGTGAGACTTCAGTCAGAATTATGCAGAATCATCTAGATCGGTCTTCTCGAGCTATTTAATTCGAGAAACACGTTTTCTGCTGTATTGACCACTCCACAGTACGTTTGACTTGCAGAAACGGAGATATCTTGGTTTCGGCCGGGTTTCAAGCTGAGATATGCATTTTCTGCGAAAAAATTGGTGAGACGTCAGTCAGAAGTATGCAGAATCATCTAGATCGCTCGTTTCGAGCTATTTAATGCGAAAAGCAAGTTTTCTGGTGTTTTGACCACTCCACAGAGCGTTTGATATGTAGAGCCGCCGATAACTTGGTTTTAGTGGGGTTTCCAGCTGAAATATGCATTTTCTGCGATGACCTTTGTGTTTCATCTATGAGAAGTATGCAGAATCATCGAGAACGCTCTTTTCGACTTAGTTAATGTGAGTAACACGTTTTCTTGTGATTTCACAACTCCACAGTGCGTCTGATATGCAGAACCGGCGACATCTTGATTTTCGTGAGGTTTCCAGCTGAAATATGCATTTTCTGCGATAATCTTGGTGCGACTTCTGTCAGAAGTATGCAGATTCATCGACATCGCTCTTTTCGAGCTATTTAATGCGAGTAACACGTTTTCTGGTGTATTCACCACTCCACAGTGCGTTTGACATGCAGAACCAGCGATATCTTGGCTTTCGTGGGGTTTCCATCTGAGATATGCATTTCCTGCGATAATCTTGGTGAGACATCAGTCAGAAGTATGCAGAATCATCTAGATCGCTCGTTTCGAGCAATTTAATGCGAAAAAAGAAGTTTTCTGGTGTTTTGACCACTCCACAGTGCGTTTGATATGTAGAGCCGCCGATAACTTGGTTTTCGTGGGGTTTCCAGCTGAAATATGCATTTTCTGCGATAATCTTGGTGAGACTTCTGTCCGAAGAGTGCAGAATCATAGACATCGCTTTTTTCGAGCTATTTAATGCGAGAAACACGTTATTTGGTGTTTTCACCACTCCACAGTGCGTTTGATATGCAGTACCAGCGATATCTTGGTTTTCGTGGGGTTTCAAGCTGAGATATGAATTTTTTAGGATAATCTTGGTGAGACTTCTGTCCGAAGTAAGCAGAATCATCGAGATCGCTCTGCTCGAGCTATTTAATGCGACAAAACGTTATCCGGTGTTTTCACCACTCCACAGTGCGTATAATATGCAGAACCGACGATATCTTGGTTTTCGTGGGGTTTCAAGCTCAGATATGCATTTTCTGCGGTAATCTTGGTGAGACTTCTGTCCGAAGAGTGCAGAATCATAGGCATCGCTTTTTTCGAGCTATTTAATGCGAGAAACACGTTATTTGGTGTTTTCACCACTCCACAGTGCGTTTGATATGCAGTACCAGCGATATCTTGGTTTTCGTGGGGTTTCAAGCTGAGATATGAATTTTTTAGGATAATCTTGGTGAGACTTCTGTCCGAAGTAAGCAGAATCATCGAGATCGCTCTGCTCGAGCTATTTAATGCGACAAAACGTTATCCGGTGTTTTCACCACTCCACAGTGCGTATAATATGCAGAACCGACGATATCTTGGTTTTCGTGGGGTTTCAAGCTCAGATATGCATTTTCTGCGGTAATCTTGGTGAGACTTCTGTCCGAAGTATGCAAAAACTTCGAGAGCGCGCATTTCGAGCTATTTAATGCGAGAAACACGTTTACTGGGGTTTTCACCACACCACAGTTCGTTGGATATGCAGAACCGGAGATATCTTGGTTTTCGTGGGGTTTAAAGCTGAGATATGCATTTTCTGCGATAATCTTGGTGAGACTTCTGTCCGAAGAGTGCAGAATCATAGACATCGCTTTTTTCGAGCTATTTAATGCGAGAAACACGTTATTTGGTGTTTTCACCACTCCACAGTGCGTTTGATATGCAGTACCAGCGATATCTTGGTTTTCGTGGGGTTTCAAGCTGAGATATGAATTTTTTAGGATAATCTTGGTGAGACTTCTGTCCGAAGTAAGCAGAATCATCGAGATCGCTCTGCTCGAGCTATTTAATGCGACAAAACGTTATCCGGTGTTTTCAACACTCCACAGTGCGTATAATATGCAGAACCGACGATATCTTGGTTTTCGTGGGGTTTCAAGCTCAGATATGCATTTTCTGCGGTAATCTTGGTGAGACTTCTGTCCGAAGTATGCAAAAACATCGAGAGCGCTCATTTCGAGCTATTTAATGCGAGAAACACGTTTACTGGGGTTTTCACCACACCACAGTTCGTTGGATATGCAGAACCGGAGATATCTTGGTTTTCGTGGGGTTTAAAGCTGAGATATGCATTTTCTGCGATAATCTTGGTGAGACTTCTGTCCGAAGTATGCAGAATCATCGAGATCGCTCTTTTCGAGCTATTTAATGCGAGAAACACGTTATCTGGTGTTTTCACCACTCCACAGTGCGTTTGATATGCAGTACCAGCGATATCTTGGTTTTCGTAGGGTTTCCAGCTGAGATATGCATTTTCTACGATAATCTTGGTGAGTCTTCTGTCAGAAGTATGCAGAATCATCTAGATCGGTCTTCTCGAGCTATTTAATTCGAGAAACACGTTTTCTGCTGTATTGACCACTCCACAGTACGTTTGACTTGCAGAAACGGAGATATCTTGGTTTCGGCCGGGTTTCAAGCTGAGATATGCATTTTCTGCGATAAAATTGGTGAGACGTCAGTCAGAAGTATGCAGAATCATCTAGATCGCTCGTTTCGAGCTATTTAATGCGAAAAGCAAGTTTTCTGGTGTTTTGACCACTCCACAGAGCGTTTGATATGTAGAGCCGCCGATAACTTGGTTTTCGTGGGGTTTCCATCTGAGATATGCATTTCCTGCGATAATCTTGGTGAGACTTCAGTCAGTAGTATGCAGAATCATCTAGATCGCTCTTTTCGAGCTATTTAATGCGAGAAACACGTTTTCTGGTGTATTCACCACTCCACAGTGCGTTTGATATGCAGAACCGGCGACATCTTGGTTTTCGTCGGGTTTCAAGCTGAGATATGCATTTTCTGCGATAATCTTGGTGAGTCTTCTGTCCGAAGTGTGCAGAATCATCTAGATCGCTCTTTTTGAGCTATTTAATGCGAGATACACGTTTTCCGGTGTATGCACCACTCCACAATACGTTTGACATGCAGAACCGGAGATATCTTGGTTTCGGTCGGGTTTCAGGCTGAGATATGCAGTTTCTACGATAATCTTGGTGAGAATCTGTCAGAAGTACGCAGAATCATCGAGGACGCTCTTTTCGAGCTATTTAATGCGAGAAACACGTTTTCTGGTGTATTCACCACTCCACAGTGCGTTTGATATGCAGAACCGGAGATATCTTGGTTTCGGTCGGGTTTCAAGCTGAGATATGCATTTTCTGCGACAATCTTGGTTAGACTTCAGTCAGAAGTATGATGAATAATCGAGATCGCTCTTTTCGAGCTATTTAATGCGAGGAACACGTTTTCTGGTGTATTCACCACTCCACAGTACGTTTGACATGCAGAACCGGAGATATCTTGGATTCTGTCGGGTTTCAGGCTGAGATATGCATTTTCTACGATAATCTTGGTGAGAATCTGTCAGAAGTATGCAGAATCTTCGAGGACGCTCTTTTCGAGCTATTTAATGCGAGAAACACGTTTTCTGGTGTATTCACCACTCCACAGTGCGTTTGATATGCAGAACCAGCGATATCTTGGCTTTCGTGGGGTTTCCATCTGAGATATGCATTTCCTGCGATAATCTTGGTGAGACATCAGTCAGAAGTATGCAGAATCATCTAGATCGCTCGTTTCGAGCTATTTAATGCGAAAAAAGAAGTTTTCTGGTGTTTTGACCACTCCACAGTGCGTTTGATATGTAGAGCCGCCGATAACTTGGTTTTCG
Source organism: Anthophora plumipes (assembly GCA_951804975.1). NCBI lineage: Eukaryota > Metazoa > Arthropoda > Insecta > Hymenoptera > Apidae > Anthophora > Anthophora plumipes. The sequence continues at coordinate 3,315,046 of CATORF010000997.1, forward strand.
TGGGGTTTCCAGCTGAAATATGCATTTTCTGCGATAATCTTGGTGAGACTTCTGTCCGAAGAGTGCAGAATCATAGACATCGCTTTTTTCGAGCTATTTAATGCGAGAAACACGTTATTTGGTGTTTTCACCACTCCACAGTGCGTTTGATATGCAGTACCAGCGATATCTTGGTTTTCGTGGGGTTTCAAGCTGAGATATGAATTTTTTAGGATAATCTTGGTGAGACTTCTGTCCGAAGTAAGCAGAATCATCGAGATCGCTCTGCTCGAGCTATTTAATGCGAGAAACACGTTATCTGGTGTTTTCACCACTCCACAGTGCGTTTGATATGCAGAACCGGCGACATCTTGATTTTTCGTGAGGTTTCTAACTGAGATATGCGTTTTCTGCGATAATATTGGTGAGACTTCAGTCAGAAGAATGCAGAATCATCTAGATCGCTCGTTTCGAGCTATTTAATGCGAGAAACACGTTATCTGGTGTTTTCACCACTCCACAGTGCGTTTGATATGCAGTACCAGCGATATCTTGGTTTTCGTGGGGTTTCAAGCTGAGATATGAATTTTTAAGGATAATCTTATGAGACTTCTGTCCGAAGTATGCAGAATCATCGAGATCGCTCTGCTCCAGCTATTTAATGCGACAAAACGTTATCCGGTGTTTTCACCACTCCACAGTGCGTATGATATGCAGAACCGACGATATCTTGGTTTTCGTGGGGTTTCAAGCTCAGATATGCATTTTCTGCGATAATATTGGTGAGACTTCAGTCAGAAGAATGCAGAATCATCTAGATCGCTCGTTTCGAGCTATTTAATGCGAAAAAACAAGTTTTCTGGTGTTTTGACCACTCCACAGTGCGTTTGATATGTAGAGCCGCCGATAACTTGGTTTTCGTGGGGTTTCCAGCTGAAATATGCATTTTCTGCGATAATCTTTGTGTTTCATCTATGAGAAGGATGCAGTATCATCCAGAACGCTCTTTTCGAGCTAGTTAATGCGAGTAACACGTTTTCTGGTGTTTTCACCACTCCACAGTGCGTTTGATATGTAGAGCCGCCGATAACTTGGTTTTCGTGGGGTTTCCAGCTGAAATATGCATTTTCTGCGATAATCTTTGTGTTTCATCTATGAGAAGTATGCAGTATCATCCAGAACGCTCTTTTCGAGCTAGTTAATGCGAGTAACACGTTTTCTGGTGTTTTCACCACTCCACGGTGCGTCTGATATGCAGAACCGGCGATATCTTGGTTTTCGTGGGGTTTCCAGCTGAGATATGCATTTTCTGCGATAATCTTGGTGAGTCTTCTGTCAGAAGAATGCAGAATCATCTAGATCGCACGTTTCGAGCTATTTAATGTGAGAAACACGTTATCTGGTTGTTTTCACCACTCCACAGTGCGTTTGATATGCAGAACCGGCAACATCTTGATTTTCGTGAGGTTTCAACCTGAGATATGCGTTTTCTGCGATGATATTGGTGAGACTTCAGTCAGAAGTATGCAGAATCATCTAGATCGCTCGTTTCGAGCTATTTAATGCGAAAAAACAAGTTTTCTGGTGTTTTGACCACTCCACAGTGCGTTTGATATGTAGAGCCGCCGATAACTTGGTTTTCGTGGGGTTTCCAGCTGAAATAAGCATTGTCTGCGATAACCTTTGTGTTTCATCTATGAGAAGTATGTAGAATCATTGAGAACGCTCTTTTCGAGCTAGTTAATGTGAGTAACACGTGTTCTGGTGTTTTCACAACTCCACAGTGCGTCTGATATGCAGAACCGGCGACATCTTGATTTTCGTGATGTTTCCAGCTGAAATATGCATTTTCTGCGATAATCTTGGTGCGACTTCTGTCAGAAGTATGCAGAATCTTCGAGGACGCTCTTTTCGAGCTATTTAATTCGAGAAACACGTTTTTGGGGGTTTTCACTACTCCACAGTTCTTTGAATATGCAGAACAGGAGATATCTTAGTTTGCGTGGGGTTTCAAGCAGAGATATGCATTTTCTGCGATAACCTTGGTGAGACTTCTGTTAGAAGTGTGCAGAATCATCGAGATCGCTCTTTTCGAGCTATTTAACGCGAGAAACACGTTATCTGGTGTTTTCACCACTCCACAGTGCGTATGATATGCAGAACCGGCGGTATCTTGGTTTTCGTGGGGTTTCAAGCTGAGATATGCATTATCTGCGATAATATTGGTGAGACCTCTGTCCGAAGTGTGCAGAATCATCTAGATCGCTCTTTTCAAGCTATTTAATGCGAGGAACACGTTTTCTGGGGCTCTCACCACACCACAGTTCGTTGGATACGCAGAACAGGTGATATCTTGGGTTTCGTGGGGTTTCAAGCTGAGATATGCATTTTCTGCGATAAACTTGGTGAGACTTCTGTCCGAAGTATGCAGAATCATCGACATTGCTTTTTTCGAGATATTTAATGCGAGAAACACGTTATCTGGTGTTTTCACCACTCCACAGTGCGTTTGATACGCAGAACCGGCGACATCTTGATTTTCGTGAGGTTTCTAACTGAGATATGCGTTTTCTGCGATAATATTGGTGAGACTTCAGTCAGAAGAATGCAGAACCATCTAGATCGCTCTTTTCGAGCTATTTAATGCGAGCAGCACGTTATCTGGTGTTTTGGCCACTCCACAGTGCGTTTGATATGCAGAACGGGAGATATCTTGGTTTCGGTCGGGTTTCAAGCTGAGATATGCATTTTCTACGATAATCTTGGAGAGAATCTGTCAGAAGTATGCAGAATCTTCGAGGACGCTCTTTTCGAGCTACTTAATGCGAGAAACACGTTTTTGGGGGTTTTCACTACTCCACAGTTCTTTGAATATGCAGAACAGGAGATATCTTGATTTGCGTGGGGTTTCAAGCAGAGATATGCATTTTCTGCGATAACCTTGGTGAGACTTCTGTTAGAAGTATGCAGAATCATCGAGATCGCTCTTTTCGAGCTATTTAATGGAGAAACACGTTATCTGGTGTATTGACCACTCCACAGTGCGTTTGATATGCGGAACCGGCGCCATCTTGATTTTCGTGAGGTTTCAAGCTGAGATATGCATTTTCTGCGGTAATCTTGATGAGACATCAGTCAGAAGTATGCAGAATCATCGAGATCGCTCTTTTCGAGCTATTTAATGGAGAAACACGTTATCTGGTGTATTGACCACTCCACAGTGCGTTTGATATGCGGAACCGGCGCCATCTTGATTTTCGTGAGGTTTCAAGCTGAGATATGCATTTTCTTCGATAATCTTGGTGAGTCTTCTGTCAGCAGTATGCAGAATCATCGAGATCGCTCTTTTCGAGCTATTTAATGGAGAAACACGTTATCTGGTGTATTGACCACTCCACAGTGCGTTTGATATGCGGAACCGGCGCCATCTTGATTTTCGTGAGGTTTCAAGCTGAGATATGCATTTTCTGCGATAATCTTGATGAGACATCAGTGAGAAGTATGCAGGATCATCTAGATCGCTCTTTTCGAGCTATTTAATGCGAGAAACACGTTTTCTGGTGTTTTCACCACTCCACAGTACGTTTGACATGCAGAACCGGCGATGTTTGGTTTTCGTCGGGTTTCAAGCTGAGATATGCATTTTCTACGATAATCTTGGTGAGACTTCTGTCCGAAGTAAGCAGAATCATCGAGATTGCTCTTTTCGAGCTACTTAATGCGAGAAACACGTTTTCTGGTGTATTCACCACTCCACAGTACGTTTGACATGCAGAACCGGAGATATCCTGGTTTCGGTCGGGTTTCAAGCTGAGATATGCTTTTCTACGATAATCTTGGTGAGACTTCTGTCAGAAGTATGCAGAATCTTCGAGAACGCTTTTTTCGAGCTACTTAATGCGAGAAACACGATATCTGGTTGTTTTCAGCACTCCACAGTGCGTTTGATATGCAGAACCGGCGACATCTTGATTTTCGTGACGTTTCTAGCTGAGATATGCATTTTCTGCGATAATATTGGTGAGACTTCATTCAGAAGTATGCAGAATCATCTAGATCGCTCTTGTCGAGCCATTTAATGCGAGAAACACATTTTCTGGTGTATTCACCACTCCACAGAGCGTTTGATATGCAGAACCGGCGATATCTTGATATTCGTGGTGTTTCCAGCTGAGATATGCATTTTCTGCGATAATAGTGGTGAGACATCAGTCAGAAGTATGCAGAATCTTCGAGAACGCTCTTTTCGAGCTACTTAATGCGAGAAACACGTTTTCTGGTGTATTCACCACTCCACAGTACGTTTGACATGCAGAACCGAAGATATCCTGGTTTCGGCCGGGTTTCAAGCTGAGACATGCATTTTCTGCGATAATCTTGGTGATTCTTCTGTCAGAAGTATGCAGAATCATCGAGTACGCTCTTTTCGAGCTACTTAATGCGAGAAACACGATATCTGGTTGTTTTCACCACTCCACAGTGCGTTTGATATGCAGAACCGGCGACATCTTGGCTTTCGTCGGGTATCAAGCTGGGATATGCATTTTCTACGATAATCTTGGTGAGACTTCTGTCAGAAGTATGCAGAATCATCGGGAGCGCTCTTTTCGAGCTATTTAATGCGAGAAACTCGTTATCTGGTTGTTTTCACCACTCCACAGTGCGTTTGATATGCAGAACCGGCGTCATCTTGATTTTCGTGAGGTTTCAAGGTGAGATATGCATTTTCTGCGATTATCTTGGTGAGACTTCTGTCAGAAGTATGCAGAATCATCGAGATCGCTCTTTTCGAGCTACTTAATTCGAGAAACACGTTATCTGGTGTTTTCGCCACTCCACAGTGCGTTTGACATGCAGAACCGCAGATATCTTGGTTACGTTCGGGATTCAAGCTGAGATATGCATTTTCTGCGATAATCTTCGTGAGACTTCAGTCAGAAGTATGCAGAATCATCTAGATCGCTCTTGTCGAGCTATTTAACGCGAGAAACACGTTATATGGTGTTTTCACCACTCCACAGTGCGTTTGATATGCAGAACGGGCGACATCTTGGCTTTACTCGGGTATCAAGCTGGGATATGCATTTTCTACGATAATCTTGGTGAGACTTCTGTCAGAAGTATGCAGAATCATCGGGAACGCTCTTTTCGAGCTATTTAATGCGAGAAACTCGTTATCTGGTTGTTTTCACCACTCCACAGTGCGTTTGATATGCAGAACCGGCGTCATCTTGATTTTCGTGAGGTTTCAAGGTGAGATATGCATTTTCTGCGATTATCTTGGTGAGAATTCTGTCAGAAGTATGCAGAATCATCGAGATCGCTCTTTTCGAGCTGTTTAATGCGAGAAACACGTTATCTGGTGTTTTCACCACTCCACAGTGCGTTTGATATGCAGAACCGGCGACATCTTGGCTTTCGTCGGGTATCAAGCTGGGATATGCATTTTCTACGATAATCTTGGTGAGACTTCTGTCAGAAGTATGCAGAATCATCGGGAACGCTCTTTTCGAGCTATTTAATGCGAGAAACTCGTTATCTGGTTGTTTTCACCACTCCACAGTGCGTTTGATATGCAGAACCGGCGTCATCTTGATTTTCGTGAGGTTTCAAGGTGAGATATGCATTTTCTGCGATTATCTTGGTGAGACTTCTGTCAGATGTATGCAGAATCATCGAGATCGTTCTTTTCGAGCTATTTAATGCGAGAAACTCGTTATCTGGTTGTTTTCACCACTCCACAGTGCGTTTGATATGCAGAACCGGCGTCATCTTGATTTTCGTGAGGTTTCAAGGTGAGATATGCATTTTCTGCGATTATCTTGGTGAGACTTCTGTCAGAAGTATGCAGAATCATCGAGATCGCTCTTTTCGAGCTACTTAATTCGAGAAACACGTTATCTGGTGTTTTCGCCTCTCCACAGTGCGTTTGACATGCAGAACCGCAGATATCTTGGTTACGTTCGGGATTCAAGCTGAGATATGCATTTTCTGCGATAATCTTCGTGAGACTTCAGTCAGAAGTATGCAGAATCATCGAGATCGCTCTTTTCGAGCTATTTAATGGAGAAACACGTTATCTGGTGTATTGACCACTCCACAGTGCGTTTGATATGCGGAACCGGCGCCATCTTGATTTTCGTGAGGTTTCAAGCTGAGATATGCATTTTCTGCGATAATATTGGTGAGAGTTCAGTCAGAAGTATGCAGGATCATCTAGATCGCTCGGTTCGAGCTATTTAATGCGAGAAACACGTTGTCTGGTTGTTTTCACCACTCCACGGTGCGTTTGATATGCAGAACCGGCGATATCTTGATTTTCGTGGTGTTTCCAGCTGAGATATGCATTTTCTTCGATAATCTTGGTGAGTCTTCTGTCAGCAGTATGCAGAATCATCGAGATCGCTCTTTTCGAGCTATTTAATGGAGAAACACGTTATCTGGTGTATTGACCACTCCACAGTGCGTTTGATATGCGGAACCGGCGCCATCTTGATTTTCGTGAGGTTTCAAGCTGAGATATGCATTTTCTGCGATAATCTTGATGAGACATCAGTCAGAAGTATGCAGGATCATCTAGATCGCTCTTTTCGAGCTATTTAATGCGAGAAACACGTTTTCTGGTGTTTTCACCACTCCACAGTACGTTTGACATGCAGAACCGGCGATGTTTGGTTTTCGTCGGGTTTCAAGCTGAGATATGCATTTTCTACGATAATCTTGGTGAGACTTCTGTCCGAAGTAAGCAGAATCATCGAGATCGCTCTTTTCGAGCTACTTAATGCGAGAAACACGTTTTCTGGTGTATTCACCACTCCACAGTACGTTTGACATGCAGAACCGGAGATATCCTGGTTTCGGTCGGGTTTCAAGCTGAGATATGCTTTTCTACGATAATCTTGGTGAGACTTCTGTCAGAAGTATGCAGAATCTTCGAGAACGCTTTTTTCGAGCTACTTAATGCGAGAAACACGATATCTGGTTGTTTTCACCACTCCACAGTGCGTTTGATATGCAGAACCGGCGACATCTTGATTTTCGTGACGTTTCTAGCTGAGATATGCATTTTCTGCGATAATATTGGTGAGACTTCATTCAGAAGTATGCAGAATCATCTAGATCGCTCTTGTCGAGCCATTTAATGCGAGAAACACGTTTTCTGGTGTATTCACCACTCCACAGAGCGTTTGATATGCAGAACCGGCGATATCTTGATATTCGTGGTGTTTCCAGCTGAGATATGCATTTTCTGCGATAATAGTGGTGAGACATCAGTCAGAAGTATGCAGAATCTTCGAGAACGCTCTTTTCGAGCTACTTAATGCGAGAAACACGTTTTCTGGTGTATTCACCACTCCACAGTACGTTTGACATGCAGAACCGAAGATATCCTGGTTTCGGCCGGGTTTCAAGCTGAGACATGCATTTTCTGCGATAATCTTGGTGATTCTTCTGTCAGAAGTATGCAGAATCATCGAGTACGCTCTTTTCGAGCTACTTAATGCGAGAAACACGATATCTGGTTGTTTTCACCACTCCACAGTGCGTTTGATATGCAGAACCGGCGACATCTTGGCTTTCGTCGGGTATCAAGCTGGGATATGCATTTTCTACGATAATCTTGGTGAGACTTCTGTCAGAAGTATGCAGAATCATCGGGAACGCTCTTTTCGAGCTATTTAATGCGAGAAACTCGTTATCTGGTTGTTTTCACCACTCCACAGTGCGTTTGATATGCAGAACCGGCGTCATCTTGATTTTCGTGAGGTTTCAAGGTGAGATATGCATTTTCTGCGATTATCTTGGTGAGACTTCTGTCAGAAGTATGCAGAATCATCGAGATCGCTCTTTTCGAGCTACTTAATTCGAGAAACACGTTATCTGGTGTTTTCGCCACTCCACAGTGCGTTTGACATGCAGAACCGCAGATATCTTGGTTACGTTCGGGATTCAAGCTGAGATATGCATTTTCTGCGATAATCTTCGTGAGACTTCAGTCAGAAGTATGCAGAATCATCTAGATCGCTCTTGTCGAGCTATTTAACGCGAGAAACACGTTATATGGTGTTTTCACCACTCCACAGTGCGTTTGATATGCAGAACGGGCGACATCTTGGCTTTAGTCGGGTATCAAGCTGGGATATGCATTTTCTACGATAATCTTGGTGAGACTTCTGTCAGAAGTATGCAGAATCATCGGGAACGCTCTTTTCGAGCTATTTAATGCGAGAAACTCGTTATCTGGTTGTTTTCACCACTCCACAGTGCGTTTGATATGCAGAACCGGCGTCATCTTGATTTTCGTGAGGTTTCAAGGTGAGATATGCATTTTCTGCGATTATCTTGGTGAGACTTCTGTCAGATGTATGCAGAATCATCGAGATCGTTCTTTTCGAGCTATATAATGCGAGAAACTCGTTATCTGGTTGTTTTCACCACTCCACAGTGCGTTTGATATGCAGAACCGGCGTCATCTTGATTTTCGTGAGGTTTCAAGGTGAGATATGCATTTTCTGCGATTATCTTGGTGAGACTTCTGTCAGAAGTATGCAGAATCATCGAGATCGCTCTTTTCGAGCTACTTAATTCGAGAAACACGTTATCTGGTGTTTTCGCCTCTCCACAGTGCGTTTGACATGCAGAACCGCAGATATCTTGGTTACGTTCGGGATTCAAGCTGAGATATGCATTTTCTGCGATAATCTTCGTGAGACTTCAGTCAGAAGTATGCAGAATCATCGAGATCGCTCTTTTCGAGCTATTTAATGGAGAAACACGTTATCTGGTGTATTGACCACTCCACAGTGCGTTTGATATGCGGAACCGGCGCCATCTTGATTTTCGTGAGGTTTCAAGCTGAGATATGCATTTTCTGCGATAATCTTGATGAGACATCAGTCAGAAGTATGCAGGATCATCTAGATCGCTCTTTTCGAGCTATTTAATGCGAGAAACACGTTTTCTGGTGTTTTCACCACTCCACAGTACGTTTGACATGCAGAACCGGCGATGTTTGGTTTTCGTCGGGTTTCAAGCTGAGATATGCATTTTCTACGATAATCTTGGTGAGACTTCTGTCCGAAGTAAGCAGAATCATCGAGATCGTTCTTTTCGAGCTATTTAATGCGGCAAACACGTTATCTGGTGCATTCAGCACTCCACAGTGCGTTTGATATGCAGATCCAGCGATATCTTGGTTTTCGTGAGGTTTCAAGCTGAGATATGCATTTTTTACGATAATCTTGGTGAGACTCCTGTCCGAAGTATGCTTAATCATCGAGATCGCTCGTTTCGAGCTATTTATTGCGAGAAACACGTTATCTGGTGTTTTCACCACTCCACAGTGCGTATGATATGCAGAACCGGCGATATCTTGGTTTTCGTGGGGTTTCAAGCTGAGATATGCATTTTCTGCGATAATCTTGGTGAGACTTCTGTCCGAAGTATGCAGAATCATCGAGTACGCTCTTTTCGAGCTGTTTAATGCGACAAACACGTTATCTGGTGTTTTCACCACTCCACAGTGCGTTTGATATGCAGAACCGGCGACATCTTGGCTTTCGTCGGGTATCAAGCTGGGATATGCATTTTCTACGATAATCTTGGTGAGACTTCTGTCAGAAGTATGCAGAATCATCGGGATCGCTCTTTTCGAGCTATTTAATGCGAGAAACTCGTTATCTGGTTGTTTTCACCACTCCACAGTGCGTTTGATATGCAGAACCGGCGTCATCTTGATTTTCGTGAGGTTTCAAGGTGAGATATGCATTTTCTGCGATAATCTTGGTGAGACTTCTGTCCGAAGTATGCAGAATCATCTAGATCGCTCTTTTCCAGCTATTTAATGCGAGAAACACGTTGTCTGGTGTTTTCACAACTCCACAGTTGGATTGATATCCAGAACCGGCGATATCTGGGTTTTCGTGGGGTTTCAAGCTGAGATATGCATTTTTTACGATAATCTTGGTGAGACTTCTGTCCGAAGTATGCTTAATCATCGAGATCGCTCGTTTCGAGCTATTTAATGCGAGAAACACGATATCTGGAGTTTTCACCACTCCACAGTGCGTATGATATGCAGAACCGGCGAAATCTTGGTTTTCGTAGGGTTTCAAGCTGAGATATGCATTTTCTGCGATAATCTTGGTGGGACTTCTGTCCGAAGTATGCTGAATCACCGAGATCGCTCTTTTCGAGCTAGTTAGTGCGAGAAACACGATATCTGTAATTTTCACCACTCCACAGTAGGTTTGATATGCAGATCCGGCCATATCTTGGTTTTCGTGGGGTTTCAAGCTGAGATATGCGTTTTCTACGATAATCTTGGTGAGACTTCTATCAGAAGTAAGCAGAATCATCGAGATCCCTCTTTTCGAGCTCCTTAATGCGAGAAACACGTTATCTGGTGTTTTCACCTCTCCACAGTGCGTTTGATATGCAGAACCGGCGACATCTTGGCTTTCGTCGGGTATCAACCTGAGATATGCATTTTCTGCGATAATCTTGGTGAGACTTCAGTCAGAAGTATGCAGAATCATCGAGATCCTTCTTTTCGAGCTATTTAATGCGAGAAAAACGTTATCTGGTGTTTTCACCACTCGACAGTGCGTTTGACATGCAGAACCAGCGATATCTTGGTTTTCGTGGGGTTTCAAGCTGAGATATGCATTTTCTGCGATAATCTTGGTGAGACTTCTGTCCGAAGTATACAGAATCATCGAGATCGCTCTTTTCGAGCTATTTAATGCGGGAAACACGTTATCTGGTGTTTTGACCACTCCACAGTGCGTTTGATATGTAGAACCGCCGATAACGTGGTTTTCGTGGGGTTTCCAGCTGATATATGCATTTTCTGCGATAATCTTGGTGTTTCATCTATGAGAAGTATGCAGAATCATCGAGAACGCTCTTTTCGAGCTACTTAATGCGAGAAACACGTTTTCTGGTTTTTTCACCACTCCACAGTGCGTATGAAATGCATAACCAGCGATATCTTGGTTTTCGTGGGGTTTCAAGCTGAGATATGCATTTTTTACGATAATCTTGGTGAGACTTCTGTCCGAAGTATGCAGAATCATCGAGATCGCTCTATTCGAGCTATTTAATGCGGCAAACACGTTATCTGGTGCTTTCTGCACTCCACAGTGCGTTTGATATGCAGAACCAGCGATATCTTGGTTTTCGTGGGGTTTCAAGCTGAGATATGCATTTTTTACGATAATCTTGGTGAGACTTCTGTCCGAAGTATGCAGAATCATCGAGTACGCTCTTTTCGAGCTGTTTAATGCGACAAACACGTTATCTGGTGTTTTCACCACTCCACAGTGCGTTTGATATGCAGAACCGGCGACACCTTGGCTTTCGTCGGGTATCAAGCTGGGATATGCATTTTCTACGATAATCTTGGTGAGACTTCTGTCAGAAGTATGAAGAATCATCTAGATCGCTCTTTTCGAGCTATTTAATGCGAGAAACACGTTGTCTGGTGTTTTCACAACTCCACAGTTGGATTGATATGCAGAACCGTCGATATCTGGGTATTCGTGGGGTTTCAAGCTGAGATATGCATTTTCTGCGATAATCTTGGTGAGACTTCTGTCCGAAGTATACAGAATCATCGAGATCGCTCTTTTCGAGCTATTTAATGCGGGAAACACGTTATCTGGTGTTTTGACCACTCCACAGTGCGTTTGATATGTAGAACCGCCGATAACGTGGTTTTCGTGGGGTTTCCAGCTGATATATGCATTTTCTGCGATAATCTTGGTGTTTCATCTATGAAAAGTATGCACAATCATCGAGAACGCTCTTTTCGAGCTACTTAATGCGAGAAACACGTTTTCTGGTTTTTTCACCACTTCACAGTGCGTCTGAAATGCATAACCAGCGATATCTTGGTTTTCGTGGGGTTTCAAGCTGAGATATGCATTTTTTACGATAATCTTGGTGAGACTTCTGTCCGAAGTATGCAGAATCATCGAGATCGCTCTATTCGAGCTATTTAATGCGGCAAACACGTTATCTGGTGCTTTCTGCACTCCACAGTGCGTTTGATATGCAGAACCAGCGATATCTTGGTTTTCGTGGGGTTTCAAGCTGAGATATGCATTTTTTACGATAATCTTGGTGAGACTTCTGTCCGAAGTATGCTTAATCATCGACATCCCTCGTTTCGAGCTACTTAATGCGAGAAACACGTTATCTGGTGTTTTCACCACTCCACAGTGCGTCTGATATGCAGAACTGGCGATATCTTGGTTTTGGTGGGGTTTCAAGCTGAGATATGCATTTTCTGCGATAAGCTTGGTGAGACTTCTGTCCGAAGTATGCTGAAACATCGAGATCGCTCTATTCGAGCTATTTAATGCGGCAAACACGTTATCTGGTGCATTCAGCACACCACAGTGCGTTTGATATGCAGATCCAGCGATATCTTGGTTTTCGTGGGGTTTCAAGCTGAGATATGCATTTTTTACGATAATCTTGGTGAGACTCCTGTCCGAAGTATGCTTAATCATCGAGATAGCTCGTTTCGAGCTATTTAATGCGAGAAACACGTTATCTGGTGTTTTCACCACTCCACAGTGCGTATGATATGCAGAACCGGCGATATCTTGGTTTTCGTGGGGTTTCAAGCTGAGATATGCATTTTCTGCGATAATCTTGGTGAGACTTCTGTCCGAAGTATGCAGAATCATCGAGTACGCTCTTTTCGAGCTGTTTAATGCGACAAACACGTTATCTGGTGTTTTCACCACTCCACAGTGCGTTTGATATGCAGAACCGGCGACACCTTGGCTTTCGTCGGGTATCAAGCTGGGATATGCATTTTCTACGATAATCTTGGTGAGACTTCTGTCAGAAGTATGCAGAATCATCTAGATCGCTCTTTTCGAGCTATTTAATGCGAGAAACACGTTGTCTGGTGTTTTCACAACTCCACAGTTGGATTGATATGCAGAACCGGCGATATCTGGGTTTTCGTGGGGTTTCAAGCTGAGATATGCATTTTTTAGGATAATCTTGGTGAGACTTCTGTCCGAAGTATGCTTAATCATCGAGATCGCTCGTTTCGAGCTATTTAACGCGAGAAACACGACATCTGGAGTTTTCACCACTCCACAGTGCGTATGATATGCAGAACCGGCGAAATCTTGGTTTTCGTAGGGTTTCAAGCTGAGATATGCATTTTCTGCGATAATCTTGGTGAGACTTCTGTCCGAAGTATGCTGAATCATCGAGATCGCTCTTTTCGAGCTCGTTAGTGCGAGAAACACGTTGTCTGGTGTTTTCACAACTCCACAGTTGGATTGATATGCAGAACCGGCGATATCTGGGTTTTCGTGGGGTTTCAAACTGAGATATGCATTTTCTGCGATAATCTTGGTGAGACTTCTGTCAGAAGTATGCAGAATCATCTAGATCGCTCTTTTCGAGCTATTTAATGCGAGAAAAACGTTATCTGGTGTTTTCACCACTCGACAGTGCGTTTGACATGCAGAACCAACGATATCTTGGTTTTCGTGGGGTTTCAAGCTGAGATATGCATTTTCTGCGATAATCTTGGTGAGACTTCTGTCCGAAGTATACAGAATCATCGAGATCGCTCTTTTCGAGCTATTTAATGCGGGAAACACGTTATCTGGTGTTTTGACCACTCCACAGTGCGTTTGATATGTAGAACCGCCGATAACGTGGTTTTCGTGGGGTTTCCAGCTGATATATGCATTTTCTGCGATAATCTTGGTGTTTCATCTATGAGAAGTATGCAGAATCATCGAGAACGCTCTTTTCGAGCTACTTAATGCGAGAAACACGTTTTCTGGTTTTTTCACCACTCCACAGTGCGTCTGAAATGCATAACCAGCGATATCTTGGTTTTCGTGGGGTTTCAAGCTGAGATATGCATTTTTTACGATAATCTTGATGAGACTTCTGTCCGAAGTATGCAGAATCATCGAGATCGCTCTATTCGAGCTATTTAATGCGGCAAACACGTTATCTGGTGCTTTCTGCACTCCACAGTGCGTTTGATATGCAGAACCAGCGATATCTTGGTTTTCGTGGGGTTTCAAGCTGAGATATGCATTTTTTACGATAATCTTGGTGAGACTTCTGTCCGAAGTATGCTTAATCATCGAGATCCCTCGTTTCGAGCTACTTAATGCGAGAAACACGTTATCTGGTGTTTTCACCACTCCACAGTGCGTCTGATATGCAGAACTGGCGATATCTTGGTTTTGGTGGGGTTTCAAGCTGAGATATGCATTTTCTGCGATAAGCTTGGTGAGACTTCTGTCCGAAGTATGCTGAAACATCGAGATCGCTCTATTCGAGCTATTTAATGCGGCAAACACGTTATCTGGTGCATTCAGCACTCCACAGTGCGTTTGATATGCAGATCCAGCGATATCTTGGTTTTCGTGGGGTTTCAAGCTGAGATATGCATTTTTTACGATAATCTTGGTGAGACTCCTGTCCGAAGTATGCTTAATCATCGAGATCGCTCGTTTCGAGCTATTTAATGCGAGAAACACGTTATCTGGTGTTTTCACCACTCCACAGTGCGCATGATATGCAGAACCGGCGATATCTTGGTTTTCGTGGGGTTTCAAGCTGAGATATGCATTTTCTGCGATAATCTTGGTGAGACTTCTGTCCGAAGTATGCTGAAACATCGAGATCGCTCTTTTCGAGCTATTTAATGCGAGAAACTCGTTATCTGGTTGTTTTCACCACTCCACAGTGCGTTTGATATGCAGAACCGGCGTAATCTTGATTTTCGTGAGGTTTCAAGGTGAGATATGCATTTTCTGCGATAATCTTGGTGAGACTTCTGTCCGAAGTATGCAGAATCATCTAGATCGCTCTTTTCGAGCTATTTAATGCGAGAAACACGTTGTCTGGTGTTTTCACAACTCCACAGTTGGATTGATATGCAGAACCGGCGATATCTGGGTTTTCGTGGGGTTTCAAGCTGAGATATGCATTTTTTACGATAATCTTGGTGAGACTTCTGTCCGAAGTATGCTTAATCATCGAGATCGCTCGTTTCGAGCTATTTAATGCGAGAAACACGATATCTGGAGTTTTCACCACTCCACAGTGCGTATGATATGCTGAACCGGCGAAATCTTGGTTTTCGTAGGGTTTCAAGCTGAGATATGCATTTTTTACGATAATCTTGGTGAGACTTCTGTCCGAAGTATGCTTAATCATCGAGATCGCTCGTTTCGAGCTATTTAATGCGAGAAACACGATATCTGGAGTTTTCACCACTCCACAGTGCGTATGATATGCTGAACCGGCGAAATCTTGGTTTTCGTAGGGTTTCAAGCTGAGATATGCATTTTCTGCGATAATCTTGGTGAGACTTCTGTCCGAAGTATGCTGAATCATCGAGATCGCTCTTTTCGAGCTAGTTAGTGCGAGAAACACGTTGTCTGGTGTTTTCACATCTCCACAGTTGGATTGATTTGCAGAACCGGCGATATCTGGGTTTTCGTGGGGTTTCAAGCTGAGATATGCATTTTCTGCGATAATCTTGGTGAGACTTCAGTCAGAATTATGCAGAATCATCGAGATCCTTCTTTTCGAGCTATTTAATGCGAGAAAAACGTTATCTGGTGTTTTCACCACTCGACAGTGCGTTTGACATGCAGAACCAGCGATATCTTGGTTTTCGTGGGGTTTCAAGCTGAGATATGCATTTTCTGCGATAATCTTGGTGAGACTTCTGTCCGAAGTATACAGAATCATCGAGATCGCTCTTTTCGAGCTATTTAATGCGGGAAACACGTTATCTGGTGTTTTGACCACTCCACAGTGCGTTTGATATGTAGAACCGCCGATAACGTGGTTTTCGTGGGGTTTCCAGCTGATATATGCATTTTCTGCGATAATCTTGGTGTTTCATCTATGAGAAGTATGCAGAATCATCGAGAACGCTCTTTTCGAGCTAGTTAATGCGAGAAACACGTTTTCTGGTTTTTTCACCACTCCACAGTGCGTCTGAAATGCATAACCAGCGATATCTTGGTTTTCGTGGGGTTTCAAGCTGAGATATGCATTTTTTACGATAATCTTGGTGAGACTTCAGTCAGAAGTATGCAGAATCATCGAGATCGCTCGTTTCGAGCTATTTAATGCGAAAAAACAAGTTTTCTGGTGTTGTCAACATTCCACAGTGCGTTTTATATGCAGAACCGGCGATATCTTGATTTTCGTGGTGTTTCCAGCTGAGATATGCATTTTCTGCGATAATCTTGGTGAGTCTTCTGTCAGAAGTATGTAGAATCATCTAGATCGCTCTTTTCGAGCTATTTAATGCGAGAAACACGTTTTCTGGTGTATTCACCACTCCACAGTACGTTTGACATGCAGAACAGGAGATATCTTGGTTTAGGTCGGGTATCAAGCTGAGATATGCATTTTCAACGATAATCTTGGTGAGACTTCTGTCAGAAGTGTGCAGAATCATCGGGATCGCTCTTTTCGAGCTATTTAATGCGAGAAACACGTTGTCTGGTTGGTTTCACGACTCCACAGTGCGTTTGATATGCAGAACCGGCGACATCTTGATTTTCGTGAGGTTTCAAGCTGAGATATGCATTTTCTGCTATAATATTGGTGAGTCTTCTGTCAGTAGGATGCAGAATCATCGAGACCCCTCTTTTCGAGCTATTTAATGCGAGAAACACGTTATCTGGTGTTTTCACCACTCCACAGTGCGTTTGATATGCAGAACAGGCGACATCTTGATTTTCGTGAGATTTCAAGCTGAGATATGCATTTTCTACGATAACCATGGTGAGTCTTCTGTCAGGAGTATGCAGAATCATCTACATCGCTCTTTTCGAGCTATTTAATGCAAGAAACACGTTATATGGTTGTTTTCACCACTCCACAGTGCGTTTGATATGCAGAACCAGCGATATCTTGGTTTTCGTGGGGTTTCAAGCTGAGATATGCATTTTTTACGATAATCTTGGTGAGACTTCTGTTCGAAGTATGCTTAATCATCGAGATCGCTCGTTTCGAGCTATTTAATGCGAGAAACACGTTATCTGGTGTTTTCACCACTCCACAGTGCGTATGATATGCAGAACCGGCGATATCTTGGTTTTCGTGGGGTTTCAAGCTGAGATATACATTTTCTGCGGTAATCTTGGTGAGACTTCTGTCCGAAGTATGCTGAAACATCGAGATCGCTCTTTTCGAGCTAGTTAATGCGAGAAAAACCTTATCCGGTGTTTTCACCACTCCACAGTTCGTTTGATATGCCGAACCAGCGATATCTTGGCTTTCGTGGGGTTTCAAGCTGAGATATGCATTTTTTACGATAATCTTGGTGAGACTTCTGTCCGAAGTATGCTGAATCATCGAGATCGCTCTTTTCGAGCTAGTTAGTGCGAGAAACACGTTATCTGGTGTTTTCACCACACCACAGTGCGTTTGATATGCAGAACAGTAGATATCTTGGTTTTCGTGGGGTTTCAAGCTGAAATATGCATTTTCTGCGATAATCTTGGTGAGACTTCTGTCCGAAGTATGCAGAATCATCGAGATCGCTCTTTTCGAGCTATTTAATGCGGGAAACACGTTATCTGGTGTTTTGACCACTCCACAGTGCGTTTGATATGTAGAACCGCCGATAACGTGGTTTTCGTGGGGTTTCCAGCTGATATATGCATTTTCTGCGATAATCTTGGTGTTTCATCTATGAGAAGTATGCAGAATCATCGAGAACGCTCTTTTCGAGCTACTTAATGCGAGAAACACGTTTTCTGGTTTTTTCACCACTCCACAGTGCGTCTGAAATGCATAACCAGCGATATCTTGGTTTTCGTGGGGTTTCAAGCTGAGATATGCATTTTTTACGATAATCTTGGTGAGACTTCAGTCAGAAGTATGCAGAATCATCGAGATCGCTCGTTTCGAGCTATTTAATGCGAAAAAACAAGTTTTCTGGTGTTGTCAACATTCCACAGTGCGTTTTATATGCAGAACCGGCGATATCTTGATTTTCGTGGTGTTTCCAGCTGAGATATGCATTTTCTGCGATAATCTTGGTGAGTCTTCTGTCAGAAGTATGTAGAATCATCTAGATCGCTCTTTTCGAGCTATTTAATGCGAGAAACACGTTTTCTGGTGTATTCACCACTCCACAGTACGTTTGACATGCAGAACAGGAGATATCTTGGTTTAGGTCGGGTATCAAGCTGAGATATGCATTTTCAACGATAATCTTGGTGAGACTTCTGTCAGAAGTGTGCAGAATCATCGGGATCGCTCTTTTCGAGCTATTTAATGCGAGAAACACGTTGTCTGGTTGGTTTCACGACTCCACAGTGCGTTTGATATGCAGAACCGGCGACATCTTGATTTTCGTGAGGTTTCAAGCTGAGATATGCATTTTCTGCTATAATATTGGTGAGTCTTCTGTCAGTAGGATGCAGAATCATCGAGACCCCTCTTTTCGAGCTATTTAATGCGAGAAACACGTTATCTGGTGTTTTCACCACTCCACAGTGCGTTTGATATGCAGAACAGGCGACATCTTGATTTTCGTGAGATTTCAAGCTGAGATATGCATTTTCTACGATAACCGTGGTGAGTCTTCTGTCAGGAGTATGCAGAATCATCTACATCGCTCTTTTCGAGCTATTTAATGCAAGAAACACGTTATATGGTTGTTTTCACCACTCCACAGTGCGTTTGATATGCAGAACCAGCGATATCTTGGTTTTCGTGGGGTTTCAAGCTGAGATATGCATTTTTTACGATAATCTTGGTGAGACTTCTGTTCGAAGTATGCTTAATCATCGAGATCGCTCGTTTCGAGCTATTTAATGCGAGAAACACGTTATCTGGTGTTTTCACCACTCCACAGTGCGTATGATATGCAGAACCGGCGATATCTTGGTTTTCGTGGGGTTTCAAGCTGAGATATACATTTTCTGCGGTAATCTTGGTGAGACTTCTGTCCGAAGTATCCTGAAACATCGAGATCGCTCTTTTCGAGCTAGTTAATGCGAGAAAAACCTTATCCGGTGTTTTCACCACTCCACAGTTCGTTTGATATGCAGAACCAGCGATATCTTGGCTTTCGTGGGGTTTCAAGCTGAGCTATGCATTTTTTACGATAATCTTGGTGAGACTTCTGTCCGAAGTATGCTGAATCATCGAGATCGCTCTTTTCGAGCTAGTTAGTGCGAGAAACACGTTATCTGGTGTTTTCACCACACCACAGTGCGTTTGATATGCAGAACAGTAGATATCTTGGTTTTCGTGGGGTTTCAAGCTGAAATATGCATTTTCTGCGATAATCTTGGTGAGAATTCATTTAGAAGTATGCAGAATCATCGAGATCGCTCTTTTAGAGCTATATAATGCGAGAAACACGTTATCTGGTGTTTTGACCACTCCACAGTGCGTATGATGTGCAGAACCGACGATATCCTGGTTTTCGTAGGGTTTCAAGCTCAGATATGCATTTTGTGCGATAATATTGGAGAGACTTCAGACAGAAGTATGCAGAATCATCAAGATCGCACTTTTCGAGCTATTTTATGCGAGAAACACGTTAACTGGTGTTTTCACCACTCCACAGTGCGTTTGATATGCAGATCCGGCGACATCTTGGATTTCGTCGGGGTTCAAGCTGAGATTTGCAATTCCTGCGATAATCTTGGTGAGACTTCTGTCCGAAGTATGCTTAATCATCGAGATCCCTCTTTTCGAGCTCTTTAATGCGAGAAACACGTTATCTGGTGTTTTCAGCACTCCACAGTGCGTTTGATATGCAGAACCGGCGATATCTTGGTTTTCGTGGGGTTTCCAGCTGAGATATGCATTTTCTGCGATAATCTTGGTGAGTCTTCTGTCAGAAGTATGCAGAATCATCTAGATCGCTCTTTTCGAGCTATTTGATGCGAGAAACACGTTTTCTGGTGTTTTCACCACGCCACAGTGCGTTTAATATGCAGAACCGGCGACATCGTGGTTTACGTCGGGTTTCAAGCTGAGATATGCATTTTCTGCGATCATATTGGTGAGACTTCAGTCAGAAGTATGCAGAATCATCTAGATCGCTCGTTTCGAGCTATTTAAAACGAGAAACACGTTATCTGGTTGTTTTGACCACTCCACAGTGCGTTTGATGTGTAGAGCCGCCGATAACTTGGTTTTCGTGGGGTTTCCAGCTGAAATATGCATTTTCTGCGATAATCTTGGTGTTTCATCTATGAGAAGTATGCAGAATCATCGAGAACGCTCTTTTCGAGCTAGCTAATGCGAGATACACGTTTTCTGATGTTTTCACCACTCCATAGTGCGTCTGATATGCAGAACCGGCGATATCTTGGTTTTCGTGGGGTTTCCAGCTGAGATATGCAATTTCTGTGATAATCTTGGTGAGTCTTCTGTCAGAAGTATGCAGAATCATCGAGATCCCTCTTTTCGAGCTCTTTAATGCGAGAAACACGTCATCTGGTGTTTTCACCACTCCACAATGCGTTTGATATGCAGAACCGGCGACATCTTTATTTTCGTGAGATTTCAACCTGAGATATGCATTTTCGTCGATAATCTTGGTGAGTCTTCTGTCAGTAGGATGCAGAATGATCGAGACCCCTCTTTTCGAGCTATATAATGCAAGAAACACGTTATATGGTTGTTTTCACCACTCCACAGTGCGTTTGATATGCAGAACAGGCGACATCTTAATTTTCGTGAGATTTCAAGCTGCGATATGCATTTTCTACGATAACCATGGTGAGTCTTCTGTCAGTAGGATGCAGAATGATCGAGACCCCTCTTTTCGAGCTATTTAATGCAAGAAACACATTATATGGATGTTTTCACCACTCCACAGTGCGTTTGATATGCAGATCCGGCGACATCTTGGATTTCGTCGGGGTTCAAGCTGAGATTTGCAATTCCTGCGATAATCTTGGTGAGACTTCTGTCCGAAGTATGCTTAATCATCGAGAACGCTCTTTTCGAGCTGGTTAATGCGAGAAACACGTTATCTGGTGTTTTCAGCACTCCACAGTGCGTTTGATATGCAGAACCGGCGATATCTTGGTTTTCGTGGGGTTTCCAGCTGAGATATGCATTTTCTGCGATAATCTTGGTGAGTCTTCTGTCAGAAGTATGCAGAATCATCTAGATCGCTCTTTTCGCGCTATTTGATGCGAGAAACACGTTTTCTGGTGTTTTCACCACGCCACAGTGCGTTTGATATGCAGAACCTGCGACATCGTGGTTTTCGTCGGGTTTCAAGCTGAGATATGCATTTTCTGCGATCATATTGGTGAGACTTCAGTCAGAAGTATGCAGAATCATCTAGATCGCTCGTTTCGAGCTATTTAAAGCGAGAAACACTTTATGTGGTTGTTTTGACCACTCCACAGTGCGTTTGATATGTAGAGCCGCCGATAACTTGGTTTTCGTGGGGTTTCCAGCTGAAATATGCATTTTCTGCGATAATCTTGGTGTTTCATCTATGAGAAGTATGCAGAATCATCGAGAACGCTCTTTTCGAGCTAGTTAATGCGAGATACACGTTTTCTGATGGTTTCACCACTCCATAGTGCGCCTGATATGCAGAACCGGCGATATCTTGGTTTTCGTGGGGTTTCCAGCTGAGATATGCAATTTCTGTGATAATCTTGGTGAGTCTTCTGTCAGAAGTATGCAGAATCATCGAGATCGCTCTATTCGAGCTATTTAATGTGAGAAACACGTTTTCTGGTGTATTCACCACCCCACAGTACGTTTGACATGCAGAACCGGATATATCTTGGTTTCGGTCGGGTTTCAAGCTGAGATATGCATTTCCTACGATAATCTTGGTGAGACTTCTGTCAGACGTATGCAGAATCATCGGGATCGCTCTTTTCGAGCTATTTAAAGCGAGAAACACGTTTTCTGGTGTATTCACCACTCCACAGTACGTTTGAAATGCAGAACAGGAGATATCTTGGTTTAGGTCGGGTATCAAGCTGAGATATGCATTTTCTGCGATTATCTTGGTGAGACTTCAGTCAGAAGTATGCAGAATCATCTACATCGCTCTTTTCAAGCTATTTAATGCGAATAAACAAGTTTTCTAGTGTTTTCACGACACCACAGTGCGTTTGATATCCAGAACCGGCGACATCTAGATTTTCGTGAGATTTCAACCTGAGATATGCATTTTCGTCGATAATCTTGGTGAGACTTCAGTCAGAAGTATGCAGAATCATCTAGATCGCTCTTTTCAAGCTATTTAATGCGAATAAACAAGTTTTCTAGTGTTTTCACGACACCACAGTGCGTTTGATATCCAGAACCGGCGACATCTAGATTTTCGTGAGATTTCAACCTGAGATATGCATTTTCGTCGATAATCTTGGTGAGTCTTCTGTCAGTAGTATGCAGAATCATCGGGACCCCTCTTTTCGAGCTATTTAATGCGAGAAACACGTTATCTGTTGTTTTCGCCACTCCTCAGTGCGTTTGATATGCAGAACCGGCGACATCTTGATTTTCGTGAGATTTCAACCTGAGATATGCATTTTCTACGATAATCTTGGTGAGACTTCCGTCAGAAGTATGCAGAATCTTCGAGATCGCTCTTTTCGAGCTATTTAATGCGAGAAACACGTTATCTGGTGTTTTCACGACACCACAGTGCGTTTGATATCCAGAACAGGCGACATCTTGAATTTCGTGAGATTTCAACCTGAGATATGCATTTTCGTCGATAATCTTGGTGAGACTTCTGTCAGAAGTATGCAGAATCTTCGAGAACGCTCTTTTCGAGCTACATAATGCGAGAAACACGTTATCTGGTGTTTTCACCACTCCACAGTGCGTTTGATATGCAGAACCAGCGACATCTTGGCTTTCGTCGGGTATCAAGCTGAGATATGCATTTTCAACGATAATCTTGGTGAGACTTCTGTCAGAAGTATGCAGAATCATCGGGATCGCTCTTTTCGAGCTATTTAATGCGAGAAACACGTTGTCTGGGTGTTTTCACGACTCCACAGTGCGTCTGATATGCAGAACCGGCGACATCTTAATTTTCGTGATGTTTCAAGCTGAGATATGGATTTTCTGCGATAATCTTGGTGAGACTTCAGTCAGAGGTATGCAGAATCATCTAGATCGCTCTTTTCAAGCTATTTAATGCGAAAAAACAAGTTTTCTAGTGTTTTCAACATTCCACAGTGCGTTTGATATGCAGAACCGGCGACATCTTGGATTTCGTCGTGTTTCAAGCTGAGATATGCATTTTCTACGATAATCTTGGTGAGACTTCTGTCAGAAGTATGCAGAATCTTCGAGATCGCTCTTTTCAAGCTACTTAATGCGAGAAACACGATATCTGGTGTTTTCACCACTCCACAGTGCGTTTGATATGCAGAACCGGCGATATCTTGATTTTCGTTGTGTTTCCAGCTGAGATATGCATTTTCTGCGATAATCCTGGTGAGTCTTCTGTCAGAAGTATGCAGAATCATCTAGATCGCTTATTTCGAGCTATTTAATGCGAGAAACACGTTTTCTGGTGTATTCACCACTCCACAGTGCGTTTGATATGCAGAACCAGCGACATCTTGGCTTTCGTCGGGTATCAAGCTGAGATATGCATTTTCAACGATAATATTGGTGAGACTTCTGTCAGAAGTATGCAGAATCATCGGGATCGCTCTTTTCGAGCTATTTAATGCGAGAAACACGTTGTCTGGTTGTTTTCACGACTCCACAGTGCGTTTGATATGCAGAACCGGCGATATCTTGATTTTCGTGATGTTTTCCAGCTGAGATATGGATTTTCTGCGATAATCTTGGTGAGACTTCAGTCAGAAGTATGCAGAATCATCTAGATCGCTCTTTTCAAGCTATTTAATGCGAAAAAACAAGTTTTCTGGTGTTTTCAACATTCCACAGTGCGTTTGATATGCAGAACCGGCGACATCTTGGATTTCGTCGGGTTTCAAGCTGAGATATGCATTTTCTACGATAATCTTGGTGAGACTTCTGTCAGAAGTATGCAGAATCTTCGAGATCGCTCTTTTCGAGCTATTTAATGCGAGAAACATGTTATCTGGTGTTTTCATCACTCCACAGGGCGTTTGATATGCAGAACCGGCGATATCTTGGTTTTCGTGGGGTTTCCAGCTGAGATATGCATTTTCTGCGATAATCTTGGTGAGACTTTAGTCAGAAGTATGCAGAATCATCTAGATCGCTCGTTTCGAGCTATTTAATGCGAAAAAACAAGTTTTCTAGTGTTTTCACGACACCACAGTGCGTTTGATATCCAGAACCGGCGACATCTAGATTTTCGTGAGATTTCAACCTGAGATATGCATTTTCGTCGATAATCTTGGTGAGACTTCAGTCAGAAGTATGCAGAATCATCTAGATCGCTCTTTTCAAGCTATTTAATGCGAAAAAACAAGTTTTCTGGTGTTTTCAACATTCCACAGTGCGTCTGATATGCAGAACCGACGATATCGTGGTTTTCGTGGTGTTTCCAGCTGGGATATGCATTTTCTGCGATAATCTTGGTGGGTCTTCTGTCAGCAGTATGCAGAATCATCTAGATCACTCTTTTCGAGCTACTTAATGCGAGAAACACGTTATCTGGCTGTTTTCACCACTCCACAGTGCGTTTGATTTGCAGAACCGGCGACATCTTGATTTTCGTGAGGTTTCAAGCTGAGATATGCATTTTCTGCGATAATCTTGGTGAGACTTCTGTCAGAAGTACGCAGAATCATCGGGATCGCTCTTTTCGAGCTATTTAATGCGAGAAACACGTTGTCTGGTCGTTTTCACGACTCCACAGTGCGTTTTATATGCAGAACCGGCGACATCTTAATTTTCGTGATGTTTCAAGCTGAGATATGGATTTTCTGCGATAATCTTGGTGAGACTTCAGTCAGAAGTATGCAGAATCATCTAGATCGCTCTTTTCAAGCTATTTAATGCGAATAAACAAGTTTTCTAGTGTTTTCACGACACCACAGTGCGTTTGAAATCCAGAACCGGCGACATCTAGATTTTCGTGAGATTTCAACCTGAGATATGCATTTTCGTCGATAATCTTGGTGAGTCTTCTGTCAGTAGTATGCAGAATCATCGGGACCCCTCTTTTCGAGCTATTTAATGCGAGAAACACGTTATCTGTTGTTTTCGCGACTCCTCAGTGCGTTTGATATGCAGAACCGGCGACATCTTGATTTTCGTGAGATTTCAACCTGAGATATGCATTTTCTACGATAATCTTGGTGAGACTTCCGTCAGAAGTATGCAGAATCTTCGAGATCGCTCTTTTCGAGCTATTTAATGCGAGAAACACGTTATCTGGTGTTTTCACGACACCACAGTGCGTTTGATATCCAGAACAGGCGACATCTTGAATTTCGTGAGATTTCAACCTGAGATATGCATTTTCGTCGATAATCTTGGTGAGACTTCTGTCAGAAGTACGCAGAATCTTCGAGAACGCTCTTTTCGAGCTACATAATGCGAGAAACACGTTATCTGGTGTTTTCACCACTCCACAGTGCGTTTGATATGCAGAACCAGCGACATCTTGGATTTCGTCGGGTATCAAGCTGAGATATGCATTTTCAACGATAATCTTGGTGAGACTTCTGTCAGAAGTATGCAGAATCATCGGGATCGCTCTTTTCGAGCTATTTAATGCGAGAAACACGTTGTCTGGTTGTTTTCACGACTCCACAGTGCGTTTGATATGCAGAACCGGCGACATCTTAATTTTCGTGATGTTTCAAGCTGAGATATGGATTTTCTGCGATAATCTTGGTGAGACTTCAGTCAGAGGTATGCAGAATCATCTAGATCGCTCTTTTCAAGCTATTTAATGCGAAAAAACAAGTTTTCTAGTGTTTTCAACATTCCACAGTGCGTTTGATATGCAGAACCGGCGACATCTTGGATTTCGTCGGGTTTCAAGCTGAGATATGCATTTTCTACAATAATCTTGGTGAGACTTCTGTCAGAAGTATGCAGAATCTTCGAGATCGCTCTTTTCGAGCTACTTAATGCGAGAAACACGATATCTGGTGTTTTCACCACTCCACAGTGCGTTTGATATGCAGAACCCGCGATATCTTGATTTTCGTGGTGTTTCCAGCTGAGATATGCATTTTCTGCGATAATCTTCGTGAGTCTTCTGTCAGAAGTATGCAGAATCATCTAGATCGCTTATTTCGAGCTATTTAATGCGAGAAACACGTTTTCTGGTGTATTCACCACTCCACAGTGCGTTAGATATGCAGAACCGGCGGCATCTTGGATTTCGTCGGGGTTCATACTGAGATATGCATTTTCTACGATAATCTTGGTGAGACTTCTGTCAGAAGTATGCAGAATCATCGAGATCGCTCTTTTCGAGCTATTTAATGCGAGAAACTCGTTTTCTGGTGTATTCACCACTCCACAGTACGTTTGACATGCAGAACCGGCGAAATCTTGCTTTTCGTGGGTTTTCAAGCTGAGATATGCTTTTTCTGCGATAATCATGGTGAGACTTCTGTCAGAAGTATGCAGAATCTTCGAGAACGCTGTTTTCGAGCTACATAATGCGAGAAACACGTTATCTGGTGTTTTCACCACTCCACAGTGCGTTTGATATGCAGAACCAGCGACATCTTGGCTTTCGTCGGGTATCAAGCTGAGATATGCATTTTCAACGATAATCTTGGTGAGACTTCTGTCAGAAGTATGCAGAATCATCGGGATCGCTCTTTTCGAGCTATTTAATGCGAGAAACACGTTGTCTGGTTGTTTTCACGACTCCACAGTGCGTTTGATATGCAGAACCGGCGACATCTTGATTTTCGTGATGTTTTCCAGCTGAGATATGGATTTTCTGCGATAATCTTGGTGAGACTTCAGTCAGAAGTATGCAGAATCATCTAGATCGCTCTTTTCAAGCTATTTAATGCGAAAAAACAAGTTTTCTGGTGTTTTCAACATTCCACAGTGCGTTTGATATGCAGAACCGGCGACATCTTGGATTTCGTCGGGTTTCAAGCTGAGATATGCATTTTCTACGATAATCTTGGTGAGACTTCCGTCAGAAGTATGCAGAATCTTCGAGATCGCTCTTTTCGAGCTATTTAAAGCGAGAAACACGTTATCTGGTGTTTTCACGACACCACAGTGCGTTTGATATCCAGAACAGGCGACATCTTGGCTTTCGTCGGGTATCAAGCTGAGATATGCATTTTCTGCGATAATCTTGGTGAGACTTCTGTCAGAAGTTTGCAGAATCATCTAGATCGCTGGTTTCGAGCTATTTAATGCGAAAAAACAAGTTTTCTGGTGTTTTGACCACTCCACAGTGCGTTTGATATGTAGAGCCGCCGATAACTTGGTTTTCGTGGGGTTTCCAGCTGAAATATGCATTTTCTGCGATAATATTGGTAAGACTTCAGTCAGAAGTATGCGGAAACATCGAGATCGCTCTTTTCGAGCTATTTAATGCGAGAAACACGTTATCTGGTGTATTGACCACTCCACAGTGCGTTTGATATGCAGAACCAGCGACATCTTGGATTTCGTCGGGTATCAAGCTGAGATATGCATTTTCAACGATAATCTTGGTGAGACTTCAGTAAGAAGTATACAGAATCTTCTAGATCGCTCGTTTCGAGCTATTTAATGCGAGAAACACGTTATCTGGTGTATTGACCACTCCACAGTGCGTTTGATATGCAAAACCGGCGATATCTTGGTTTTAGTCGGGTTTCAAGCTGAGATATGCATTTTCTGCGATAATCTTGGTGAGACTTCTGTCAGAAGTTTGCAGAATCATCTAGATCGCTCGTTTCGATCTATTTAATGCGAAAAAACAAGTTTTCTGGTGTTTTGACCACTCCACAGTGCGTTTGATATGTAGAGCCGCCGATAACTTGGTTTTCGTGGGGTTTCCAGCTGAAATATGCATTTTCTGCGATAATATTGGTAAGACTTCAGTCAGAAGTATGCGGAAACATCGAGATCGCTCTTTTTGAGCTATTTAATGCGAGAAACACGTTATCTGGTGTATTGACCACTCCACAGTGCGTTTGATATGCGGAACCGGCGCCATCTTGATTTTCGTGAGGTTTCAAGCTGAGATATGCATTTTCTGCGATAATCTTGGTGAGTCTTCTGTCAGCAGTATGCAGAATCATCTAGATCACTCTTTTCGAGCTATTTAATGCGAGAACCACGTTATCTGGTGTATTGAACACTCCACAGTGCGTTTGATATGCAGAACCGGCGACATCTTGGTTTTCGTGGGTTTTCCAGCTGAAATATGCATTTTCTGCGATAATCTTGGTGAGACTTCTGTCAGAAGTATGCAGAATCATCGGGATCGCTCTTTTCGAGCTATTTAATGCGAGAAACACGTTGTCTGGTTGTTTTCACGACTCCACAGTGCGTTTGATATGCAGAACCGGCGACATCTTGATTTTCGTGATGTTTTCCAGCTGAGATATGGATTTTCTGCGATAATCTTGGTGAGACTTCAGTCAGAAGTATGCAGAATCATCTAGATCGCTCTTTTCAAGCTATTTAATGCGAAAAAACAAGTTTTCTGGTGTTTTCAACATTCCACAGTGCGTTTGATATGCAGAACCGGCGACATCTTGGATTTCGTCGGGTTTCAAGCTGAGATATGCATTTTCTACGATAATCTTGGTGAGACTTCCGTCAGAAGTATGCAGAATCTTCGAGATCGCTCTTTTCGAGCTATTTAAAGCGAGAAACACGTTATCTGGTGTTTTCACGACACCACAGTGCGTTTGATATCCAGAACAGGCGACATCTTGGCTTTCGTCGGGTATCAAGCTGAGATATGCATTTTCTGCGATAATCTTGGTGAGACTTCTGTCAGAAGTTTGCAGAATCATCTAGATCGCTGGTTTCGAGCTATTTAATGCGAAAAAACAAGTTTTCTGGTGTTTTGACCACTCCACAGTGCGTTTGATATGTAGAGCCGCCGATAACTTGGTTTTCGTGGGGTTTCCAGCTGAAATATGCATTTTCTGCGATAATATTGGTAAGACTTCAGTCAGAAGTATGCGGAAACATCGAGATCGCTCTTTTCGAGCTATTTAATGCGAGAAACACGTTATCTGGTGTATTGACCACTCCACAGTGCGTTTGATATGCAGAACCGGCGCCATCTTGATTTTCGTGAGGTTTCAAGCTGAGATATGCATTTTCTGCGATAATATTGGTGAGACTTCAGTAAGAAGTATACAGAATCTTCTAGATCGCTCGTTTCGAGCTATTTAATGCGAGAAACACGTTATCTGGTGTATTGACCACTCCACAGTGCGTTTGATATGCAAAACCGGCGATATCTTGGTTTTAGTCGGGTTTCAAGCTGAGATATGCATTTTCTGCGATAATCTTGGTGAGACTTCTGTCAGAAGTTTGCAGAATCATCTAGATCGCTCGTTTCGATCTATTTAATGCGAAAAAACAAGTTTTCTGGTGTTTTGACCACTCCACAGTGCGTTTGATATGTAGAGCCGCCGATAACTTGGTTTTCGTGGGGTTTCCAGCTGAAATATGCATTTTCTGCGATAATATTGGTAAGACTTCAGTCAGAAGTATGCGGAAACATCGAGATCGCTCTTTTTGAGCTATTTAATGCGAGAAACACGTTATCTGGTGTATTGACCACTCCACAGTGCGTTTGATATGCGGAACCGGCGCCATCTTGATTTTCGTGAGGTTTCAAGCTGAGATATGCATTTTCTGCGATAATCTTGGTGAGTCTTCTGTCAGCAGTATGCAGAATCATCTAGATCACTCTTTTCGAGCTATTTAATGCGAGAACCACGTTATCTGGTGTATTGAACACTCCACAGTGCGTTTGATATGCAGAACCGGCGACATCTTGGTTTTCGTGGGTTTTCCAGCTGAAATATGCATTTTCTGCGATAATCTTGGTGAGACGTCTGTCCGAAGTATGCAGAATCATCGAGATCGCTCTTTTCGAGCTATTTAATGCGAGAAACACGTTATCTGGTGTTTTGACCACTCCACAGTGCGTTTGATATGCAGAACCGGCGATATCTTGATTTTCGTGGTGTTTCCAGCTGAGATATGCATTTTCTCCTATAATCTTAGTGAGTATTCTGCCAGCAGTATGCAGAATCATCTAGATCACTCTTTTCGAGCTATTTAATGCGAGAACCACGTTATCTGGTGTATTGACCACTCCACAGTGCGTTTGATATGCAGAACCAGCGCCATCTTGATTTTCGTGAGGTTTCAAGCTGAGATATGCATTTTCTGCGATAATATTGGTGAGACTTCAGTCAGAAGTATGCAGAATCTTCTAGATCGCTCGTTTCGAGATATTTAATGCGAGAAACACGTTATCTGGTGTAATGACAACTCCACAGTGCGTTTGATATGCAAAACCGGCGATATCTTGGTTTTCGTCGGGTTTCAAGCTGAGATATGCATTTTCAACGATAATCTTGGTGAGATTTCACTCAGAAGTATGCAGAATCATCTCGATCGCTCGTTTCGAGCTATTTAATGCGAGAAACACGTTATCTGGTGTTTTGACCACTCCACAGTGCGTTTGATATGCAGAACCGGCGACATCTTGGTTTTCGTGGGGATTCCAGCTGAAATATGCATTTTCTGCGATAATCTTGGTGTTTCATCTATGAGAAGTATGCAGAAACATCGAGATCGCTCTTTTCGAGCTAGTTAATGCGAGAAACACGTTTTCTGGTGTTTTCACCACCCCACAGCGCGTTTGATATGCTGAACCGGCGACATCTTGGATTTCGTGGGGTTTCCAGCTGAAATATGCATTTTCTGCGATAATCTTGGTGAGTCTTCTGTCAGAAGTATGCAGAATCATGTAGATCGTTCGTTTCGAGCTATTTAATGCGAAAAAACAAGTTTTCTGGTGTTTTGACCATTCCACAGTGCGTTTGATATGTAGAGCCGCCGATAACTTGGTTTTCGTGGGGTTTCCAGCTGAAATATGCATTTTCTGTGATAATCTTGGTGAGACCTCTGTCAGAAGTATGCAGTATCATCGAGATCGCTCTATTCGAGCTGTTTAATGCGAGAAACACGTTATCTGGTGTATTGACCACTCCACAGTGCGTTTGATATGCAGAACCGGCGCCATCTTGATTTTCGTGAGGTTTCAAGCTGAGATATGCATTTTCTGCGATAATATTGGTGAGACTTCAGTCAGAAGTATGCAGAATCTTCTAGATCGCTCG
The DNA here is from genome assembly GCA_951804975.1 of Anthophora plumipes. Taxonomy (NCBI): domain Eukaryota; kingdom Metazoa; phylum Arthropoda; class Insecta; order Hymenoptera; family Apidae; genus Anthophora; species Anthophora plumipes. The sequence continues at coordinate 3,346,311 of CATORF010000997.1, forward strand.
TTTCGAGCTATTTAATGCGAGAACCACGTTATCTGGTGTATTGAACACTCCACAGTGCGTTTGATATGTAGAGCCGCCGATAACTTGGTTTTCGTGGGGTTTCCAGCTGAAATATGCATTTTCTGCGATAATCTTGGTGAGTACTCTGTCAGAAGTATGCAGAATCATCGAGATCGCTCTATTCGAGCTATTTAATCCGAGAAACACGTTATCTGGTGTATTGACCACTCCACAGTGCGTTTGATATGCAGACCCGGCGCCATCTTGATTTTCGTGAGGTTTCAAGCTGAGATATGCATTTTCTGCGATAATATTGGTGAGACTTCAGTCAGAAGTATGCAGAATCTTCTAGATCGTTCGTTTCGAGATATTTAATGCGAGAAACACGTTATCTGGTGTATTGACCACTCCACAGTGCGTTTGATATGCAAAACCGGCGATATCTTGGTTTTCGTCGGGTTTCAAGCTGAGATATGCATTTTCAACGATAATCTTGGTGAGATTTCAGTCAGAAGTATGCAGAATCATCTAGATCGCTCGTTTCGAGCTATTTAATGCGAAAAAACAAGTTTTCTGGTGTTTTCAACATTCCACAGTACGTTTGATATGCAGAACCGGCGATATCTTGATTTTCGTGGGGTTTCCAGCTGAAATATGCATTTTCTGCGATAATCTTGGTGAGACGTCTGTCCGAAGTATGTAGAATCATCGAGATCGCTCTTTTCGAACTATTTAATGCGACAAACACGTTATCTGGTGTTTTGACCACTCCACAGTGTGTTTGATATGCAGAACCGGCGATATCTTGATTTTCGTGGTGTTTCCAGCTGATATATGCATTTTCTGCGATAATCTTGGTGAGTCTTCTGCCAGCAGTATGCAGAATCATCGAGATCGCTCTTTTCGAGCTATTTAATGCGAGAAACACGTTATCTGGTGTATTGACCACTCCACAGTGCGTTTGATATGCAAAACCGGCGATTCTTGGTTTTCGTCGGGTTTCCAGCTGAGATATGCATTTTCTGCGATAATCTTGGTGAGTCTTCTGTCAGTAGTATGCAGAATCATCTAGATTACTCTTTTCGAGCTATTTAATGCGAGAACCACGTTATCTGGTGTATTGAACACTCCACAGTGCGTTTGATATGCAGAACCGGCAACATCTTGGTTTTCGTGGGGTTTCCAGCTGAAATATGCATTTTCTGCGATAATCTTGGTGAGACGTCTGTCCGAAGTATGTAGAATCATCGAGATCGCTCTTTTCGAGCTATTTAATGCGAGAAACACGTTATCTGGTGTTTTGACCACTCCACAGTGCGTTTGATATGCAGAACCGGCGATATCTTGGTTTTCGTGGGGATTCCAGCTGAAATATGCATTTTCTGCGATAATCTTGGTGTTTCATCTATGAGAAGTATGCAGAAACATCGAGATCGCTCTTTTCGAGCTAGTTAATGCGAGAAACACGTTTTCTGGTGTTTTCACCACCCCACAGTGCGTTTGATATGCAGAACCGACGATATCCAGGTTTTCGTGGGGTTTCAAGCTGAGATATGCATTTTCTGCGATAAACCTGGTGAGTCTTCTGTCAGAAGTATGCAGAATCACCGAGATCGCTCTATTCGAGCTATTTAATGCGAGAAACACGTTATCTGGTGTTTTCACCACTCCACATTGCGCCTGATATGCAGAACCGGCGACATCTTGGTTTTCGTGGGGTTTCCAGCTGAAATATGCATTTTCTGCGATAATCTTGGTGAGTCTTCTGTCAGAAGTATGCAGAATCATGTAGATCGTTCGTTTCGAGCTATTTAATGCGAAAAAACAAGTTTTCTGGTGTTTTGACCACTCCACAGTGCGTTTGATATGCAGAACCGACGCCATCTTGATTTTCGTGAGGTATCAAGCTGAGATATGCATTTTCTGCGATAATATTGGTGAGACCTCAGTCAGAAGTATGCAGAATCTTCTAGATCGCTCGTTTCGAGCTATTTAATGCGAGAACCACGTTATCTGGTGTATTGAACACTCCACAGTGCGTTTGATATGCAGAACCGGCGACATCATGGATTTCGTCGGGGTTCAAGCTGAGATATGCATTTTCTGCGATAATCTTGGTGAGACTTCTGTCCGAAGTATGCAGAATCATCTAGATCGCTCGTTTCGAGCTATTTAATGCGAAAAAACAAGTTTTCTGGTGTGTTCAACATTCCACAGTGCGTTTGATATGCGGAACCGTCGATATCTTGATTTTCGTGGTGTTTCTAGGTGAGATATGCATTTTCTGCGATAATCTTGGTGAGTCTTCTGTCAGCAGTATGCAGAATCATCTAGATCGCTCTTTTCGAGCTATTAAATGCGTGATACACGTTATCTAGTTGTTTTCACCACTCCACAGTGCGTTTTATATACAGAACCGGCGATATCTTGATTTTCGTGGTGTTTCCAGCTGATATATGCATTTTCTGCGATAATCTTGGTGAGTCTTCTGCCAGCAGTATGCAGAATCATCGATATCGCTCTTTTCGATCTATTTAATGCGAGAAACACGATATCTGGTGTTTTGACCACTCCACAGGGCGTTTGATATGCAGAACCGGCGACATCTTGGTTTTCGTGGGGTTTCCAGCTGAAATATGCATTTTCTGCGATAATCTTGGTGAGACGTCTGTCCGAAGTATGCAGAATCATCGAGATCGCTCTTTTCGAGCTATTTAATGCGAGAAACACGTTATCTGGTGTTTTGACCACTCCACAGTGCGTTTGATATGCAGAACCGGCGATATCTTGGTTTTCGTGGGGATTCCAGCTGAAATATGCATTTTCTGCGATAATCTTGGTGTTTCATCTATGAGAAGTATGCAGAAACATCGAGATCGCTCTTTTCGAGCTAGTTAATGCGAGAAACACGTTTTCTGGTGTTTTGACCACTCCACAGCGCGTTTGATATGCAGAACCGGCGATATCTTGGTTTTCGTGGGGTTTCCAGCTGAAATATGCATTTTCTGCGATAATCTTGGTGAGTCTTCTGTCAGCAGTATGCAGAATCATCTAGATCGCTCTTTTCGAGCTATTTAATGCGACAAACACGTTATCTGGTGTATTGACCACTCCACAGTGATTTGATATGTAGAGCCGCCGATAACTTGGTTTTCGTGGGGTTTCCAGCTGAGATATGCATTTTCTGCGATAAACCTGGTGAGTCTTCTGTCAGAAGTATGCAGAATCACCGAGATCGCTCTATTCGAGCTATTTAATGCGAGAAACACGTTATCTGGTGTTTTCACCACTCCACATTGCGCCTGATATGCAGAACCGGCGACATCTTGGTTTTCGTGGGGTTTCCAGCTGAAATATGCATTTTCTGCGATAATCTTGGTGAGTCTTCTGTCAGAAGTATGCAGAATCATGTAGATCGTTCGTTTCGAGCTATTTAATGCGAAAAAACAAGTTTTCTGGTGTTTTGACCACTCCACAGTGCGTTTGATATGCAGAACCGACGCCATCTTGATTTTCGTGAGGTATCAAGCTGAGATATGCATTTTCTGCGATAATATTGGTGAGACCTCAGTCAGAAGTATGCAGAATCTTCTAGATCGCTCGTTTCGAGCTATTTAATGCGAGAACCACGTTATCTGGTGTATTGAACACTCCACAGTGCGTTTGATATGCAGAACCGGCGACATCATGGATTTCGTCGGGGTTCAAGCTGAGATATGCATTTTCTGCGATAATCTTGGTGAGACTTCTGTCCGAAGTATGCAGAATCATCTAGATCGCTCGTTTCGAGCTATTTAATGCGAAAAAACAAGTTTTCTGGTGTTTTCAACATTCCACAGTGCGTTTGATATGCGGAACCGGCGATATCTTGATTTTCGTGGTGTTTCCAGGTGAGATATGCATTTTCTGCGATAATCTTGGTGAGTCTTCTGTCAGCAGTATGCAGAATCATCTAGATCGCTCTTTTCGAGCTATTAAATGCGTGATACACGTTATCTAGTTGTTTTCACCACTCCACAGTGCGTTTTATATACAGAACCGGCGATATCTTGATTTTCGTGGTGTTTCCAGCTGATATATGCATTTTCTGCGATAATCTTGGTGAGTCTTCTGCCAGCAGTATGCAGAATCATCGATATCGCTCTTTTCGATCTATTTAATGCGAGAAACACGATATCTGGTGTTTTGACCACTCCACAGGGCGTTTGATATGCAGCATCGGGGATATCTTGGTTTTCGTGGGGTTTCCAGCTGAAATATGCATTTTCTGCGATAAACTTTGTGAGTCTTCTGTCAGAAGTATGCAGAATCATCTAGATCGCTCGTTTCGAGCTATTTAATGCGAAAAAACAAGTTTTCTGGTGTTTTCAACATTCCACAGTACGTTTGATATGCAGAACCGGCGATATCTTGATTTTCGTGGGGTTTCCAGCTGAAATATGCATTTTCTGCGATAATCTTGGTGAGACGTCTGTCCGAAGTATGTAGAATCATCGAGATCGCTCTTTTCGAGCTATGTAATGCGACAAACACGTTATCTGGTGTTTTGACCACTCCACAGTGTGTTTGATATGCAGAACCGGCGATATCTTGATTTTCGTGGTGTTTCCAGCTGATATATGCATTTTCTGCGATAATCTTGGTGAGTCTTCTGCCAGCAGTATGCAGAATCATCGAGATCGCTCTTTTCGAGCTATTTAATGCGAGAAACACGTTATCTGGTGTATTCACCACTCCACAGTGCGTTTGATATGCAAAACCGGCGATATCTTGGTTTTCGTCGGGTTTCCAGCTGAGATATGCATTTTCTGCGATAATCTTGGTGAGTCTTCTGTCAGCAGTATGCAGAATCATCTAGATCACTCTTTTCGAGCTATTTAATGCGAGAACCACGTTATCTGGTGTATTGAACACTCCACAGTGCGTTTGATATGCAGAACCGGCGACATCTTGGTTTTCGTGGGGTTTCCAGCTGAAATATGCATTTTCTGCGATAATCTTGGTGAGACGTCTGTCCGAAGTATGTACAATCATCGAGATCGCTCTTTTCGAGCTATTTTATGCGACAAACACGTTATCTGGTGTTTTGACCACTCCACAGTGTGTTTGATATGCAGAACCGGCGATATCTTGATTTTCGTGGTGTTTCCAGCTGATATATGCATTTTCTGCGATAATCTTGGTGAGTCTTCTGCCAGCAGTATGCAGAATCATCGAGATCGCTCTTTTCGAGCTATTTAATGCGAGAAACACGTTATCTGGTGTTTTGACCACTCCACAGTGCGTTTGATATGCAGAACCGGCGACATCTTGGTTTTCGTGGGGTTTCCAGCTGAAATATGCATTTTCTGCGATAATCTTGGTGAGACGTCTGTCCGAAGTATGCAGAATCATCGAGATCGCTCTTTTCGAGCTATTTAATGCGAGAAACACGTTATCTGGTGTTTTGACCACTCCACAGTGCGTTTGATATGCAGAACCGGCGATATCTTGGTTTTCGTGGGGTTTCCAGCTGAAATATGCATTTTCTGCGATAATCTTGGTGTTTCATCTATGAGAAGTATGCAGAAACATCGAGATCGCTCTTTTCGAGCTAGTTAATGCGAGAAACACGTTTTCTGGTGTTTTCACCACCCCACAGTGCGTTTGATATGCAGAACCGGCGACATCTTGGATTTCGTCGGGTTTCAAGTTGAGATACGCATTTTCTGCGATAATCTTGGTGAGTCTTCTGTCAGCAGTATGCAGAATCATCTAGATCGCTCTTTTCGAGCTATTTAATGCGACAAACACGTTATCTGGTGTATTGACCACTCCACAGTGATTTGATATGTAGAGCCGCCGATAACTTGGTTTTCGTGGGGTTTCCAGCTGAGATATGCATTTTCTGCGATAAACCTGGTGAGTCTTCTGTCAGAAGTATGCAGAATCACCGAGATCGCTCTATTCGAGCTATTTAATGCGAGAAACACGTTATCTGGAGTTTTCACCACTCCACATTGCGCCTGATATGCAGAACCGGCGACATCTTGGTTTTCGTGGGGTTTCCAGCTGAAATATGCATTTTCTGCGATAATCTTGGTGAGTCTTCTGTCAGAAGTATGCAGAATCATGTAGATCGTTCGTTTCGAGCTATTTAATGCGAAAAAACAAGTGTTCTGGTGTTTTGACCACTCCACAGTGCGTTTGATATGCAGAACCGGCGCCATCTTGATTTTCGTGAGGTATCAAGCTGAGATATGCATTTTCTGCGATAATATTGGTGAGACTTCAGTCAGAAGTATGCAGAATCTTCTAGATCGCTCGTTTCGAGCTATTTAATGCGAGAACCACGTTATCTGGTGTATTGAACACTCCACAGTGCGTTTGATATGCAGAACCGGCGACATCATGGATTTCGTCGGGGTTCAAGCTGAGATATGCATTTTCTGCGATAATCTTGGTGAGACTTCTGTCCGAAGTATGCAGAATCATCTAGATCGCTCGTTTCGAGCTATTTAATGCGAAAAAACAAGTTTTCTGGTGTTTTCAACATTCCACAGTGCGTTTGATATGCGGAACCGGCGATATCTTGATTTTCGTGGTGTTTCCAGGTGAGATATGCATTTTCTGCGATAATCTTGGTGAGTCTTCTGTCAGCAGTATGCAGAATCATCTAGATCGCTCTTTTCGAGCTATTAAATGCGAGATACACGTTATCTAGTTGTTTTCACCACTCCACAGTGCGTTTTATATACAGAACTGGCGACATCTTGATTTTCGTGAGGTTTCAAGCTGACATATGCATTTTCTGCGATAATATTGGTGAGACTTCTGTCCGAAGTATGCAGAATCATCGATATCGCTCTTTTCGATCTATTTAATGCGAGAATCACGATATCTGGTGTTTTAACCACTCCACAGGGCGTTTGATATGCAGCATCGGGGATATCTTGGGTTTCGTGGGGTTTCCAGCTGAAATATGCATTATCTGCGATAAACTTTGTGAGTCTTCTGTCAGAAGTATGCAGAATCATCGAGATCGCTCTATTCGAACTCTTTAAAGCGAGAAACACGTTATCTGGTGTTTTCACCATCCACATTGCGCCTGATATGCAGAACCGGCGACATCTTGGTTTTCGTGGGGTTTCCAGCTTAAATGTGCATTTTCTGCGATAATCTTGGTGAGTCTTCTGACAGAAGTATGCAGAATCATGTAGATCGTTCGTTTCGAGTTATTTAATGCGAAAAAACAAGTTTTCTGGTGTTTTGACCACTCCACAGTGCGTTTGATATGTAGAGCCGCCGATAACTTGGTTTTCGTGGGTTTTCCAGCTGAAATATGCATTTTCTGCGATAATCTTGGTGAGTCCTCTGTCAGAAGTATGCAGAATCATCGAGATCGCTCTATTCGAGCTATTTAATGCGAGAAACACGTTATCTGGTGTTTTGACCACTCCACAGTGCGTTTGATATGCAGAACCGGCGATATCTTGGTTTTCGTGGGGTTTCCAGCTGAAATATGCATTTTCTGCGATAATCTTGGTGTTTCATCTATGAGAAGTATGCAGAAACATCGAGATCGCTCTTTTCGAGCTAGTTAATGCGAGAAACACGTTTTCTGGTGTTTTCACCACCCCACAGTGCGTTTGATATGCAGAACCGGCGACATCTTGGATTTCGTCGGGTTTCAAGTTGAGATACGCATTTTCTGCGATAATCTTGGTGAGACGTCTGTCCGAAGTATGCAGAATCATCGAGATCGCTCTTTTCGAGCTATTTAATGCGAGAAACACGTTATCTGGTGTTTTGACCACTCCACAGTGCGTTTGATATGCAGAACCGGCGATATCTTGGTTTTCGTGGGGATTCCAGCTGAAATATGCATTTTCTGCGATAATCTTGGTGTTTCATCTATGAGAAGTATGCAGAAACATCGAGATCGCTCTTTTCGAGCTAGTTAATGCGAGAAACACGTTTTCTGGTGTTTTGACCACTCCACAGCGCGTTTGATATGCAGAACCGGCGATATCTTGGTTTTCGTGGGGTTTCCAGCTGAAATATGCATTTTCTGCGATAATCTTGGTGAGTCTTCTGTCAGCAGTATGCAGAATCATCTAGATCGCTCTTTTCGAGCTATTTAATGCGACAAACACGTTATCTGGTGTATTGACCACTCCACAGTGATTTGATATGTAGAGCCGCCGATAACTTGGTTTTCGTGGGGTTTCCAGCTGAGATATGCATTTTCTGCGATAAACCTGGTGAGTCTTCTGTCAGAAGTATGCAGAATCACCGAGATCGCTCTATTCGAGCTATTTAATGCGAGAAACACGTTATCTGGTGTTTTCACCACTCCACATTGCGCCTGATATGCAGAACCGGCGACATCTTGGTTTTCGTGGGGTTTCCAGCTGAAATATGCATTTTCTGCGATAATCTTGGTGAGTCTTCTGTCAGAAGTATGCAGAATCATGTAGATCGTTCGCTTCGAGCTATTTAATGCGAAAAAACAAGTTTTCTGGTGTTTTGACCACTCCACAGTGCGTTTGATATGCAGAACCGACGCCATCTTGATTTTCGTGAGGTATCAAGCTGAGATATGCATTTTCTGCGATAATATTGGTGAGACCTCAGTCAGAAGTATGCAGAATCTTCTAGATCGCTCGTTTCGAGCTATTTAATGCGAGAACCACGTTATCTGGTGTATTGAACACTCCACAGTGCGTTTGATATGCAGAACCGGCGACATCATGGATTTCGTCGGGGTTCAAGCTGAGATATGCATTTTCTGCGATAATCTTGGTGAGACTTCTGTCCGAAGTATGCAGAATCATCTAGATCGCTCGTTTCGAGCTATTTAATGCGAAAAAACAAGTTTTCTGGTGTTTTCAACATTCCACAGTGCGTTTGATATGCGGAACCGGCGATATCTTGATTTTCGTGGTGTTTCCTGGTGAGATATGCATTTTCTGCGATAATCTTGGTGAGTCTTCTGTCAGCAGTATGCAGAATCATCTAGATCGCTCTTTTCGAGCTATTAAATGCGTGATACACGTTATCTAGTTGTTTTCACCACTCCACAGTGCGTTTTATATACAGAACCGGCGATATCTTGATTTTCGTGGTGTTTCCAGCTGATATATGCATTTTCTGCGATAATCTTGGTGAGTCTTCTGCCAGCAGTATGCAGAATCATCGATATCGCTCTTTTCGATCTATTTAATGCGAGAAACACGATATCTGGTGTTTTGACCACTCCACAGGGCGTTTGATATGCAGCATCGGGGATATCTTGGTTTTCGTGGGGTTTCCAGCTGAAATATGCATTTTCTGCGATAAACTTTGTGAGTCTTCTGTCAGAAGTATGCAGAATCATCTAGATCGCTCGTTTCGAGCTATTTAATGCGAAAAAACAAGTTTTCTGGTGTTTTCAACATTCCACAGTACGTTTGATATGCAGAACCGGCGATATCTTGATTTTCGTGGGGTTTCCAGCTGAAATATGCATTTTCTGCGATAATCTTGGTGAGACGTCTGTCCGAAGTATGTAGAATCATCGAGATCGCTCTTTTCGAGCTATTTAATGCGACAAACACGTTATCTGGTGTTTTGACCACTCCACAGTGTGTTTGATATGCAGAACCGGCGATATCTTGATTTTCGTGGTGTTTCCAGCTGATATATGCATTTTCTGCGATAATCTTGGTGAGTCTTCTGCCAGCAGTATGCAGAATCATCGAGATCGCTCTTTTCGAGCTATTTAATGCGACAAACACGTTATCTGGTGTTTTGACCACTCCACAGTGTGTTTGATATGCAGAACCGGCGATATCTTGATTTTCGTGGTGTTTCCAGCTGAGATATGCATTTTCTGCGATAATCTTGGTGAGTCTTCTGTCAGCAGTATGCAGAATCATCTAGATCACTCTTTTCGAGCTATTTAATGCGAGAACCACGTTATCTGGTGTATTGAACACTCCACAGTGCGTTTGATATGCAGAACCGGCGACATCTTCGTTTTCGTGGGGTTTCCAGCTGAAATATGCATTTTCTGCGATAATCTTGGTGAGACGTCTGTCCGAAGTATGTACAATCATCGAGATCGCTCTTTTCGAGCTATTTTATGCGACAAACACGTTATCTGGTGTTTTGACCACTCCACAGTGTGTTTGATATGCAGAACCGGCGATATCTTGATTTTCATGGTGTTTCCAGCTGATATATGCATTTTCTGCGATAATCTTGGTGAGTCTTCTGCCAGCAGTATGCAGAATCATCGAGATCGCTCTTTTCGAGCTATTTAATGCGAGAAACACGTTATCTGGTGTTTTGACCACTCCACAGTGCGTTTGATATGCAGAACCGGCGACATCTTGGTTTTCGTGGGGTTTCCAGCTGAAATATGCATTTTCTGCGATAATCTTGGTGAGACGTCTGTCCGAAGTATGCAGAATCATCGAGATCGCTCTTTTCGAGCTATTTAATGCGAGAAACACGTTATCTGGTGTTTTGACCACTCCACAGTGCGTTTGATATGCAGAACCGGCGATATCTTGGTTTTCGTGGGGTTTCCAGCTGAAATATGCATTTTCTGCGATAATCTTGGTGAGACGTCTGTCCGAAGTATGTAGAATCATGTAGATCGTTCTTTTCGAGTTATTTAATGCGAAAAAACAAGTTTTCTGGTGTTTTGACCACTCCACAGTGCGTTTGATATGTAGAGCCGCCGATAACTTGGTTTTCGTGGGGTTTCCAGCTGAAATATGCATTTTCTGCGATAATCTTGGTGAGTCCTCTGTCAGAAGTATGCAGAATCATCGAGATCGCTCTATTCGAGCTATTTAATGCGAGAAACACGTTATCTGGTGTATTGACCACTCCACAGTGCGTTTGATATGCAAAACCGGCGATATCTTGGTTTTCGTCGGTTTTCAAGCTGAGATATGCATTTTCAACGATAATCTTTGTGAGACTTCAGTCAGAAGTATGCAGAATCATCTAGATCGCTCGTTTCGAGCTATTTAATGCGAAAGAACAAGTTTTCTGGTGTTTTCAACATTCCACAGTGCGTTTGACATGCGGAACCGGCGATATCTTGATTTTCGTGGTGTTTCCAGGTGAGATATGCATTTTCTGCGATAATCTTGGTGAGTCTTCTGTCAGCAGTATGCAGAATCATCTAGATCGCTCTTTTCGAGCTATTAAATGCGTGATACACGTTATCTAGTTGTTTTCACCACTCCACAGTGCGTTTTATATACAGAACTGGCGACATCTTGATTTTCGTGAGGTTTCAAGCTGACATATGCATTTTCTGCGATAATATTGGTGAGACTTCTGTCCGAAGTATGCAGAATCATCGATATCGCTCTTTTCGAGCTATTTAATGTGAGAAACGCGTTATCTGGTGTTTTGACAACTTCACAGTGCGTTTGATATGCAGAAATGGCGAAATCTTTTTTTTCGTCGGTTTTCATCCTGAGGTATGCATTTTCTGCGTTAACCTTGGTGCGACTTTTGTCAGAAGGATGCAGAAACATCTAGATCGCTCGTTTCGAGCTATTTAATACGAGAAACACGTTATCTGGTTGTTTCCACCACTCCACAGTGCGTTTGATATGCAGGACCGGCGACATCTTGATTTTCGTGGGGTTTCAAGCTGAGATATGCATTTTCTGCGGTAATCTTGGTGAGTCTTCTGTCACAAGTATGCAGAATCATCTAGATCGCTCTTTTCGAGCTATTTAATGCGAGATACACGTTATCTGGTTGTTTTCATCACTCCACAGGGCGTTTGATATCCAGAACCGGCGATATCTTGGTTTTCGTGGGGTTTCCAGCTGAGATATGCATTTTCTGCGATAATATTGGTGAGACTTCTGTCCGAAGTATGCAGAGTCATCGAGATCGTACTTTTCAAGCTATTTAATGCGAGAAACACGTTTTCTGGGGTATTCACCAATCCACAGTTCGTTGGATATGCAGAACAGGAGATATCTTGGTTTTCGTGGGGTTTCCAGCTGAAATATGCATTTGCTGCGATAATCTTGGTGTTTCATCTATGAGAAGTATGCCGAATCATCCAGAACGATCTTTTCGAGCTAGTTAATGCGAAAAAACAAGTGTTCTGGTGTTTTGACCACTCCACAGTGCGTTTGATATGCAGAACCGGCACCATCTTGATTTTCGTGAGGTATCAAGCTGAGATATGCATTTTCTGCGATAATATTGGTGAGACTTCAGTCAGAAGTATGCAGAATCACCGAGATCGCTCTATTCGAGCTATTTAATGCGAGAAACACGTTATCTGGAGTTTTCACCACTCCACATTGCGCCTGATATGCAGAACCGGCGACATCTTGGTTTTCGTGGGGTTTCCAGCTGAAATATGCATTTGCTGCGATAATCTTGGTGTTTCATCTATGAGAAGTATGCCGAATCATCCAGAACGATCTTTTCGAGCTAGTTAATGCGAAAAAACAAGTGTTCTGGTGTATTGACCACTCCACAGTGATTTGATATGTAGAGCCGCCGATAACTTGGTTTTCGTGGGGTTTCCAGCTGAGATATGCATTTTCTGCGATAAACCTGGTGAGTCTTCTGTCAGAAGTATGCAGAATCACCGAGATCGCTCTATTCGAGCTATTTAATGCGAGAAACACGTTATCTGGAGTTTTCACCACTCCACATTGCGCCTGATATGCAGAACCGGCGACATCTTGGTTTTCGTGGGGTTTCCAGCTGAAATATGCATTTTCTGCGATAATATTGGTGAGTCTTCTGTCAGAAGTATGCAGAATCATGTAGATCGTTCGTTTCGAGCTATTTAATGCGAAAAAACAAGTGTTCTGGTGTTTTGACCACTCCACAGTGCGTTTGATATGCAGAACCGGCGCCATCTTGATTTTCGTGAGGTATCAAGCTGAGATATGCATTTTCTGCGATAATATTGGTGAGACTTCAGTCAGAAGTATGCAGAATCTTCTAGATCGCTCGTTTCGAGCTATTTAATGCGAGAACCACGTTATCTGGTGTATTGAACACTCCACAGTGCGTTTGATATGCAGAACCGGCGACATCATGGATTTCGTCGGGGTTCAAGCTGAGATATGCATTTTCTGCGATAATCTTGGTGAGACTTCTGTCCGAAGTATGCAGAATCATCTAGATCGCTCGTTTCGAGCTATTTAATGCGAAAAAACAAGTTTTCTGGTGTTTTCAACATTCCACAGTGCGTTTGATATGCGGAACCGGCGATATCTTGATTTTCGTGGTGTTTCCAGGTGAGATATGCATTTTCTGCGATAATCTTGGTGAGTCTTCTGTCAGCAGTATGCAGAATCATCTAGATCGCTCTTTTCGAGCTATTAAATGCGAGATACACGTTATCTAGTTGTTTTCACCACTCCACAGTGCGTTTTATATACAGAACTGGCGACATCTTGATTTTCGTGAGGTTTCAAGCTGACATATGCATTTTCTGCGATAATATTGGTGAGACTTCTGTCCGAAGTATGCAGAATCATCGATATCGCTCTTTTCGATCTATTTAATGCGAGAATCACGATATCTGGTGTTTTGACCACTCCACAGGGCGTTTGATATGCAGCATCGGGGATATCTTGGTTTTCGTGGGGTTTCCAGCTGAAATATGCATTATCTGCGATAAACTTTGTGAGTCTTCTGTCAGAAGTATGCAGAATCATCGAGATCGCTCTATTCGAACTCTTTAAAGCGAGAAACACGTTATCTGGTGTTTTCACCATCCACATTGCGCCTGATATGCAGAACCGGCGACATCTTGGTTTTCGTGGGGTTTCCAGCTTAAATGTGCATTTTCTGCGATAATCTTGGTGAGTCTTCTGACAGAAGTATGCAGAATCATGTAGATCGTTCGTTTCGAGTTATTTAATGCGAAAAAACAAGTTTTCTGGTGTTTTGACCACTCCACAGTGCGTTTGATATGTAGAGCCGCCGATAACTTGGTTTTCGTGGGTTTTCCAGCTGAAATATGCATTTTCTGCGATAATCTTGGTGAGTCCTCTGTCAGAAGTATGCAGAATCATCGAGATCGCTCTATTCGAGCTATTTAATGCGAGAAACACGTTATCTGGTGTTTTGACCACTCCACAGTGCGTTTGATATGCAGAACCGGCGATATCTTGGTTTTCGTGGGGTTTCCAGCTGAAATATGCATTTTCTGCGATAATCTTGGTGTTTCATCTATGAGAAGTATGCAGAAACATCGAGATCGCTCTTTTCGAGCTAGTTAATGCGAGAAACACGTTTTCTGGTGTTTTCACCACCCCACAGTGCGTTTGATATGCAGAACCGGCGACATCTTGGATTTCGTCGGGTTTCAAGTTGAGATACGCATTTTCTGCGATAATCTTGGTGAGTCTTCTGTCAGCAGTATGCAGAATCATCTAGATCGCTCTTTTCGAGCTATTTAATGCGACAAACACGTTATCTGGTGTATTGACCACTCCACAGTGATTTGATATGTAGAGCCGCCGATAACTTGGTTTTCGTGGGGTTTCCAGCTGAGATATGCATTTTCTGCGATAAACCTGGTGAGTCTTCTGTCAGAAGTATGCAGAATCACCGAGATCGCTCTATTCGAGCTATTTAATGCGAGAAACACGTTATCTGGAGTTTTCACCACTCCACATTGCGCCTGATATGCAGAACCGGCGACATCTTGGTTTTCGTGGGGTTTCCAGCTGAAATATGCATTTTCTGCGATAATCTTGGTGAGTCTTCTGTCAGAAGTATGCAGAATCACCGAGATCGCTCTATTCGAGCTATTTAATGCGAGAAACACGTTATCTGGAGTTTTCACCACTCCACATTGCGCCTGATATGCAGAACCGGCGACATCTTGGTTTTCGTGGGGTTTCCAGCTGAAATATGCATTTGCTGCGATAATCTTGGTGTTTCATCTATGAGAAGTATGCCGAATCATCCAGAACGATCTTTTCGAGCTAGTTAATGCGAAAAAACAAGTGTTCTGGTGTATTGACCACTCCACAGTGATTTGATATGTAGAGCCGCCGATAACTTGGTTTTCGTGGGGTTTCCAGCTGAGATATGCATTTTCTGCGATAAACCTGGTGAGTCTTCTGTCAGAAGTATGCAGAATCACCGAGATCGCTCTATTCGAGCTATTTAATGCGAGAAACACGTTATCTGGAGTTTTCACCACTCCACATTGCGCCTGATATGCAGAACCGGCGACATCTTGGTTTTCGTGGGGTTTCCAGCTGAAATATGCATTTTCTGCGATAATCTTGGTGAGTCTTCTGTCAGAAGTATGCAGAATCATGTAGATCGTTCGTTTCGAGCTATTTAATGCGAAAAAACAAGTGTTCTGGTGTTTTGACCACTCCACAGTGCGTTTGATATGCAGAACCGGCGCCATCTTGATTTTCGTGAGGTATCAAGCTGAGATATGCATTTTCTGCGATAATATTGGTGAGACTTCAGTCAGAAGTATGCAGAATCTTCTAGATCGCTCGTTTCGAGCTATTTAATGCGAGAACCACGTTATCTGGTGTATTGAACACTCCACAGTGCGTTTGATATGCAGAACCGGCGACATCATGGATTTCGTCGGGGTTCAAGCTGAGATATGCATTTTCTGCGATAATCTTGGTGAGACTTCTGTCCGAAGTATGCAGAATCATCTAGATCGCTCGTTTCGAGCTATTTAATGCGAAAAAACAAGTTTTCTGGTGTTTTCAACATTCCACAGTGCGTTTGATATGCGGAACCGGCGATATCTTGATTTTCGTGGTGTTTCCAGGTGAGATATGCATTTTCTGCGATAATCTTGGTGAGTCTTCTGTCAGCAGTATGCAGAATCATCTAGATCGCTCTTTTCGAGCTATTAAATGCGAGATACACGTTATCTAGTTGTTTTCACCACTCCACAGTGCGTTTTATATACAGAACTGGCGACATCTTGATTTTCGTGAGGTTTCAAGCTGACATATGCATTTTCTGCGATAATATTGGTGAGACTTCTGTCCGAAGTATGCAGAATCATCGATATCGCTCTTTTCGATCTATTTAATGCGAGAATCACGATATCTGGTGTTTTGACCACTCCACAGGGCGTTTGATATGCAGCATCGGGGATATCTTGGTTTTCGTGGGGTTTCCAGCTGAAATATGCATTATCTGCGATAAACTTTGTGAGTCTTCTGTCAGAAGTATGCAGAATCATCGAGATCGCTCTATTCGAACTCTTTAAAGCGAGAAACACGTTATCTGGTGTTTTCACCATCCACATTGCGCCTGATATGCAGAACCGGCGACATCTTGGTTTTCGTGGGGTTTCCAGCTTAAATGTGCATTTTCTGCGATAATCTTGGTGAGTCTTCTGACAGAAGTATGCAGAATCATGTAGATCGTTCGTTTCGAGTTATTTAATGCGAAAAAACAAGTTTTCTGGTGTTTTGGCCACTCCACAGTGCGTTTGATATGTAGAGCCGCCGATAACTTGGTTTTCGTGGGGTTTCCAGCTGAAATATGCATTTTCTGCGATAATCTTGGTGAGTCCTCTGTCAGAAGTATGCAGAATCATCGAGATCGCTCTATTCGAGCTATTTAATGCGAGAAACACGTTATCTGGTGTCTTGACCACTCCACAGTGCGTTTGATATGCAAAACCGGCGATATCTTGGTTTTCGTCGGTTTTCAAGCTGAGATATGCATTTTCAACGATAATCTTGGTGAGACTTCAGTCAGAAGTATGCAGAATCATCTAGATCGCTCGTTTCGAGCTATTTAATGCGAAAAAACAAGTTTTCTGGTGTTTTCAACATTCCACAGTGCGTTTGACATGCGGAACCGGCGATATCTTGATTTTCGTGGTGTTTCCAGGTGAGATATGCATTTTCTGCGATAATCTTGGTGAGTCTTCTGTCAGCAGTATGCAGAATCATCTAGATCGCTCTTTTCGAGCTATTAAATGCGTGATACACGTTATCTAGTTGTTTTCACCACTCCACAGTGCGTTTTATATACAGAACTGGCGACATCTTGATTTTCGTGAGGTTTCAAGCTGACATATGCATTTTCTGCGATAATATTGGTGAGACTTCTGTCCGAAGTATGCAGAATCATCGATATCGCTCTTTTCGAGCTATTTAATGTGAGAAACGCGTTATCTGGTGTTTTGACAACTTCACAGTGCGTTTGATATGCAGAAATGGCGAAATCTTTTTTTTCGTCGGTTTTCATCCTGAGGTATGCATTTTCTGCGTTAACCTTGGTGCGACTTTTGTCAGAAGTATGCAGAATCATCTAGATCGCTCGTTTCGAGCTATTTAATACGAGAAACACGTTATCTGGTTGTTTTCACCACTCCACAGTGCGTTTGATATGCAGGACCGGCGACATCTTGATTTTCGTGGGGTTTCAAGCTGAGATATGCATTTTCTGCGGTAATCTTGGTGAGTCTTCTGTCACAAGTATGCAGAATCATCTAGATCGCTCTTTTCGAGCTATTTAATGCGAGATACACGTTATCTGGTTGTTTTCATCACTCCACAGGGCGTTTGATATCCAGAACCGGCGATATCTTGGTTTTCGTGGGGTTTCCAGCTGAGATATGCATTTTCTGCGATAATATTGGTGAGACTTCTGTCCGAAGTATGCAGAGTCATCGAGATCGTACTTTTCAAGCTATTTAATGCGAGAAACACGTTTTCTGGGGTATTCACCAATCCACAGTTCGTTGGATATGCAGAACAGGAGATATCTTGGTTTTCGTGGGGTTTCCAGCTGAAATATGCATTTGCTGCGATAATCTTGGTGTTTCATCTATGAGAAGTATGCCGAATCATCCAGAACGATCTTTTCGAGCTAGTTAATGCGAGTAACACGTTATCTGGTGTTTTCACCACTCCACAGTGCGTTTGATATGCAGAACCGGCGACATCATGGATTTCGTCGGGGTTCAAGCTGAGATATGCATTTGCTGCGATAATCTTGGTGAGACTTCTGTCCGAAGAATGCTGAATCATCTAGATCGCTCTTTTCGAGCTATTTAATGCGAGAAACACGTTATCTGGTGTTTTCACCACTCCACAGTGCGTTTGATATGCAGAACCAGCGATATCTTGGTTTTCGTGGGGTTTCAAGATGAGATATGCATTTTCTGCGATAATCTTGGTGAGACTCCTGTCCGAAGTATGCAGAATCATCGAGATCGCTCTTCTCGAGCTATTTAATGCGAGAAGCAAGTTATCTGGTGTTTTCACCACTCCACAGTGCGTTTGATATGCAGATCCAGCGATATCTTGGTTTTCGTGGGGTTTCAAGCTCAGATATGCATTTTCTGCGATAATCTTGGTGAGACTTCTGTCCGAAGTATGCAGAGTCATCGAGATCGTACTTTTCGAGCTATTTAATGCGAGAAACACGTTTTCTGGGGTATTCACCAATCCACAGTTCGTTGGATATGCAGAACAGGAGATATCTTGGTTTTCGTGGGGTTTCCAGCTGAAATATGCATTTGCTGCGATAATCTTGGTGAAACATCTGTCCGAAGTATGCAGAAACATCGAGATCGCACTTTTCGATCTATTTAATGCGAGAAACACGTTGTCTGGTGTTTTCACCACTCCACAGTTGGTTTGATATGCAGAACCGGCAATGTCTGGTTTTCGTCGGGTTTCAAGCTGAGATATGCATTTTATGCGATAATCTTGGTGAGACTTCTGTCCGAAGTATGCAGAGTCATCTAGATCGTAATTTTCGAGCTATTTAATGCGAGAAACTCGTTTTCTGGGGTTTTCACCAATCCACAGTTCGTTGGATATGCAGAACAGGAGATATCTTGGTTTTCGTGGGGTTTCCAGCTGAAATATGCATTTTCTGCGATAATCTTGGTGTTTCATCTATGAGAAGTATGCAGAATCATCCAGAACGATCTTTTCGAGCTAGTTAATGCGAGTAACACGTTATCTGGTGTTTTCACCACTCCACAGTGCGTTTGATATGCAGAACCGGCGACATCATGGATTTCGTCGGGGTTCAAGCTGAGATATGCATTTTCTGCGATAATCTTGGTGAGACTTCTGCCCGAAGTATGCAGAGTAATCGAGATCGTACTTTTCAAGCTATTTAATGCGAGAAACACGTTTTCTGGGGTATTCACCAATCCACAGTTCGTTGGATATGCAGAACAGGAGATATCTTGATTTTCGTGGGGTTTCCAGCTGAAATATGCATTTGCTGCGATAATCTTGGTGTTTCATCTATGAGAAGTATGCAGAATCATCCAGAACGATCTTTTCGAGCTAGTTAATGCGAGTAACACGTTATCTGGTGTTTTCACCACTCCACAGTGCGTTTGATATGCAGAACCGGCGACATCATGGATTTCGTCGGGGTTCAAGCTGAGATATGCATTTTCTGCGATAATCTTGGTGAGACTTCTGTCCGAAGTATGCTGAATCATCTAGATCGCTCTTTTCGAGCTATTTAATGCGAGAAACACGTTATCTGGTGTTTTCACCACTCCACAGTGCGTTTGATATGCAGAACCAGCGATATCTTGGTTTTCGTGGGGATTCAAACTGAGATATGCAATTTCTGCGATAATCTAGGTGAGACTTCTGTCCGAAGTATGCTTAATCATCGAGATCGCTCGTTTCGAGCTATTTAATGCGAGAAACACGTTATCTGGTGTTTTCACCACTCCACAGTGCGTTTGATATGCAGAACCAGCGATATCTTGGTTTTCGTGGGGATTCAAACTGAGATATGCAATTTCTGCGATAATCTAGGTGAGACTTCTGTCCGAAGGATGCAGAGTCATCGAGATCGTACTTTTCGAGCTATTTAATGCGAGAAACACGTTTTCTGGGGTTTTCACCACTCCACAGTTGGTTTGATATGCAGAACCGGCGATGTTTGGTTTTCGTCGGGTTTCAAGTTGTGATATGCATTTTCTACGATAATCTTGGAGAAACATCTGTCCGAAGTATGCAGAATCATCAAGATCGCACTTTTCGAGCTATTTAATGCGAAAAAACAAGTTTTCTGGTGTTTTCACCACTCCACAGTGCGTTTGATATGCAGAACCGGCGACATCTTGGATTTCGTCGGGGTTCAAGCTGAGATATGCAATTCCTGCGATAATCTTGGTGAGAAATCTGTCCGAAGTATGCTTAATCATCGAGATCGCTCGTTTCCAGCTATTTAATGCGAGAAACACGTTATCTGGTGTTTTCACCACTCCACAGTGCGTGTGATATGCAGAACCGACGATATCCTGGTTTTCGTGGGGTTTCAAGCTCAGATGTGCATTTTCTGCGATAATCTTGGTGAGAAATCTGTCCGAAGTATGCTTAATCATCGAGACCGCTCGTTTCCAGCTATTTAATGCGAGAAACACGTTATCTGGTGTTTTCACCACTCCACAGTTGGTTTGATATGCAGAACCGGCGATGTTTGGTTTTCGTCGGGTTTCAAGTTGAGATATGCTTTTTCTACGATAATCTTGGTGAAACATCTGTCCGAAGTATGCAGAAACATCAAGAGCGCTCTTTTCGAGCTATTTAATGCGAGAAACACGTTTTCTTGGGTTTTCACCACACCACAGTTCGTTGGATGTGCAGAACCGGAGATATCTTGGTTTTCGCGGGGTTTCTAGCAGAGATATGCATTTTCTGCGATAATCATGGAGAGACTTCTGTCCGAATTAGGCTGAATCATCGAGATCGCTCTTTTCGAGCTAGTTAATGCGAGAAAAACCTTGTCAGGGGTTTTCACCGCTCCACAGTGCGTTTGATATGCAGAACCAGCGATATCTTGGCTTTCGTTGGGTTTCAAGCTGAGATATGCATTTTTTACGATAATCTTGGTGAGACTTCTGTCCGAAGTATGCAGAATCATCGAGATCGCTCTTTTCGAGCTATTTGATGCGAGAAACACGTTAACTGGTGTTTCCACCACTCCACAGTGCGTTTGATATGCAGAACCGGCGACATCTTGGATTTCGTCGGGGTTCAAGCTGAGATATGCATTTTCTACGATAATCTTGGTGAGACTTCTGTCAGAAGTATGCAGAATCATCGGGATCGCTTTTTTCGAGATATCTAATGCGAGAAACACGTTATCTGGTGTTTTCACCACTCCGCAGTGCGTTTGATATGTAGAACCAGCGATATCTGGGTTTTCGTGGGGTGTCAAGCTGAGATATGCATTTTCTGCGATAATCTTGGTGAGACTTCTGTCAGAAGTATGCAGAATCATCGAGATCGCTCTTTTCGAGCTATTTAATGGAGAAACACGTTATCTGGTGTATTGACCACTCCACAGTTCGTTGGATATGCAGAACCGGAGATATCTTGGTTTTCGTGGGGTTTCAAGCTGAGATATGCATTTTCTGCAATAATCTTGTTGAGACTTCTGTCCGAAGTATGCAGAAAAATCGAGAGCGCTCTTTTCGAGCTATTTAATGCGAGAAACACGTTTTCTGGGGTTTTCACCACTCCACTGTTCGTTGGATATGCAGAACCGGCGATATCTTGAATTTCGTGGTGTTTCCAGCTGAGATATGCATTTTCTGCGATAATCTTGGTGAGACTTCTGTCAGAAGTATGCAGAATCATCTAGATCGCTCTTTTCGAACTATTTAATGCGAGAACCACGTTATCTGATGTTTTCACGACTCCACTGTGCGTTTGATATGCAGAACCGGCGACATCTTGGATTTCGTCGGGGTTCAAGCCGAGATATGCATTTTCTACGATAATCTTGGTGTGACGTCTGTCAGAAGTATGCAGAATCATCGGGATTGCTCATTTCGAGCTATTTAATGCGAGAAACACGTTATCTGGTGTTTTCATCACTCCACAGTGCGTTTGATATGCAGAACCGGCGACATCTTGGATTTCGTCGGGGTTCAAGCTGAGATATGCATTTTCTGCGATAATCTTGGTCAGACGTCTGTCAGAAGTATGCAGAAACATCGAGATCGCACTTTTCGACATATTTA
The DNA here is from genome assembly GCA_951804975.1 of Anthophora plumipes. Lineage (NCBI taxonomy): Eukaryota > Metazoa > Arthropoda > Insecta > Hymenoptera > Apidae > Anthophora > Anthophora plumipes. The sequence goes on from CATORF010000997.1 coordinate 3,368,308, forward strand.
ATGCGAGAAACACGTTTTCTGGTGTTTTCACCACTCCACAGTGCGTTTGATTTGCAGAACCGGCGACATCTTAGATTTCGTCGGGTTTCAAGCTGAGATATGCATTTTCTGCGTTAATCTTGGTGAGACTTCTGTCAGAAGTATGCAGAATCATCTAGATCGCTCTTTTCGAGCTATTTAGTTCGAGAAACACGTTTTCTGGTGTTTTCACCACACCACAGTCCGTTTGATGTGCAGAACCGGAGATAACTTGGTTTTCGTGACGTTTCAAGCTGCGATATGCATTTTCTGCGATAATCTTGGTGAGACTTCAGTCAGAAGTATGCAGAATCTTCGAAAACGCTCTTTTCGAGCTACTTAATGCGAGAAACACGCTTTCTGGTGTTTTCACGACTCCACAGTGCGTTTGATATGCAGAACCGGCGACATCTTGGATTTCGTCGGGGTTCAAGCTGAGATATGCATTTTCCGCGATAATCTTGGTCAGACGTCTGTCAGAAGTATGCAGAAACATCGAGATCGCACTTTTCGACATATTTAATGCGAGAACCACGTTATCTGATGTTTTCACGACTCCACTGTGCGTTTGATATGCAGAACCGGAGATATCTTGGTTTCGGTCGGGTTTCAAGCTGAGATATGCATTTTCTGCGATAATCTTGGTGAGACGTCTGTCAGAAGTATGCAGAATCATCGGGATCGCTCTTTTCGAGCTACTTAATGCGAGAATCACGTTTTCTGGTGTTTGCACCACTCCACAGTGCGTTTGATATGCAGAACCGGCGATATCTTGAATTTCGTGGTGTTTCCAGCTGAGATATGCATTTTCTGCGATAATCTTGGTGAGACTTCTGTCAGAAGTATGCAGAATCATCTAGATCGCTCTTTTCGAACTATTTAATGCGAGAACCACGTTATCTGATGTTTTCACGACTCCACTGTGCGTTTGATATGCAGAACCGGCGACATCTTGGATTTCGTCGGGGTTCAAGCTGAGATATGCACATTCTACGATAATCTTGGTGAGACTTCTGTCAGAAGTATGCAGAATTATCTAGATCGCTCTTTTCGAGCTATTTAATGCGAGAAAGACGTTATCTGGTGTTTTCAGCACTCCACAGTGCGTTTGATATGCAGAACCAGCGAAACCTTGGTTTTCGTGGGGTTCAAGCTGAGATATGCACATTCTACGATAATCTTGGTGAGACTTCTGTCAGAAGTATGCAGAATCATCTAGATCGCTCTTTTCGAGCTACTTAATGCCAGAATCACGTTTTCTGGTGTTTTCACCACTCCACAGTGTGTTTGATATACAGAACCGGCGACATCTTGGATTTCGTCGGGGTTCAAGCTGAGATATGCACATTCTACGATAATCTTGGTGAGACTTCTGTCAGTAGTATGCAGAATCATCGATACCCCTCTTTTCGAGCTATTTAATGCGAGAAACACGTTATCTGGTGTTTTCACCACTCCACAGTGCGTTTTATATGCAGAACCGGCGACATCATGATTTTGGTGAGGTTTCAAGCTGAGATATGCATTTTCTGCGATAATATTGGTGAGACTTCAGTAAGAAGTATGCAGAATCATCGGGATCGCTCGTTTCGAGCTATTTAATGCGAAAAAACATGTTTTCTGGTGTTTTCACCACTCCACAGTGCGTTTTATATGCAGAACCGGCGACATCTTGGATTTCGTCGGGGTTCAAGCTGAGATATGCACATTCTACGATAATCTTGGTGAGACTTCTGTCAGAAGTATGCAGAATCATCGGGATCGCTCTTTTCGAGCTATTTAATGCGAGAAACACGTTTTCTGGTGTTTTCGCCACCCCACAGTGCGTTTGATATGCAGAACCGGAGATATCTTGGTTTCGGTCGGGTTTCAAGCTGAGATATGCATTTTCTGCGATAATCTTGGTGAGACGTCTGTCAGAAGTATGCAGAATCATCGGGATCGCTCTTTTCGAGCTACTTAATGCGAGAATCACGTTTTCTGGTGTTTGCACCACTCCACAGTGCGTTTGATATGCAGAACCGGCGACATCTTGGATTTCGTCGGGGTTCAAGCTGAGATATGCACATTCTACGATAATCTTGGTGAGACTTCTGTCAGTAGTATGCAGAATCATCGAGACCCCTCTTTTCGAGCTATTTAATGCGAGAAACACGTTATCTGGTGTTTTCACCACTCCACAGTGCGTTTTATATGCAGAACCGGCGACATCATGATTTTGGTGAGGTTTCAAGCTGAGATATGCATTTTCTGCGATAATATTGGTGAGACTTCAGTCATATGTATGCAGAATCATCTAGATCTCTCGTTTCGAGCTATTTAATGCGAAAAAACAAGTTTTCTGGTGTTTTCACCACTCCTCAGTACGTTTGACATGCAGAACCGGCGACATCTTGATTTTCATGAGATTTCATGCTGAGATATGCATTTTCTCCTATAATATTGGTGAGACTTCAGGCAGAAGTATGCAGAATCATCTAGATCGCTCGTTTCGAGCTATCCAATGCGAAAAAACAAGATTTCTGGTGTTTTCAACATTCCACAGTGCGTTTGCTATGCAGAAGCGGCGACAACTTGATTTTCGTGAGATTTCAAGCTGAGATATGCATTTTCTCCTATAATATTGGTGAGACTTCAGGCAGAAGTATGCAGAATCATCTAGATCGCTCGTTTCGAGCTATCTAATGCGAAAAAACAAGTTTTCTGGTGTTTTCACCACTCCTCAGTACGTTTGACATGCAGAACCGGCGACATCATGATTTTCGTGAGATTTCAAGCTGAGATATGCATTTTCTCCTATAATATTGGTGAGACTTCAGGCAGAAGTATGCAGAATCATCTAGATCGCTCGTTTCGAGCTATCTAATGCGAAAAAACAAGATTTCTGGTGTTTTCAACATTCCACAGTGCGTTTGCTATGCAGAAGCGGCGACATCTTGATTTTCGTGAGGTTTCAAGCTGAGATATGCATTTCCTACGAGAAGCTTGGTGAGACTTCAGTAAGAAGTATGCAGAATCATCGGGATCGCTCGTTTCGAGCTATTTAATGCGAAAAAACAAGTTTTCTGGTGTTTTCACCACTCCACAGTGCGTTTGATATGCAGAACCGGCGACATCTTGGATTTCGTCGGGGTTCAAGCTGTGATATGCACATTCTACGATAATCTTGGTGAGACTTCTGTCAGAAGTATGCAGAATCATCGGGATCGCTCTTTTCGAGCTATTTAATGCGAGAAACACGTTATCTGGTTGTTTTCACGACTCCACAGTGCGTTTGATATGCAGAAGCGGCGACATCTTGATTTTCGTGAGATTTCAAGCTCAGGTATGCATTTTCTGCGATAATCTTGGTGAGACTTCTGTCAGAAGTATGCAGAATCATCTAGATCGCCCGTTTCGAGCTATCTAATGCGAAAAAACAAGTTTTCTGGTGTTTTCACCACACCACAGTCCGTTTGATGCGCAGAACCGGAGATAACTTGGTTTTCGTGAGGTTTCAAGCTGAGATATGCATTTTCTGCGATAATCTTGGTGAGACTTCAGTCAGAAGTATGCAGAATTATCGGGATCGCTCTTTTCGAGCTATTTAATGCGAGAAACACGTTATCTGGTGTTTTCACCACTCCACAGTGCGTTTGATATGCAGAACCGGCGACATCTTGGATTTCGTCGGGGTTCAAGCTGAGATATGCACATTCTAGGATAATCTTGGTGAGACGTCTATCAGAAGTATGCAGAATTATTGGGATCGCTCTTTTCGAGCTATTTAATGCGAGAAACACGTTGTCTGGTGTATCCTCCACTCCATAGTACGTTTGACATGCAGAACCGGAGATATCTTGGTTTCGGTCGGGTTTCAAGCTGAGATATGCATTTTCTACGATAATCTTGGTGAGACTTCTGTCAGAAGTATGCAGAATTATCTAGATCGCTCTTTTCGAGCTATTTGATGCGAGAAAGACGTTATCTGGTGTTTTCAGCACTCCACAGTGCGTTTGATATGCAGAACCAGCGAAACCTTGGTTTTCGTGGGGTTCAAGCTGAGATATGCACATTCTACGATAATCTTGGTGAGACTTCTGTCAGAAGTATGCAGAATCATCTAGATCGCTCTTTTCGAGCTACTTAATGCCAGAATCACGTTTTCTGGTGTTTTCACCACTCCACAGTGTGTTTGATATACAGAACCGGCGACATCTTGGATTTCGTCGGGGTTCAAGCTGAGATATGCACATTCTACGATAATCTTGGTGAGACTTCTGTCAGTAGTATGCAGAATCATCGATACCCCTCTTTTCGAGCTATTTAATGCGAGAAACACGTTATCTGGTGTTTTCACCACTCCACAGTGCGTTTTATATGCAGAACCGGCGACATCATGATTTTGGTGAGGTTTCAAGCTGAGATATGCATTTTCTGCGATAATATTGGTGAGACTTCTGTCAGAAGTATGCAGAATCATCGGGATCGCTCTTTTCGAGCTATTTAATGCGAGAAACACGTTTTCTGGTGTTTTCGCCACCCCACAGTGCGTTTGATATGCAGAACCGGAGATATCTTGGTTTCGGTCGGGTTTCAAGCTGAGATATGCATTTTCTGCGATAATCTTGGTGAGACGTCTGTCAGAAGTATGCAGAATCATCGGGATCGCTCTTTTCGAGCTACTTAATGCGAGAATCACGTTTTCTGGTGTTTGCACCACTCCACAGTGCGTTTGATATGCAGAACCGGCGACATCTTGGATTTCGTCGGGGTTCAAGCTGAGATATGCACATTCTACGATAATCTTGGTGAGACTTCTGTCAGTAGTATGCAGAATCATCGAGACCCCTCTTTTCGATCTATTTAATGCGAGAAACACGTTATCTGGTGTTTTCACCACTCCACAGTGCGTTTTATATGCAGAACCGGCGACATCATGATTTTGGTGAGGTTTCAAGCTGAGATATGCATTTTCTGCGATAATATTGGTGAGACTTCAGTCATATGTATGCAGAATCATCTAGATCTCTCGTTTCGAGCTATTTAATGCGAAAAAACAAGTTTTCTGGTGTTTTCACCACTCCTCAGTACGTTTGACATGCAGAACCGGCGACATCTTGATTTTCGTGAGATTTCATGCTGAGATATGCATTTTCTCCTATAATATTGGTGAGACTTCAGGCAGAAGTATGCAGAATCATCTAGATCGCTCGTTTCGAGCTATCCAATGCGAAAAAACAAGATTTCTGGTGTTGTCAACATTCCACAGTGCGTTTGCTATGCAGAAGCGGCGACAACTTGATTTTCGTGAGATTTCAAGCTGAGATATGCATTTTCTCCTATAATATTGGTGAGACTTCAGGCAGAAGTATGCAGAATCATCTAGATCGCTCGTTTCGAGCTATCTAATGCGAAAAAACAAGTTTTCTGGTGTTTTCACCACTCCTCAGTACGTTTGACATGCAGAACCGGCGACATCATGATTTTCGTGAGATTTCAAGCTGAGATATGCATTTTCTCCTATAATATTGGTGAGACTTCAGGCAGAAGTATGCAGAATCATCTAGATCGCTCGTTTCGAGCTATCTAATGCGAAAAAACAAGATTTCTGGTGTTTTCAACATTCCACAGTGCGTTTGCTATGCAGAAGCGGCGACATCTTGATTTTCGTGAGGTTTCAAGCTGAGATATGCATTTCCTACGAGAAGCTTGGTGAGACTTCAGTAAGAAGTATGCAGAATCATCGGGATCGCTCGTTTCGAGCTATTTAATGCGAAAAAACAAGTTTTCTGGTGTTTTCACCACTCCACAGTGCGTTTGATATGCAGAACCGGCGACATCTTGGATTTCGTCGGGGTTCATGCTGAGATATGCACATTCTACGATAATCTTGGTGAGACTTCTGTCAGAAGTATGCAGAATCATCGGGATCGCTCTATTCGAGCTATTTAATGCGAGAAACACATTATCTGGTTGTTTTCACGACTCCACAGTGCGTTTGATATGCAGAAGCGGCGACATCTTGATTTTCGTGAGATTTCAAGCTCAGGTATGCATTTTCTGCGATAATCTTGGTGAGACTTCTGTCAGAAGTATGCAGAATCATCTAGATCGCCCGTTTCGAGCTATCTAATGCGAAAAAACAAGTTTTCTGGTGTTTTCACCACACCACAGTCCGTTTGATGCGCAGAACCGAGGATAACTTGGTTTTCGTGAGGTTTCAAGCTGAGATATGCATTTTCTGCGATAATCTTGGTGAGACTTCAGTCAGAAGTATGCAGAATTATCGGGATCGCTCTTTTCGAGCTATTTAATGCGAGAAACACGTTATCTGGTGTTTTCACCACTCCACAGTGCGTTTGATATGCAGAACCGGCGACATCTTGGATTTCGTCGGGGTTCAAGCTGAGATATGCACATTCTAGGATAATCTTGGTGAGACGTCTATCAGAAGTATGCAGAATTATTGGGATCGCTCTTTTCGAGCTATTTAATGCGAGAAACACGTTGTCTGGTGTATTCTCCACTCCATAGTACGTTTGACATGCAGAACCGGAGATATCTTGGTTTCGGTCGGGTTTCAAGCTGAGATATGCATTTTCTACGATAATCTTGGTGAGACGTCTGTCAGAAGTATGCAGAATTATCGGGATCGCTCTTTTCGAGCTATTTAATGTGAGAAACACGTTATCTGGTTGTTTTCACCACTCCACAGTGCGTTTGCTATGCAGAAGCGGCGACAACTTGATTTTCGTGAGATTTCAAGCTGAGATATGCATTTTCTCCTATAATATTGGTGAGACTTCAGGCAGAAGTATGCAGAATCATCTAGATCGCTCGTTTCGAGCTATCTAATGCGAAAAAACAAGTTTTCTGGTGTTTTCACCACTCCTCAGTACGTTTGACATGCAGAACCGGCGACATCATGATTTTCGTGAGATTTCAAGCTGAGATATGCATTTTCTCCTATAATATTGGTGAGACTTCAGGCAGAAGTATGCAGAATCATCTAGATCGCTCGTTTCGAGCTATCTAATGCGAAAAAACAAGATTTCTGGTGTTTTCAACATTCCACAGTGCGTTTGCTATGCAGAAGCGGCGACATCTTGATTTTCGTGAGGTTTCAAGCTCAGATATGCATTTCCTACGAGAAGCTTGGTGAGACTTCAGTAAGAAGTATGCAGAATCATCGGGATCGCTCGTTTCGAGCTATTTAATGCGAAAAAACAAGTTTTCTGGTGTTTTCACCACTCCACAGTGCGTTTGATATGCAGAACCGGCGACATCTTGGATTTCGTCGGGGTTCAAGCTGTGATATGCACATTCTACGATAATCTTGGTGAGACTTCTGTCAGAAGTATGCAGAATCATCGGGATCGCTCTTTTCGAGCTATTTAATGCGAGAAACACGTTATCTGGTTGTTTTCACGACTCCACAGTGCGTTTGATATGCAGAAGCGGCGACATCTTGATTTTCGTGAGATTTCAAGCTCAGGTATGCATTTTCTGCGATAATCTTGGTGAGACTTCTGTCAGAAGTATGCAGAATCATCTAGATCGCTCGTTTCGAGCTATCTAATGCGAAAAAACAAGTTTTCTGGTGTTTTCACCACACCACAGTCCGTTTGATGCGCAGAACCGGAGATAACTTGGTTTTCGTGAGGTTTCAAGCTGAGATATGCACATTCTACGATAATCTTGGTGAGACTTCTGTCAGAAGTATGCAGAATTATCTAGATCGCTCTTTTCGAGCTATTTAATGCGAGAAAGACGTTATCTGGTGTTTTCAGCACTCCACAGTGCGTTTGATATGCAGAACCAGCGAAACCTTGGTTTTCGTGGGGTTCAAGCTGAGATATGCACATTCTACGATAATCTTGGTGAGACTTCTGTCAGAAGTATGCAGAATCATCTAGATCGCTCTTTTCGAGCTACTTAATGCCAGAATCACGTTTTCTGGTGTTTTCACCACTCCACAGTGTGTTTGATATACAGAACCGGCGACATCTTGGATTTCGTCGGGGTTCAAGCTGAGATATGCACATTCTACGATAATCTTGGTGAGACTTCTGTCAGTAGTATGCAGAATCATCGATACCCCTCTTTTCGAGCTATTTAATGCGAGAAACACGTTATCTGGTGTTTTCACCACTCCACAGTGCGTTTTATATGCAGAACCGGCGACATCATGATTTTGGTGAGGTTTCAAGCTGAGATATGCATTTTCTGCGATAATATTGGTGAGACTTCTGTCAGAAGTATGCAGAATCATCGGGATCGCTCTTTTCGAGCTATTTAATGCGAGAAACACGTTTTCTGGTGTTTTCGCCACCCCACAGTGCGTTTGATATGCAGAACCGGAGATATCTTGGTTTCGGTCGGGTTTCAAGCTGAGATATGCATTTTCTGCGATAATCTTGGTGAGACGTCTGTCAGAAGTATGCAGAATCATCGGGATCGCTCTTTTCGAGCTACTTAATGCGAGAATCACGTTTTCTGGTGTTTGCACCACTCCACAGTGCGTTTGATATGCAGAACCGGCGACATCTTGGATTTCGTCGGGGTTCAAGCTGAGATATGCACATTCTACGATAATCTTGGTGAGACTTCTGTCAGTAGTATGCAGAATCATCGAGACCCCTCTTTTCGATCTATTTAATGCGAGAAACACGTTATCTGGTGTTTTCACCACTCCACAGTGCGTTTTATATGCAGAACCGGCGACATCATGATTTTGGTGAGGTTTCAAGCTGAGATATGCATTTTCTGCGATAATATTGGTGAGACTTCAGTCATATGTATGCAGAATCATCTAGATCTCTCGTTTCGAGCTATTTAATGCGAAAAAACAAGTTTTCTGGTGTTTTCACCACTCCTCAGTACGTTTGACATGCAGAACCGGCGACATCTTGATTTTCGTGAGATTTCATGCTGAGATATGCATTTTCTCCTATAATATTGGTGAGACTTCAGGCAGAAGTATGCAGAATCATCTAGATCGCTCGTTTCGAGCTATCCAATGCGAAAAAACAAGATTTCTGGTGTTGTCAACATTCCACAGTGCGTTTGCTATGCAGAAGCGGCGACAACTTGATTTTCGTGAGATTTCAAGCTGAGATATGCATTTTCTCCTATAATATTGGTGAGACTTCAGGCAGAAGTATGCAGAATCATCTAGATCGCTCGTTTCGAGCTATCTAATGCGAAAAAACAAGTTTTCTGGTGTTTTCACCACTCCTCAGTACGTTTGACATGCAGAACCGGCGACATCATGATTTTCGTGAGATTTCAAGCTGAGATATGCATTTTCTCCTATAATATTGGTGAGACTTCAGGCAGAAGTATGCAGAATCATCTAGATCGCTCGTTTCGAGCTATCTAATGCGAAAAAACAAGATTTCTGGTGTTTTCAACATTCCACAGTGCGTTTGCTATGCAGAAGCGGCGACATCTTGATTTTCGTGAGGTTTCAAGCTGAGATATGCATTTCCTACGAAAAGCTTGGTGAGACTTCAGTAAGAAGTATGCAGAATCATCGGGATCGCTCGTTTCGAGCTATTTAATGCGAAAAAACAAGTTTTCTGGTGTTTTCACCACTCCACAGTGCGTTTGATATGCAGAACCGGCGACATCTTGGATTTCGTCGGGGTTCATGCTGAGATATGCACATTCTACGATAATCTTGGTGAGACTTCTGTCAGAAGTATGCAGAATCATCGGGATCGCTCTTTTCGAGCTATTTAATGCGAGAAACACATTATCTGGTTGTTTTCACGACTCCACAGTGCGTTTGATATGCAGAAGCGGCGACATCTTGATTTTCGTGAGATTTCAAGCTCAGGTATGCATTTTCTGCGATAATCTTGGTGAGACTTCTGTCAGAAGTATGCAGAATCATCTAGATCGCCCGTTTCGAGCTATCTAATGCGAAAAAACAAGTTTTCTGGTGTTTTCACCACACCACAGTCCGTTTGATGCGCAGAACCGAGGATAACTTGGTTTTCGTGAGGTTTCAAGCTGAGATATGCATTTTCTGCGATAATCTTGGTGAGACTTCAGTCAGAAGTATGCAGAATTATCGGGATCGCTCTTTTCGAGCTATTTAATGCGAGAAACACGTTATCTGGTGTTTTCACCACTCCACAGTGCGTTTGATATGCAGAACCGGCGACATCTTGGATTTCGTCGGGGTTCAAGCTGAGATATGCACATTCTAGGATAATCTTGGTGAGACGTCTATCAGAAGTATGCAGAATTATTGGGATCGCTCTTTTCGAGCTATTTAATGCGAGAAACACGTTGTCTGGTGTATTCTCCACTCCATAATACGTTTGACATGCAGAACCGGAGATATCTTGGTTTCGGTCGGGTTTCAAGCTGAGATATGCATTTTCTACGATAATCTTGGTGAGACGTCTGTCAGAAGTATGCAGAATTATCGGGATCGCTCTTTTCGAGCTATTTAATGTGAGAAACACGTTATCTGGTTGTTTTCCCCACTCCACAGTGCGTTTGATATGCAGAAGCGGCGACATCTTGATTTTCGTGAGATTTCAAGCTCAGGTATGCATTTTCTGCGATAATCTTTGTGAGACTTCTGTCAGAAGGATGCAGAATGATCTAGATCGCCCGTTTCGAGCTATCTAATGCGAAAAAACAAGTTTTCTGGTGTTTTCACCACACCACAGTCCGTTTGATGCGCAGAACCGGAGATAACTTGGTTTTCGTGAGGTTTCAAGCTGAGATATGCATTTTCTGCGATAATCTTGGTGAGACTTCAGTCAGAAGTATGCAGAATCATCTAGATCGCTCTTTTCGAGCTATTTAAATCGAGAAACACGTTTTCTGGTGTTTTCGCCACCCCACAGTGCGTTTGATATGCAGAACCGGAGATATCTTGGTTTCGGTCGGGTTTCAAGCTGAGATATGCATTTTCTGCGATAATCTTGGTGAGGCTTCTGTCAGAAGTATGCAGAATTATCTAGATCGCCCGTTTCGAGCTATCTACTGCGAAAAAACAAGTTCTCTGGTGTTTTCACCACTCCACAGTGCGTTTGATATGCAGAACCGGCGACATCTTGGATTTCGTCGGGGTTCAAGCTGAGATATGCACATTCTAGGATAATCTTGGTGAGACGTCTGTCAGAAGTATGCAGAATTATCGGGATCGCTCTTTTCGAGCTATTTAATGCGAGAAACACGTTATCTGGTGTTTTCACCACTCCACAGTGCGTTTGATATGCAGAACCGGCGACATCTTGGATTTCGTCGGGGTTCAAGCTGAGATATGCACATTCTAGGATAATCTTGGTGAGACGTCTGTCAGAAGTATGCAGAATCTTCGAGAACGCTCTTTTCGAGCTACTTAATGCGAGAAACACGTTTTCTGGTGTATTCACCACTCCACAGTACGTTTGACATGCAGAACCGGAGATATCTTGGTTTCGGTCGGGTTTCAAGCTGAGATATGCATTTTCTACGATAATCTTGGTGAGCCGTCTGTCAGAAGTATGCAGAATCATCGGGATCGCTTTTTTCGAGCTATTTAATGCGAGAAACACGTTATCTGGTGTTTTCACCACTCCACAGTGCGTTTGATATGCACAACCGGCGACATCTTGGATTTCGTCGGGGTTCAAGCTGAGATATGCACATACTAGGATAATCTTGGTGAGACTTCTGTCAGAAGTATGCAGAATCATCTAGATCGCTCTTTTCGAGCATTTAATGCGAGAAACACGTTTTCTGGTGTATTCACCACTCCACAGTGCGTTTGATATGCAGAAGCGGCGACATCTTGATTTTCGTGAGATTTCAAGCTGAGGTATGCATTTTCTGCGATAATCTTGGTGAGACTTCAGTCAGAAGTATGCAGAATCTTCGAGAACGCTCTTTTCGAGCTACTTAATGCGAGAAACACGTTTTCTGGTGTATTCACCACTCCACAGTACGTTTGACATGCAGAACCGGAGATATCTTGGTTTCGGTCGGGTTTCAAGCTGAGATATGCATTTTCTACGATAATCTTGGTGAGCCGTCTGTCAGAAGTATGCAGAATCAACGGGATCGCTTTTTTCGAGCTATTTAATGCGAGAAACACGTTATCTGGTTGTTTTCACCACTCCACAGTGCGTTTGATATGCAGAAGCGGCGACATCTTGATTTTCGTGAGATTTCAAGCTGAGGTATGCATTTTCTGCGATAATCTTGGTGAGACTTCTGTCAGAAGTATGCAGAATCATCTAGATTGCTCTTTTCGAGCTATTTAATGCGAGAAACACGTTATCTGGTGTTTTCACCACTCCACAGAGCGATTTATATGCAGAACCGGCGATATCTTGATTTTCGTGGTGTTTCCAGCTGAGATATGCATTTTGTGCGATAATCTTGGTGAGTCATCTGTCAGAAGTATGCAGAATCATCGACATCCCTCTTTTCGAGCTATTTAATGCGAGAAACACGTTATCTGATGTTTTCACGACTCCACAGTGCGTTTGATATGCAGAACCGGCGAAATCTTGATTTTCGTGAGATTTCAACCTGAGATATGCATTTTCGTCGATAATCTTGGTGAGTCTTCTGTCAGTAGTATGCAGAATCATCGAGACCCCTCTTTTCGAGCTATTTAATGCGAGAAACACGTTATCTGGTGTTTTCACCACTCCACAGTGCGTTTGACATTCAGAACCGGCGACATCTTGGATTTCGTCGGGTTTCAAGCTCAGATATGCATTTTCTACGAGAATCTTGGTGAGACTTCAGTCAGAAGTATGCAGAATCATCGGGATCGCTCGTTTCGAGCTATTTAATGCGAAAAAACAAGTTCTCTGGTGTTTTCACCACTCCACAGTGCGTTTGATATGCAGAGCCGGCGACATCTTGGATTTCGTCGGGGTTCAAGCTGAGATATGCACATTCTAGGATAATCTTGGTGAGACTTCTGTCAGAAGTATGCAGAATCATCTAGATCGCTCTTTTCGAGCTATTTAATGCGAGAAACACGATAACTGGTTGTTTTCACCACTCCACAGTGCGTTTGATATGCAGAACCGGCATTATCTTGATTTTCGTGGTGTTTCCAGCTGAGATATGCATTTTCTGCGATAATCTTGGTGAGTCTTCTGTCAGAAGTATGCAGAATCATCGAGATCCCTCTTTTCGAGCTATTTAGTGCGAGAAACACGTTAACTGGTGCTTTCACCACTCCACAGTGCGTTAGATATGCGGAACCAGCGACATCTTGGATTTCGTCGGGTTTCAAGCTGAGACATGCATTTTCTACGATAATCTTGGTGAGACTTCTGTCCGAAGCGTGCAGAATCATCGAGATCTCTCATTTCGAGCTATTTAATGCGAGAAACACGTTTTCTGGGGTTTTCACCACACCACAGTTCGTTGGATATGCAGAACAGGTGATATCTTGGTTTTCGTGGGGTTTCAAGCTGAGATATGCATTTTCTGCGATAAACTTGTAGAGACTTCTGTCCGAAGTATGCTGAACCTTCGAGATCTCACTTTTCAAGCTAGTTAATGCGAGAAAAACCTTATCTGGTGTTTTCACCACTCCACAGTGCGTATGATATGCAGAACCCGCGATGTTTGGTTTTCGTCGGGTTTCAAGTTGAGATATGCATTTTCTACCATAATCTTGGTGAAACATCTGTCCGAAGTATGCAGAAACATCAACAGCGCACTTTTCGAGCTATTTAATGCGAGAAACGCGTTTTCTGGGGTTTTCACCACACCACAGTTCGTTGGATATGCAGAACAGGTGATATCTTGGGTTTCGAGGGGTTTCAAGCTGAGATATGCATTTTCTGCGATTAACTTGGTGAGACTTCTGTCCGAAGTATGCTGAATCATCGAGATCGCTCTTTTCGAGCTAGTTAATGCGAGAAAAACCTTGTCTGGTGTTTTCACCACTCCACAGTGCGTTTGATATGCAGAACCAACGATATCTTGGCTTTCGTTGGGTTTCAAGCTGAGATATGCATTTTTTACGATAATCTTGGTGATTCTTCTGTCAGAAGGATGCAGAAACATCGAGAACGCTCTTTTCGAACTACCTAATGCGAGAAACACGTTTTCTGGTTTTTTCACCACTCCACAGTGCGTCTGAAATGCAGAACCGTCGATATCTTGGTTTTCGTGGGGTTTGTAGCTGAGATATGCATTTTCTGGGATAATCTTGGTGAGACTTCTGTCCGAAGTGTGCAGAATCATCGAGATCGCTCATTTCGAGCTATTTAATGCGAGAAACACGCTTTCTGGGGTTTTCACCACACCACAGTTCGTTGGATATGCAGAACAGGTGATATCTTGGTTTTCGAGGGGTTTCAAGCTGAGATATGCATTTTCTGCGATAAACTTGTAGAGACTTCTGTCCGAAGTACGCTGAATCATCGAGATCGCACTTTTCAAGCTAGTTAATGCGAGAAAAACCTTATCTGGTGTTTTCACCACTCCACAGTGCGTTTGATATGCAGAACCCGCGATGTTTGGTTTTCGTCGGGTTTCAAGTTGAGATATGCATTTTCTACGATAATCTTGGTGAGACTTCTGTCCGAAGTATGCAGAATCATCGAGATCGCTCATTTCGAGCTATTTAATGCGGGAAACACGTTATCTGGTGTTTTGACCACTCCACAGTGCGTTTGATATGTAGAGCCGCCGACAACTTGGTTTTCGTGGGGTTTCCAGCTGATATATGCATTTTCTGCGATCAGCTTGGTGTTTCAGCTATGAGAAGTATGCAGAATCATCGAGCACGCTCTTTTCGAGCTACTTAATGCGAGAAACACGTTTTCTGGTTTTTTCACCACTCCACAGTGCGTCTGAAATGCAGAACCGGCGATATCTTGGCTTTCGTCGGGTATCAAGCTGAGACATGCATTTTCTGCGATAATCTTGGTGATTCTTCTGTCAGAAGGATGCAGAAACATCGAGAACGCTCTTTTCGAACTACCTAATGCGAGAAACACGTTTTCTGGTTTTTTCACCACTCCACAGTGCGTCTGAAATGCAGAACCGGCGATATCTTGGTTTTCGTGGGGTTTGTAGCTGAGATATGCATTTTCTGCGATAATCTTGGTGAGTCTTCTGTCAGAAGTATGCAGAATCGTCTAGATCTCTCTTTTCGAGCTATTTAATGCGAGAAACACGTTTTCTTGTGTTTTCACCACCCCACAGTGCGTTTGATATGCAGAACCGGAGATATCTTGGTTTTCGTGGGGTTTGTAGCTGAGATATGCATTTTCTGCGATAATCTTGGTGAGTCTTCTGTCAGAAGTATGCAGAATCATCTAGATCGCTCTTTTCGAGCTATTTAATGCGAGAAACACGTTTTCTTGTGTGTTCACCACCCCACAGTGCGTTTGATATGCAGAACCGGAGATATCTTGGTTTCGGTCGGGTTTCAAGCTGAGATATGCATTTTCTGCGATAATCTTGCTGAGACTTCAGTCAGAAGTATGCAGAATAATCGAGATCGCTCTTTTCGAGCTAGTTGATGCGAGAAACACGTTTTCTGGCGTTTTCACCACTCCACAGTGCGTCTGATATGCAGAACCGGCGATATCTTGGTTTTCGTGGGGTTCCCAGCTGGGATATGCATTTTCAGCGGCAATCTTGGTGAGACTTCTGTCCGAAGTATGCAGAATCATCGAGAACGCTCTTTTCGAGATAGTTAATGCGAGAAACACGTTTTCTGGTGTTTTCACCACTCCACAGTGCGTCTGATATGCTGAACCGGCGATATCTTGGTTTTCGTGGAGTTTCTAGCAGCGATATGCATTTTCTGCGATAATGATGGTGAGACTTCTGTCCGAAGTATGCAGAATCATCGAGAACGCTCTTTTCGAGATTGTTAATGCGAGAAACACGTTTTCTGGTGTTTTCACCACTCCACAGTGCGTCTGATATGCTGAACCGGCGATATCTTGGTTTTCGTGGGGTTTCCAGCTGAGATATGCATTTTCTGCGATAATCTTGGTGATTCTTCTGTCAGAAGTATGCAGAATCATCGAGAACGCTCCTTTCGAGCTATTTAATGCGAGAAACACGTTTTCTGGTGTATTTACCACTCCACAGTACGTTTGACATGCAGAACCGGAGATATCTTGGTTTCGGACGGGTTTCAAGCTGAGATATGCATTTTCTGCGATAATCTTGGTGAGTGTTCTGTCAGAAGTATGCAGAATCATCGAGATCGCTCTTTTCGAGCTATTTAATGCGAGAAACACGTTATCTGGCGTTTTCACCACTCCACAGTGCGTTTGATATGCAGAACCGGCGACATCTTGGCTGTCGTAGGGTATCAAGCTGAGATATGCATTTTCTACGATAATCTTGGTAAGACTTCTGTCCGAAGTATGCTGAATCATCTAGATCGCTCTTTTCGAGCTATTTAATGCGAGAAACATGTTTTCTGGGGTTTTCACAAATCCACAGTTCGTTGGATATGCAGAACAGGAGATATCTTGGTTTTCGTGGAGTTTCTAGCAGAGATATGCATTTTCTGCGATAATGATGGTGAGACTTCTGTCCGAAGTATGCAGAATCATCGAGAACGCTCTTTTCGAGATAGTTAATGCGAGAAACACGTTTTCTGGTTTTTTCACCACTCCACAGTGCGTCTGAAATGCAGAACCGGCGATATCTTGGTTTTCGTGGGGTTTGTAGCTGAGATATGCATTTTCTGGGATAATCTTGGTGAGACTTCTGTCCGAAGTGTGCAGAATCATCGAGATCGCTCATTTCGAGCTATTTAATGCGAGAAACACGCTTTCTGGGGTTTTCACCACACCACAGTTCGTTGGATATGCAGAACAGGTGATATCTTGGTTTTCGTGGGGTTTGTAGCTGAGATATGCATTTTCTGCGATAATCTTGGTGAGTCTTCTGTCAGAAGTATGTAGAATCGTCTAGATCTCTCTTTTCGAGCTATTTAATGCGAGAAACACGTTTTCTTGTGTTTTCACCACCCCACAGTGCGTTTGATATGCAGAACCGGCGATATCTTGGTTTTCGTGGGGTTTGTAGCTGAGATATGCATTTTCTGCGATAATCTTGCTGAGACTTCAGTCAGAAGTATGCAGAATAATCGAGATCGCTCTTTTCGAGCTAGTTGATGCGAGAAACACGTTTTCTGGCGTTTTCACCACTCCACAGTGCGTCTGATATGCAGAACCGGCGATATCTTGGTTTTCGTGGGGTTCCCAGCTGGGATATGCATTTTCAGCGGCAATCTTGGTGAGACTTCTGTCCGAAGTATGCAGAATCATCGAGAACGCTCTTTTCGTGATAGTTAATGCGAGAAACACGTTTTCTGGTGTTTTCACCACTCCACAGTGCGTCTGATATGCTGAACCGGCGATATCTTGGTTTTCGTGGAGTTTCTAGCAGCGATATGCATTTTCTGCGATAATGATGGTGAGACTTCTGTCCGAAGTATGCAGAATCATCGAGAACGCTCTTTTCCAGATTGTTAATGCGAGAAACACGTTTTCTGGTGTTTTCACCACTCCACAGTGCGTCTGATATGCTGAACCGGCGATATCTTGGTTTTCGTGGGGTTTCCAGCTGAGATATGCATTTTCTGCGATAATCTTGGTGATTCTTCTGTCAGAAGTACGCAGAATCATCGAGAACGCTCCTTTCGAGCTATTTAATGCGAGAAACACGTTTTCTGGTGTATTCACCACTCCACAGTACGTTTGACATGCAGAACCGGAGATATCTTGGTTTCGGACGGGTTTCAAGCTGAGATATGCATTTTCTGCGATAATCTTGGTGAGTGTTCTGTCAGAAGTATGCAGAATCATCGAGATCGCTCTTTTCGAGCTATTTAATGCGAGAAACACGTTATCTGGCGTTTTCACCACTCCACAGTGCGTTTGACATGCAGAACCGGAGATATCTTGGTTTCGGACGGGTTTCAAGCTGAGATATGCATTTTCTGCGATAATCTTGGTGAGTGTTCTGTCAGAAGTATGCAGAATCATCGAGATCGCTCTTTTCGAGCTATTTAATGCGAGAAACACGTTATCTGGCGTTTTCACCACTCCACAGTGCGTTTGATATGCAGAACCGGCGACATCTTGGCTGTCGTAGGGTATCAAGCTGAGATATGCATTTTCTACGATAATCTTGGTGAGACTTCTGTCAGAAGTATGCTGAATCATCTAGATCGCTCTTTTCGAGCTATTTAATGCGAGAAACATGTTTTCTGGGGTTTTCACCACTCCACAGTTCGTTGGATATGCAGAACAGGAGATATCTTGGTTTTCGTGGAGTTTCTAGCAGAGATATGCATTTTCTGCGATAATGATGGTGAGACTTCTGTCCGAAGTATGCAGAATCATCGAGAACGCTCTTTTCGAGATAGTTAATGCGAGAAACACGTTTTCTGGTTTTTTCACCACTCCACAGTGCGTCTGAAATGCAGAACCGGCGATATCTTGGTTTTCGTGGGGTTTGTAGCTGAGATAGGCATTTTCTGGGATAATCTTGGTGAGACTTCTGTCCGAAGTGTGCAGAATCATCGAGATCGCTCATTTCGAGCTATTTAATGCGAGAAACACGCTTTCTGGGATTTTCACCACACCACAGTTCGTTGGATATGCAGAACAGGTGATATCTTGGTTTTCGAGGGGTTTCAAGCTGAGATATGCATTTTCTGCGATAAACTTGTAGAGACTTCTGTCCGAAGTATGCTGAATCATCGAGATCGCACTTTTCAAGCTAGTTAATGCGAGAAAAACCTTATCTGGTGTTTTCACCACTCCACAGTGCGTTTGATATGCAGAACCCGCGATGTTTGGTTTTCGTCGGGTTTCAAGTTGAGATATGCATTTTCTACGATAATCTTGGTGAGACTTCTGTCCGAAGTATGCAGAATCATCGAGATCGCTCATTTCGAGCTATTTAATGCGGGAAACACGTTATCTGGTGTTTTGACCACTCCACAGTGCGTTTGAGATGTAGAGCCGCCGACAACTTGGTTTTCGTGGGGTTTCCAGCTGATATATGCATTTTCTGCGATCAGCTTGGTGTTTCAGCTATGAGAAGTATGCAGAATCATCGAGCACGCTCTTTTCGAGCTACTTAATGCGAGAAACACGTTTTCTGGTTTTTTTACCACTCCACAGTGCGTCTGAAATGCAGAACCGGCGATATCTTGGCTTTCGTCGGGTATCAAGCTGAGACATGCATTTTCTGCGATAATCTTGGTGATTCTTCTGTCAGAAGGATGCAGAAACATCGAGAACGCTCTTTTCGAACTACCTAATGCGAGAAACACGTTTTCTGGTTTTTTCACCACTCCACAGTGCGTCTGAAATGCAGAACCGGCGATATCTTGGTTTTCGTGGGGTTTGTAGCTGAGATATGCATTTTCTGCGATAATCTTGGTGAGTCTTCTGTCAGAAGTATGCAGAATCGTCTAGATCTCTCTTTTCGAGCTATTTAATGCGAGAAACACGTTTTCTTGTGTTTTCACCACCCCACAGTGCGTTTGATATGCAGAACCGGAGATATCTTGGTTTTCGTGGGGTTTGTAGCTGAGATATGCATTTTCTGCGATAATCTTGGTGAGTCTTCTGTCAGAAGTATGCAGAATCATCTAGATCGCTCTTTTCGAGCTATTTAATGCGAGAAACACGTTTTCTTGTGTGTTCACCACCCCACAGTGCGTTTGATATGCAGAACCGGAGATATCTTGGTTTCGGTCGGGTTTCAAGCTGAGATATGCATTTTCTGCGATAATCTTGCTGAGACTTCAGTCAGAAGTATGCAGAATAATCGAGATCGCTCTTTTCGAGCTAGTTGATGCGAGAAACACGTTTTCTGGCGTTTTCACCACTCCACAGTGCGTCTGATATGCAGAACCGGCGATATCTTGGTTTTCGTGGGGTTCCCAGCTGGGATATGCATTTTCAGCGGCAATCTTGGTGAGACTTCTGTCCGAAGTATGCAGAATCATCGAGAACGCTCTTTTCGAGATAGTTAATGCGAGAAACACGTTTTCTGGTGTTTTCACCACTCCACAGTGCGTCTGATATGCTGAACCGGCGATATCTTGGTTTTCGTGGAGTTTCTAGCAGCGATATGCATTTTCTGCGATAATGATGGTGAGACTTCTGTCCGAAGTATGCAGAATCATCGAGAACGCTCTTTTCGAGATTGTTAATGCGAGAAACACGTTTTCTGGTGTTTTCACCACTCCACAGTGCGTCTGATATGCTGAACCGGCGATATCTTGGTTTTCGTGGGGTTTCCAGCTGAGATATGCATTTTCTGCGATAATCTTGGTGATTCTTCTGTCAGAAGTATGCAGAATCATCGAGAACGCTCCTTTCGAGCTATTTAATGCGAGAAACACGTTTTCTGGTGTATTCACCACTCCACAGTACGTTTGACATGCAGAACCGGAGATATCTTGGTTTCGGACGGGTTTCAAGCTGAGGTATGCATTTTCTGCGATAATCTTGGTGAGTGTTCTGTCAGAAGTATGCAGAATCATCGAGATCGCTCTTTTCGAGCTATTTAATGCGAGAAACACGTTATCTGGCGTTTTCACCACTCCACAGTGCGTTTGATATGCAGAACCGGCGACATCTTGGCTGTCGTAGGGTATCAACCTGAGATATGCATTTTCTACGATAATCTTGGTGAGACTTCTGTCAGAAGTATGCTGAATCATCTAGATCGCTCTTTTCGAGCTATTTAATGCGAGAAACACGTTTTCTGGTGTTTTCACCACTCCACAGTGCGTCTGATATGCTGAACCGGCGATATCTTGGTTTTCGTGGAGTTTCTAGCAGCGATTTGCATTTTCTGCGATAATGATGGTGAGACTTCTGTCCGAAGTATGCAGAATCATCGAGAACGCTCTTTTCGAGATTGTTAATGCGAGAAACACGTTTTCTGGTGTTTTCACCACTCCACAGTGCGTTTGATATGCAGAACCGGCGACATCTTGGCTGTCGTAGGGTATCAACCTGAGATATGCATTTTCTGCGATAATGATGGTGAGTGTTCTGTCAGAAGTATGCAGAATCATCGAGATCGCTCTTTTCGAGCTATTTAATGCGAGAAACACGTTTTCTGGTGTTTTCACCACTCCACAGTGCTTTTGATATGCAGAACCGGCGACATCTTGGCTGTCGTAGGGTATCAACCTGAGATATGCATTTTCAGCGGCAATCTTGGTGAGACTTCTGTCCGAAGTATGCAGAATCATCGAGAACGCTCTTTTCGAGATTGTTAATGCGAGAAACACGTTTTCTGGTGTTTTCACCACTCCACAGTGCTTTTGATATGCAGAACCGGCGACATCTTGGCTGTCGTAGGGTATCAACCTGAGATATGCATTTTCAGCGGCAATCTTGGTGAGACTTCTGTCCGAAGTATGCAGCATCATCGAGAACGCTCTTTTCGAGATTGTTAATGCGAGAAACACGTTTTCTGGTGTTTTCACCACTCCACAGTGCGTTTGATATGCAGAACCGGCGACATCTTGGCTGTCGTAGGGTATCAACCTGAGATATGCATTTTCTACGATAATCTTGGTGAGACTTCTGTCAGAAGTATGCTGAATCATCTAGATCGCTCTTTTCGAGCTATTTAATGCGAGAAACACGTTTTCTGGTGTTTTCACCACTCCACAGTGCGTCTGATATGCTGAACCGGCGATATCTTGGTTTTCGTGGAGTTTCTAGCAGCGATATGCATTTTCTGCGATAATGATGGTGAGACTTCTGTCCGAAGTATGCAGAATCATCGAGAACGCTCTTTTCGAGATTGTTAATGCGAGAAACACGTTTTCTGGTGTTTTCACCACTCCACAGTACGTTTGACATGCAGAACCGGAGATATCTTGGTTTCGGACGGGTTTCAAGCTGAGATATGCATTTTCTGCGATAATCTTGGTGAGTGTTCTGTCAGAAGTATGCAGAATCATCGAGATCGCTCTTTTCGAGCTATTTAATGCGAGAAACACGTTATCTGGCGTTTTCACCACTCCACAGTGCGTTTGATATGCAGAACCGGCGACATCTTGGCTGTCGTAGGGTATCAACCTGAGATATGCATTTTCAGCGGCAATCTTGGTGAGACTTCTGTCCGAAGTATGCAGAATCATCGAGAACGCTCTTTTCGAGATAGTTAATGCGAGAAACACGTTTTCTGGTGTTTTCACCACTCCACACTGCGTCTGATATGCTGAACCGGCGATATCTTGGTTTTCGTGGAGTTTCTAGCAGCGATATGCATTTTCTGCGATAATGATGGTGAGACTTCTGTCCGAAGTATGCAGAATCATCGAGAACGCTCTTTTCGAGATTGTTAATGCGAGAAACACGTTTTCTGGTGTTTTCACCACTCCACAGTGCGTTTGATATGCAGAACCGGCGACATCTTGGCTGCCGTAGGGTATCAACCTGAGATATGCATTTTCTGCGATAATGATGGTGAGACTTCTGTTAGAAGTATGCAGAATCATCGAGATCGCACATTTCGATCTATTTAATGCGAGAAACACGTTGTCTGGTGTTTTCACCACTCCACAGTGCTTTTGATATGCAGAACCGGCGACATCTTGGCTGTCGTAGGGTATCAACCTGAGATATGCATTTTCAGCGGCAATCTTGGTGAGACTTCTGTCCGAAGTATGCAGAATCATCGAGAACGCTCTTTTCGAGATTGTTAATGCGAGAAACACGTTTTCTGGTGTTTTCACCACTCCACAGTGCTTTTGATATGCAGAACCGGCGACATCTTGGCTGTCGTAGGGTATCAACCTGAGATATGCATTTTCAGCGGCAATCTTGGTGAGACTTCTGTCCGAAGTATGCAGCATCATCGAGAACGCTCTTTTCGAGATTGTTAATGCGAGAAACACGTTTTCTGGTGTTTTCACCACTCCACAGTGCGTTTGATATGCAGAACCGGCGACATCTTGGCTGTCGTAGGGTATCAACCTGAGATATGCATTTTCTACGATAATCTTGGTGAGACTTCTGTCAGAAGTATGCTGAATCATCTAGATCGCTCTTTTCGA
This sequence comes from Anthophora plumipes, assembly GCA_951804975.1. Classification (NCBI taxonomy): domain Eukaryota; kingdom Metazoa; phylum Arthropoda; class Insecta; order Hymenoptera; family Apidae; genus Anthophora; species Anthophora plumipes. The sequence continues at coordinate 3,391,367 of CATORF010000997.1, forward strand.
GCTATTTAATGCGAGAAACACGTTTTCTGGTGTTTTCACCACTCCACAGTGCGTCTGATATGCTGAACCGGCGATATCTTGGTTTTCGTGGAGTTTCTAGCAGCGATATGCATTTTCTGCGATAATGATGGTGAGACTTCTGTCCGAAGTATGCAGAATCATCGAGAACGCTCTTTTCGAGATTGTTAATGCGAGAAACACGTTTTCTGGTGTTTTCACCACTCCACAGTACGTTTGACATGCAGAACCGGAGATATCTTGGTTTCGGACGGGTTTCAAGCTGAGATATGCATTTTCTGCGATAATCTTGGTGAGTGTTCTGTCAGAAGTATGCAGAATCATCGAGATCGCTCTTTTCGAGCTATTTAATGCGAGAAACACGTTATCTGGCGTTTTCACCACTCCACAGTGCGTTTGATATGCAGAACCGGCGACATCTTGGCTGTCGTAGGGTATCAACCTGAGATATGCATTTTCAGCGGCAATCTTGGTGAGACTTCTGTCCGAAGTATGCAGAATCATCGAGAACGCTCTTTTCGAGATAGTTAATGCGAGAAACACGTTTTCTGGTGTTTTCACCACTCCACACTGCGTCTGATATGCTGAACCGGCGATATCTTGGTTTTCGTGGAGTTTCTAGCAGCGATATGCATTTTCTGCGATAATGATGGTGAGACTTCTGTCCGAAGTATGCAGAATCATCGAGAACGCTCTTTTCGAGATTGTTAATGCGAGAAACACGTTTTCTGGTGTTTTCACCACTCCACAGTGCGTTTGATATGCAGAACCGGCGACATCTTGGCTGCCGTAGGGTATCAACCTGAGATATGCATTTTCTGCGATAATGATGGTGAGACTTCTGTTAGAAGTATGCAGAATCATCGAGATCGCACATTTCGATCTATTTAATGCGAGAAACACGTTGTCTGGTGTTTTCACCACTCCACAGTTGGTTTGATATGCAGAACCGGCGATATCTGGGTTTTCGTGGGGTTTCAAGATGAGATATGCATTTTCAGCGATAATCTTGGTGAGTCTTTTGTCAGAAGTATGCAGAATCATCTAGATCGCTCTTTTCGAGCGATTTAATGCGAAAAAACAATTTTTCTGGTTGTTTTCACCACTTTACAGTTGGTTTGATATGCAGAACCGGCGATATCTGGGTTTTCGTGGGGTTTCAAGCTGAGATATGCATTTTCAGCGATAATCTTGGTGAGTCTTTTGTCAGAAGTATGCAGAATCAGCGGGATCTCGCTTTTCGAGCTATTTAATGCGAGAAACACGTTCTGTGGTTGTTTTCACCACTCCACAGTGCGTTTGATATGCAGAACCAGCGATATCTTGGCTTTCGTGGGGTTTCAAGCTGAGATATGCATTTTTTACGATAATCTTGGTGAGACTTCTGTCCGAAGTATGCAGAATCATCGAGATCGCTCTTTTCGAGCTATTTAGTGCGAGAAACACGTTATCTGGTGTTTTCACCACTCCACAGAGCGTTTGCTATGCAGAACCGGCGACATCTTGATTTTGCTGAGGTTTCAAGCTGAGATATGCAATTTCTGCGATAATCTTGGTGAGACATCTGTCCGAAGTATGCTTAATCATCGAGATCGCTCGTTTCGAGCTGTTTAATGCGAGAAACACGTTATCTGGTGTTTTCACCACTCCACAGTTCGTATTATATGCAGAACCGACGATATCTTGATTTTGGTGGTGTTTCCAGCTGAGATATGCATTTTCTGCGATAATGATGGTGAGACTTCTGTTAGAAGGATGCAGAATCATCGAGATCGCACATTTCGATCTATTTAATGCGAGAAACACGTTGTCTGGTGTTTTCACCACTCCACAGTTGGTTTGATATGCAGAACCGGCGATATCTGGGTTTTCGTGGGGATTCAAGCTGAGATATGCATTTTCAGCGATCATCTTGGTGAGTCTTTTGTCAGAAGTATGCAGAATCATCTAGATCGCTCCTTTCGAGGTATTTAATGCGAGAAACACGTTATCTGGTGTTTTCACCACACCACAGTTCGTTGGATGTGCAGAACCGCAAATATCTTGGTTTTCGTGGGGTTTCAAGCTGAGATATGCATTTTCTGCGATAATCTTGGTGAGACCTCTGTCCGAAGTATGCAGAAACATCGAGATCGCTCTTTTCGAACTATTTAATGAGAGAAACACGTTATCTGGTATTTTCACCACTCCACAGTGCGTTTGATATGCAGAACAGGTGATATCTTGGTTTTCGAGGGGTTTCAAGCTGAGATATGCATGTTCTGCGATAATCTAGGTGAGTCTTCTGCCAGAAGTATGCAGAATCATCTAGATCGTTATTTTCGAGCTATTTAATGCGAGAAAGACGTTATCTGGTTGTTTTCACCACTCTACAGTGCGTTTGATATGCAGAACCGGCGATATCTTAATTTTCGTGGTGTTTCCAGCTGAGATATGCATTTTTTACGATAATCATGGTGAGACTTCTGTCCGAAGTATGCAGAATCATCGAGATCGCACTTTTCGAGCTATTTAATGCGAGAAACACGTTATCTGGTGTTTCCACCACTCCACAGAGCGTTTGATATGCAGTACCATCGATATCTTGGTTTTCGTGGGGTTTCAAGCTGGGATATGCATGTTCTGCGATAATCTAGGTGAGTCTTCTGCCAGAAGTATGCAGAATCATCTAGATCGTTATTTTCGAGCTATTTAATGCGAGAAAGACGTTATCTGGTTGTTTTCAACATTCCACAGTGCGTTTGATATGCAGAACCGGCGATATCTTGATTTTCGTGGTGTTTCCAGCTGAGATATGCATTTTCTGCGATAATCTTGCTGAGACTTCAGTCAGAAGTATGCAGAATAATCGAGATCGCTCTTTTCGAGCTAGTTGATGCGAGAAACACGTTTTCTGGCGTTTTCACCACTCCACAGTGCGTCTGATATGCAGAACCGGCGATATCTTGGTTTTCGTGGGGTTCCCAGCTGGGATATGCATTTTCAGCGGCAATCTTGGTGAGACTTCTGTCCGAAGTATGCAGAATCATCGAGAACGCTCTTTTCGAGATAGTTAATGCGAGAAACACGTTTTCTGGTGTTTTCACCACTCCACAGTGCGTCTGATATGCTGAACCGGCGATATCTTGGTTTTCGTGGGGTTTCTAGCAGCGATATGCATTTTCTGCGATAGTGATGGTGAGACTTCTGTCCGAAGTATGCAGAATCATCGAGAACGCTCTTTTCGAGATTGTTAATGCGGGAAACACGTTTTCTGGTGTTTTCACCACTCCACAGTGCGTCTGATATGCTGAACCGGCGATATCTTGGTTTTCGTGGGGTTTCCAGCTGAGATATGCATTTTCTGCGATAATCTTGGTGATTCTTCTGTCAGAAGTATGCAGAATCATCGAGAACGCTCCTTTCGAGCTATTTAATGCGAGAAACACGTTTTCTGGTGTATTCACCACTCCACAGTACGTTTGACAATCAGAACCGGAGATATCTTGGTTTCGGACGGGTTTCAAGCTGAGATATGCATTTTCTGCGATAATCTTGGTGAGTGTTCTGTCAGAAGTATGCAGAATCATCGAGATCGCTCTTTTCGAGCTATTTAATGCGAGAAACACGTTATCTGGCGTTTCCAATACTCCACAGAGCGTTTGATATGCAGTACCATCGATATCTTGGTTTTCGTGGGGTTTCAAGCTGAGATATGCATTTTCTAGGATAATCTTGGTGAGACTTCTGTCCGAAGTATGCTGAATCATCTAGATCGCTCTTTTCCAGCTATTTAATGCGAGAAACACGTTATCTGGTGTTTTCACCACTCCACAGTGCGTTTGATATGCAGAACCGGCGATATCTTGGTTTTCGTGGGGTTTCAAGCTGAGATATGCATTTTTTACGATAATCTTGGTGAGACTTCTGTCCGAAGTATGCAGAATCATCGAGATCGCTCGTTTCGAGCTATTTAATGCGAAAAAACAAGTTTTCTGGTGTTTTCAACATTCCACAGTGCGTTTGATATGCAGAACCGGCGATATCTTGATTTTCGTGGTGTTTCCAGCTGACATATGCATTTTCTGCGATAATCTTGGAGAGTCTTCTGTCAGAAGAATGCAGAATCATCGAGATCCCTCTTTTCGAGCCATTTAATGCGAGAAACACGTTCTCTGGTTGTTTTCACCACTCCACAGTGCGTCTGATATGCAGAACCGGCGATATCTTGGTTTTCGTGGGATTTCCAGCTGAGATATGCATTTTCTGCGGCAATCTTGGTGAGACTTCTGTCCGAAGTATGCTGAATCATCGAGATCGCACTTTTCGAGCTATTTAATGCGAGAAACACGATATCTGGTGTTTTCAGCACTCCACAGTGCGTATGTTATGCAGAACCGGCGATATCTTGGTTTTCGTGGGGTTTCAAGCTGAGATATGCATTTTCTAGGATAATCTTGGTGAGACTTCTGTCCGAAGTATGCTGAATCATCTAGATCGCTCTTTTCCAGCTATTTAATGCGAGAAACACGTTATCTGGTGTTTTCACCACTCCACAGTGCGTTTGATATGCAGAACCGGCGATATCTTGGTTTTCGTGGGGTTTCAAGCTGAGATATGCATTTTTTACGATAATCTTGGTGAGACTTCTGTCCGAAGTATGCAGAATCATCGAGATCGCTCGTTTCGAGCTATTTAATGCGAAAAAACAAGTTTTCTGGTGTTTTCAACATTCCACAGTGCGTTTGATATGCAGAACCGGCGATATCTTGATTTTCGTGGTGTTTCCAGCTGACATATGCATTTTCTGCGATAATCTTGGAGAGTCTTCTGTCAGAAGAATGCAGAATCATCGAGATCCCTCTTTTCGAACCATTTAATGCGAGAAACACGTTCTCTGGTTGTTTTCACCACTCCACAGTGCGTCTGATATGCAGAACCGGCGATATCTTGGTTTTCGTGGGATTTCCAGCTGAGATATGCATTTTCTGCGGCAATCTTGGTGAGACTTCTGTCCGAAGTATGCAGAATCATCGAGATCGCTCGTTTCGAGCTATTTAATGCGAAAAAACAAGTTTTCTGGTGTTTTCAACATTCCACAGTGCGTTTGATATGCAGAACCGGCGATATCTTGATTTTCGTGGTGTTTCCAGCTGAGATATGCATTTTCTGCGATAATCTTGCTGAGACTTCAGTCAGAAGTATGCAGAATAATCGAGATCGCTCTTTTCGAGCTAGTTGATGCGAGAAACACGTTTTCTGGCGTTTTCACCACTCCACAGTGCGTCTGATATGCAGAACCGGCGATATCTTGGTTTTCGTGGGGTTCCCAGCTGGGATATGCATTTTCAGCGGCAATCTTGGTGAGACTTCTGTCCGAAGTATGCAGAATCATCGAGAACGCTCTTTTCGAGATAGTTAATGCGAGAAACACGTTTTCTGGTGTTTTCACCACTCCACAGTGCGTCTGATATGCTGAACCGGCGATATCTTGGTTTTCGTGGGGTTTCTAGCAGCGATATGCATTTTCTGCGATAATGATGGTGAGACTTCTGTCCGAAGTATGCAGAATCATCGAGAACGCTCTTTTCGAGATTGTTAATGCGGGAAACACGTTTTCTGGTGTTTTCACCACTCCACAGTGCGTCTGATATGCTGAACCGGCGATATCTTGGTTTTCGTGGGGTTTCCAGCTGAGATATGCATTTTCTGCGATAATCTTGGTGATTCTTCTGTCAGAAGTATGCAGAATCATCGAGAACGCTCCTTTCGAGCTATTTAATGCGAGAAACACGTTTTCTGGTGTATTCACCACTCCACAGTACGTTTGACAATCAGAACCGGAGATATCTTGGTTTCGGACGGGTTTCAAGCTGAGATATGCATTTTCTGCGATAATCTTGGTGAGTGTTCTGTCAGAAGTATGCAGAATCATCGAGATCGCTCTTTTCGAGCTATTTAATGCGAGAAACACGTTATCTGGCGTTTCCACCACTCCACAGAGCGTTTGATATGCAGTACCATCGATATCTTGGTTTTCGTGGGGTTTCAAGCTGAGATATGCATTTTCTAGGATAATCTTGGTGAGACTTCTGTCCGAAGTATGCTGAATCATCTAGATCGCTCTTTTCCAGCTATTTAATGCGAGAAACACGTTATCTGGTGTTTTCACCACTCCACAGTGCGTTTGATATGCAGAACCGGCGATATCTTGGTTTTCGTGGGGTTTCAAGCTGAGATATGCATTTTTTACGATAATCTTGGTGAGACTTCTGTCCGAAGTATGCAGAATCATCGAGATCGCTCGTTTCGAGCTATTTAATGCGAAAAAACAAGTTTTCTGGTGTTTTCAACATTCCACAGTGCGTTTGATATGCAGAACCGGCGATATCTTGATTTTCGTGGTGTTTCCAGCTGACATATGCATTTTCTGCGATAATCTTGGAGAGTCTTCTGTCAGAAGAATGCAGAATCATCGAGATCCCTCTTTTCGAGCCATTTAATGCGAGAAACACGTTCTCTGGTTGTTTTCACCACTCCACAGTGCGTCTGATATGCAGAACCGGCGATATCTTGGTTTTCGTGGGATTTCCAGCTGAGATATGCATTTTCTGCGGCAATCTTGGTGAGACTTCTGTCCGAAGTATGCAGAATCATCGAGAACGCTCTTTTCGAGATAGTTAATGCGAGAAACACGTTTTCTGGTGTTTTCACCACTCCACAGTGCGTCTGATATGCTGAACCGGCGATATCTTGGTTTTCGTGGGGTTTCTAGCAGCGATATGCATTTTCTGCGATAATCTTGCTGAGACTTCAGTCAGAAGTATGCAGAATAATCGAGATCGCTCTTTTCGAGCTAGTTGATGCGAGAAACACGTTTTCTGGCGTTTTCACCACTCCACAGTGCGTCTGATATGCAGAACCGGCGATATCTTGGTTTTCGTGGGGTTCCCAGCTGGGATATGCATTTTCAGCGGCAATCTTGGTGAGACTTCTGTCCGAAGTATGCAGAATCATCGAGAACGCTCTTTTCGAGATAGTTAATGCGAGAAACACGTTTTCTGGTGTTTTCACCACTCCACAGTGCGTCTGATATGCTGAACCGGCGATATCTTGGTTTTCGTGGGGTTTCTAGCAGCGATATGCATTTTCTGCGATAATGATGGTGAGACTTCTGTCCGAAGTATGCAGAATCATCGAGAACGCTCTTTTCGAGATTGTTAATGCGGGAAACACGTTTTCTGGTGTTTTCACCACTCCACAGTGCGTCTGATATGCTGAACCGGCGATATCTTGGTTTTCGTGGGGTTTCCAGCTGAGATATGCATTTTCTGCGATAATCTTGGTGATTCTTCTGTCAGAAGTATGCAGAATCATCGAGAACGCTCCTTTCGAGCTATTTAATGCGAGAAACACGTTTTCTGGTGTATTCACCACTCCACAGTACGTTTGACAATCAGAACCGGAGATATCTTGGTTTCGGACGGGTTTCAAGCTGAGATATGCATTTTCTGCGATAATCTTGGTGAGTGTTCTGTCAGAAGTATGCAGAATCATCGAGATCGCTCTTTTCGAGCTATTTAATGCGAGAAACACGTTATCTGGCGTTTCCACCACTCCACAGAGCGTTTGATATGCAGTACCATCGATATCTTGGTTTTCGTGGGGTTTCAAGCTGAGATATGCATTTTCTAGGATAATCTTGGTGAGACTTCTGTCCGAAGTATGCTGAATCATCTAGATCGCTCTTTTCCAGCTATTTAATGCGAGAAACATGTTATCTGGTGTTTTCACCACTCCACAGTGCGTTTGATATGCAGAACCGGCGATATCTTGGTTTTCGTGGGGTTTCAAGCTGAGATATGCATTTTTTACGATAATCTTGGTGAGACTTCTGTCCGAAGTATGCAGAATCATCGAGATCGCTCGTTTCGAGCTATTTAATGCGAAAAAACAAGTTTTCTGGTGTTTTCAACATTCCACAGTGCGTTTGATATGCAGAACCGGCGATATCTTGATTTTCGTGGTGTTTCCAGCTGACATATGCATTTTCTGCGATAATCTTGGAGAGTCTTCTGTCAGAAGAATGCAGAATCATCGAGATCCCTCTTTTCGAGCCATTTAATGCGAGAAACACGTTCTCTGGTTGTTTTCACCACTCCACAGTGCGTCTGATATGCAGAACCGGCGATATCTTGGTTTTCGTGGGATTTCCAGCTGAGATATGCATTTTCTGCGGCAATCTTGGTGAGACTTCTGTCCGAAGTATGCAGAATCATCGAGATCGCTCGTTTCGAGCTATTTAATGCGAAAAAACAAGTTTTCTGGTGTTTTCAACATTCCACAGTGCGTTTGATATGCAGAACCGGCGATATCTTGATTTTCGTGGTGTTTCCAGCTGAGATATGCATTTTCTGCGATAATCTTGCTGAGACTTCAGTCAGAAGTATGCAGAATAATCGAGATCGCTCTTTTCGAGCTAGTTGATGCGAGAAACACGTTTTCTGGCGTTTTCACCACTCCACAGTGCGTCTGATATGCAGAACCGGCGATATCTTGGTTTTCGTGGGGTTCCCAGCTGGGATATGCATTTTCAGCGGCAATCTTGGTGAGACTTCTGTCCGAAGTATGCAGAATCATCGAGAACGCTCTTTTCGAGATAGTTAATGCGAGAAACACGTTTTCTGGTGTTTTCACCACTCCACAGTGCGTCTGATATGCTGAACCGGCGATATCTTGGTTTTCGTGGGGTTTCTAGCAGCGATATGCATTTTCTGCGATAATGATGGTGAGACTTCTGTCCGAAGTATGCAGAATCATCGAGAACGCTCTTTTCGAGATTGTTAATGCGGGAAACACGTTTTCTGGTGTTTTCACCACTCCACAGTGCGTCTGATATGCTGAACCGGCGATATCTTGGTTTTCGTGGGGTTTCCAGCTGAGATATGCATTTTCTGCGATAATCTTGGTGATTCTTCTGTCAGAAGTATGCAGAATCATCGAGAACGCTCCTTTCGAGCTATTTAATGCGAGAAACACGTTTTCTGGTGTATTCACCACTCCACAGTACGTTTGACAATCAGAACCGGAGATATCTTGGTTTCGGACGGGTTTCAAGCTGAGATATGCATTTTCTGCGATAATCTTGGTGAGTGTTCTGTCAGAAGTATGCAGAATCATCGAGATCGCTCTTTTCGAGCTATTTAATGCGAGAAACACGTTATCTGGCGTTTTCACCACTCCACAGTGCGTTTGATATGCAGAACCGGCGACATCTTGGCTGTCGTAGGGTATCAACCTGAGATATGCATTTTCTACGATAATCTTGGTGAGACTTCTGTCAGAAGTATGCTGAATCATCTAGATCGCTCTTTTCGAGCTATTTAATGCGAGAAACATGTTTTCTGGGGTTTTCACCACTCCACAGTTCGTTGGATATGCAGAACAGGAGATATCTTGGTTTTCGTGGAGTTTCTAGCAGAGATATGCATTTTCTGCGATAATGATGGTGAGACTTCTGTTAGAAGTATGCAGAATCATCGAGATCGCACATTTCGATCTATTTAATGCGAGAAACACGTTGTCTGGTGTTTTCACCACTCCACAGTTGGTTTGATATGCAGAACCGGCGATATCTGGGTTTTCGTGGGGTTTCAAGATGAGATATGCATTTTCAGCGATAATCTTGGTGAGTCTTTTGTCAGAAGTATGCAGAATCATCTAGATCGCTCTTTTCGAGCGATTTAATGCGAAAAAACAATTTTTCTGGTTGTTTTCACCACTTTACAGTTGGTTTGATATGCAGAACCGGCGATATCTGGGTTTTCGTGGGGTTTCAAGCTGAGATATGCATTTTCAGCGATAATCTTGGTGAGTCTTTTGTCAGAAGTATGCAGAATCATCGGGATCTCGCTTTTCGAGCTATTTAATGCGAGAAACACGTTCTGTGGTTGTTTTCACCACTCCACAGTGCGTTTGATATGCAGAACCAGCGATATCTTGGCTTTCGTGGGGTTTCAAGCTGAGATATGCATTTTTTACGATAATCTTGGTGAGACTTCTGTCCGAAGTATGCTTAATCATCGAGATCGCTCGTTTCGTGCTATTGAATGCGAGAAACACGTTATCTGGTGTTTTCACCACTCCACAGTGCGTATGATATGCAGAACCGACGATATCTTGGTTTTCGTGGTGTTTCAAGCTCAGATATGCATTGTCTGCGATAATCTTGGTGAGACTTCGGTCCGAAGTGTGCCGAATCATCGAGATCGCTCTTTTCGAGCTATTTAATGCGAGAAACACGTTTTCGGGGGTTTTCACCACACCACAGTTCGTTGGATATGCAGAACAGGTGATATCTTGGTTTTCGAGGGGTTTCAAGCTGAGATATGCATATTCTGCGATAAACTTGGAGAGACTTCTGTCCGAAGTATGCTGAATCATCGAGATCGCTCTTTTCGAGCTGGTTAATGCGAGAAAAACCATATCTGGTGTTTTCACCACTCCACAGTGCGTTTGATATGCAGAACCAGCGATATCTTGGCTTTCGTGGGTTATTAAGCTGAGATATGCATTTTTTACGATAATCTTGGTGAGACTTCTGTCCGAAGTATGCAGAATCATCGAGATCGCTCTTTTCGAGCTATTTAATGCGAGAAACACGTTATCTGGTGTTTTCACCACTCCACAGAGCGTTTGATATGCAGTACCAGCGATATCTTGGTTTTCGTGATGTTTCTAGCTGAGATGTGCATTTTCTGCGATAATATTGGTGAGACTTCAGTCAGAAGTATGCAGAATCATATAGATCGCTCGTTTCGAGCTATATAATGCGAGAAACACGTTATGGGGTTGTTTTCACCACTCCACAGTGCGTTTGATATGCAAAACCGGCGATATCTTGGTTTTCGTCGGGTTTCAAGCTGAGATATGCATTTTTTACGATAATCTTGGTGAGACTTCTGTCCGATGTATGCAGAATCATCGAGATCGCTCTTTTCGAGCTATTTAATGCGAGAAACACGTTATCTGGTGTTTTCACCACTCCACAGAGCGTTTGATATGCAGTACCAGCGATATCTTGGTTTTCGTGGGGTTTCAAGCTGAGATATGCATTTTCTGCGATAATCTTGGTGAGACTTCTGTCCGATGTATGCAGAATCATCGAGATCGATCTTTTCGAGCTATTTAATGCGAGAAACACGTTATCCGGTGTTTTCACCACTCCACAGTGGGTTTGATATGCAGAACTGGCGACATCTTGATTTTCGTGGGGTTTCTAGCTGAGATATGCATTTTCTGCGAAAATATTGGTGAGACTTCTGTCCGAAGTATGCAGAGTCATCGAGATCGTACTTTTCGAGCTATTTAATGCGAGAAACACGTTTTCTGGGGTTATCACCACTCCACAGTTGGTTTGATATGCAGAACCGGCGATGTTTGGTTTTCGTCGGGTTTCAAGTTGAGATATGCATTTTCTACGATAATCTTGGAGAAACATCTGTCCGAAGTATGCAGAATCATCAAGATCGCCCTTTCGAGCTATTTAATGCGAAAAAACAAGTTTTCTGGTGTTTTCACCACTCCACAGTGCGTTTGATATGCAGAACCGGCGACATCTTGGATTTCGTCGGGGTTCAAGCTGAGATATGCAATTCCTGCGATAATCTTGGTGAGACTTCTGTCCGAAGTATGCTGAATCATCGAGATTGCTCGTTTCGAGCTATTTAATGCGAGAAACACGTTATCTGGTGTTTTCTCCACTCCACAGTGCGTATGATGTGCAGAACCAACGATATCCTGCTTTTCGTGGGGTTTCAAGCTCAGATATGCATTTTGTGCGATAATATTGGTGAGACTTCTGTCCGAAGTATGCAGAATCATCGATATCGCTCTTTTAGAGCTATTTAATGCGAGAAACACGTTATCTGGTGTTTTCACTACTCCACAGTTGGTTTGATATGTAGAACCGGAGATAATTTGGTTTTCGTGGGGTTTCAAGCTGAGATATGCATTTTCTGCGATAATCTTGGTGAGACTTCTGTCCGTAGTATGCAGAATCATCGAGATCGCTCTTTTCGAGCTATTTAATGCGAGAAACACGTTATCTGGTGTTTTCAGCACTCCACAGTGCGTTTGATATGCAGAACCGGCGACATCTTGATGTTCGTGGGGTTTCAAGCTGAGATATGCATTTTCTGCGATAATATTGGTGAGACTTCTGTCCGAAGTATGCAGAATCATCGATATCGCTCTTTTAGAGCTATTTAATGCGAGCAACACGTTATCTGGTGTTTTGACCACTCCACAGTGCGTTTGATATGTAGAACCGCCGATAACTTGGTTTTCGTGGGGTTTCCAGCTGAAATATGCATTGTCTGCGATAATCTTGGTGTTTCATCTATGAGAAGTATGCAGAATCATCAAGAACGCTCTTTTCGAGCTAGTTAATGCGAGAAACACGTTATCTGGTGTTTTAACCACTCCACAGTGCGTATGATATGCAGAACCGACGATATCCTGGTTTTCGTGGGGTTTCAAGCTCAGATGTGCATTTTCTGCGATAATCTTGGTGAGACTTCTGTCCGAAGTATGCAGAATCATCGAGATCGCACATTTCGATCTATTTAATGCGAGAAACACGTTATCCGGTGTTTTCACCACTCCACAGTGGGTTTGATATGCAGAACTGGCGACATCTTGGATTTCGTCGGGTTTCAAGCTGAGATATGCATTTTCTACGATAATCTTGGTGAGACTTCTGTCCGATGTATGCAGAATCATCGAGATCGATCTTTTCGAGCTATTTAATGCGAGAAACACGTTATCCGGTGTTTTCACCACTCCACAGTGGGTTTGATATGCAGAACTGGCGACATCTTGGTTTTCGTGGGGTTTCCAGCTGAGACATACATTTTCTGCGATAATCATGGTGAGTCTTCTGTCAGAAGTATGCAGAATCTTCGAGATCGCTCTATTCGAGCTATTTAATGCGAGAAACACGTTATCTGGTTGTTTTCACCACTCCACAGTGCGTTTGAAATGCAGAACCGGCGACATCTTGATTTTCGTGGGGTTTCTAGCTGAGATATGCATTTTCTGCGAAAATATTGGTGAGACTTCTGTCCGAAGTATGCAGAGTCATCGAGATCGTACTTTTCGAGCTATTTAATGCGAGAAACACGTTTTCTGGTGTTTTCACCACTCCACAGTTGGTTTGATATGCAGAACCGGCGATGTTTGGTTTTCGTCGGGTTTCAAGTTGAGATATGCATTTTCTACGATAATCTTGGAGAAACATCTGTCCGAAGTATGCAGAATCATCAAGATCGCTCTTTTCGAGCTATTTAATGCGAAAAAACAAGTTTTCTGGTGTTTTCACCACTCCACAGTGCGTTTGATATGCAGAACCGGCGACATCTTGGATTTCGTCGGGGTTCAAGCTGAGATATGCAATTCCTGCGATAATCTTGGTGAGAAATCTGTCCGAAGTATGCTTAATCATAGAGATCGCTCGTTTCCAGCTATTTAATGCGAGAAACACGTTATCTGGTGTTTTCACCACTCCACAGTGCGTGTGATATGCAGAACCGACGATATCCTGGTTTTCGTGGGGTTTCAAGCTCAGATGTGCATTTTCTGCGATAATCTTGGTGAGAAATCTGTCCGAAGTATGCTTAATCATCGAGATCGCTCGTTTCCAGCTATTTAATGCGAGAAACACGTTATCTGGTGTTTTCACCACTCCACAGTTGGTTTGATATGCAGAACCGGCGATGTTTGGTTTTCGTCGGGTTTCAAGTTGAGATATGCATTTTCTACGATAATCTTGGAGAAACATCTGTCCGAAGTATGCAGCATCATCAAGATCGCTCTTTTCGAGCTATTTAATGCGAAAAAACAAGTTTTCTGGTGTTTTCACCACTCCACAGTGGGTTTGATATGCAGAACTGGCGACATCTTGGATTTCGTCGGGTTTCAAGCTGAGATATGCATTTTCTACGATAATCTTGGTGAGACTTCTGTCCGATGTATGCAGAATCATCGAGATCGATCTTTTCGAGCTATTTAATGCGAGAAACACGTTATCCGGTGTTTTCACCACTCCACAGTGGGTTTGATATGCAGAACTGGCGACATCTTGGTTTTCGTGGGGTTTCCAGATGAGACATACATTTTCTGCGATAATCATGGTGAGTCTTCTGTCAGAAGTATGCAGAATCTTCGAGATCGCACTTTTCGAGCTATTTAATGCGAGAAACACGTTTTCTGGGGTTTTCACCACACCACAGTTCGTTGGATATGCAGAACCGGAGATATCTTGGTTTTCGTGAGGTTTCAAGCTGAGATATGCATTTTCTGCAATAATCTTGTTGAGACTTCTGTCCGAAGTATGCAGAAAAATCGAGAGCGCTCTTTTCGAGCTATTTAATGCGAGAAACACGTTTTCTGGGGTTTTCACCACACCACTGTTCGTTGGATATGCAGAACCGGAGATATCTTGGTTTTCGTGGGGTTTCAAGCTGAAATATGCATTTTCTGCGATAATCTTGGTGAGACTTCTGTCCGATGTATGCAGAATCATCGTGATCGCTCTTTTCGAGCTATTTAATGCGAGAGACACGTTAACTGGTGTTTTCACCACTCCACAGTGCGTATGATGTGCAGAACCGACGATATCCTGGATTTCGTGGGGTTTCAAGCTCAGATATGCATTTTCTGCGATAATCATGGTGAGACTTCGGTTAGAAGTATGCAGAATCATCGAGATCGCACTTTTCGATCTATTTAATGCGAGAAACACGTTGTCTGGTGTTTTCACCACTCCACAGTTGGTTTGATATGCAGAACCGGCGATATCTGGGTTTTCGTGGGGTTTCAAGCTGAGATATGCATTTTCAGCGATAATCTTGGTGAGAAATCTGTCCGAAGTATGCTTAATCATCGAGATCGCTCGTTTCCAGCTATTTAATGCGAGAAACACGTTATCTGGTGTTTTCACCACTCCACAGTTGGTTTGATATGCAGAACCGGCGATGTTTGGTTTTCGTCGGGTTTCAAGTTGAGATATGCTTTTTCTACGATAATCTTGGTGAAACATCTGTCCGAAGTATGCAGAAACATCAAGAGCGCTCTTTTCGAGCTATTTAATGCGAGAAACACGTTTTCTGGGGTTTTCACCACACCACAGTTCGTTGGATGTGCAGAACCGGAGATATCTTGGTTTTCGTGGGGTTTCTAGCAGAGATATGCATTTTCTGCGATAATCATGGTGAGACTTCGGTTAGAAGTATGCAGAATCATCGAGATCGCACTTTTCGATCTATTTAATGCGAGAAACACGTTGTCTGGTGTTTTCACCACTCCACAGTTGGTTTGATATGCAGAACCGGCGATATCTGGGTTTTCGTGGGGTTTCAAGCTGAGATATGCATTTTCAGCGATAATCTTGGTGAGAGTTCTGTCCGAAGTATGCAGAATCATCGAGATCGCTCTATTCGAGCTATTTAACGCGACAAAACGTTATCTGGTGTTTTCAGCACTCCACAGTGCGTTTGATATGCAGAACCAGCGATATCTTGGTTTTCGTGGGGTTTCAAGCTGAGATATGCATTTTCTCCGATAAACATGGAGAGACTTCTGTCCGAATTAGTCTGAATCATCGAGATCGCTCTTTTCGAGCTAGTTAATGCGAGAAAAACCTTGTCAGGGGTTTTCACCACTCCACAGTGCGTTTGATATGCAGAACCAGCGATATCTTGGCTTTCGTTGGGTTTCAAGCTGAGATATGCATTTTTTACGATAATCTTGGTGAGACTTCTGTCCGAAGTATGCAGAATCATCGAGATCGCTCTTTTCGAGCTATTTGATACGAGAAACACGTTAACTGGTGTTTCCACCACTCCACAGTGCGTTTGATATGCAGAACCGGCGACATCTTGGATTTCGTCGGGGTTCAAGCTGAGATATGCATTTTCTACGATAATCTTGGTGAGACTTCTGTCCGATGTATGCAGATTCATCGTGATCGCTCTTTTCGAGCTATTTAATGCGAGAGACACGTTAACTGGTCTTTTCACCACTCCACAGTGCGTATGATGTGCAGAACCGACGATATCCTGGATTTCGTGGGGTTTCAAGCTCAGATATGCATTTTCTGCGATAATATTGGTGAGACTTCAGACAGAAGTATGCAGAATCATCTAGATCACTCTTTTCGAGCTATTTAATGCGAGAAACACGTTATCCGGTGTTTTCACCACTCCACAGTGGGTTTGATATGCAGAACTGGCGACATCTTGGATTTCGTCGGGTTTCAAGCTGAGATATGCATTTTCTACGATAATCTTGGTGAGACTTCTGTCAGAAGTTTGCAGAATCATCTAGATCGCTCGTTTCGAGATATTTAATGCGAAAAAACAAGTTTTCTGGTGTTTTCACCACTCCACAGTGCGTCTGATATGCAGAACCGGCGATATCTTGGTTTTCGTGGGGTTTCCAGCTGAGACATACATTTTCTGCGATAATCTTGGTGAGTCTTCTGTCAGAAGTATGCAGAATCTACGAGATCGCTCTATTCGAGCTATTTAATGCGAGAAACACGTTATCTGGTTGTTTTCACCACTCCACAGTGCGTTTGATATGCAGAACCGGCGACATCTTGATTTTCGTGGGGTTTCTAGCTGAGATATGCATTTTCTGCGATAATATTGGTGAGACTTCTGTCCGAAGTATGCAGAGTCATCGAGATCGTACTTTTCGAGCTATTTAATGCGAGAAACACGTTTTCTGGGGTTTTCACCACTCCACAGTTGGTTTGATATGCAGAACCGGCGATGTTTGGTTTTCGTCGGGTTTCAAGTTGAGATATGCATTTTCTACGATAATATTGGTGAGACTTCTGTCCGAAGTATGCAGAGTCATCGAGATCGCTTTTTTCGAGATATCTAATGCGAGAAACACGTTATCTGGTGTTTTCACCACTCCGCAGTGCGTTTGATATGTATAACCAGCGATATCTGGGTTTTCGTGGGGTTTCAAGCTGAGATATGCATTTTCTGCGATAATCTTGGTGAGACTTCTGTCCGAAGTATGCAGAAACATCGAGAGCGCTCTTGTCGAGCTATTTAATGCGAGAAACACGTTTTCTGGAGTTTTCACCACACCACAGTTCGTTGGATATGCAGAACCGGAGATATCTTGGTTTTCGTGGGGTTTCAAGCTGAGATATGCATTTTCTGCAATAATCTTGTTGAGACTTCTGTCCGAAGTATGCAGAAAAATCGAGAGCGCTCTTTTCGAGCTATTTAATGCGAGAAACACGTTTTCTGGGGTTTTCACCACACCACTGTTCGTTGGATATGCAGAACCGGAGATATCTTGGTTTTCGTGGGGTTTCAAGCTGAAATATGCATTTTCTGCGATAATCTTGGTGAGACTTCTGTCCGATGTATGCAGATTCATCGTGATCGCTCTTTTCGAGCTATTTAATGCGAGAGACACGTTAACTGGTCTTTTCACCACTCCACAGTGCGTATGATGTGCAAAACCGACGATATCCTGGATTTCGTGGGGTTTCAAGCTCAGATATGCATTTTCTGCGATAATATTGGTGAGACTTCAGACAGAAGTATGCAGAATCATCTAGATCACTCTTTTCGAGCTATTTAATGCGAGAAACACGTTATCCGGTGTTTTCACCACTCCACAGTGGGTTTGATATGCAGAACTGGCGACATCTTGGATTTCGTCGGGTTTCAAGCTGAGATATGCATTTTCTACGATAATCTTGGTGAGACTTCTGTCAGAAGTTTGCAGAATCATCTAGATCGCTCGTTTCGAGATATTTAATGCGAAAAAACAAGTTTTCTGGTGTTTTCACCACTCCACAGTGCGTCTGATATGCAGAACCGGCGATATCTTGGTTTTCGTGGGGTTTCCAGCTGAGACATACATTTTCTGCGATAATCTTGGTGAGTCTTCTGTCAGAAGTATGCAGAATCTACGAGATCGCTCTATTCGAGCTATTTAATGCGAGAAACACGTTATCTGGTTGTTTTCACCACTCCACAGTGCGTTTGATATGCAGAACCGGCGACATCTTGATTTTCGTGGGGTTTCTAGCTGAGATATGCATTTTCTGCGATAATATTGGTGAGACTTCTGTCCGAAGTATGCAGAGTCATCGAGATCGTACTTTTCGAGCTATTTAATGCGAGAAACACGTTTTCTGGGGTTTTCACCACTCCACAGTTGGTTTGATATGCAGAACCGGCGATGTTTGGTTTTCGTCGGGTTTCAAGTTGAGATATGCATTTTCTACGATAATCTTGGTGAAACATCTGTCCGAAGTATGCAGAATCATCAAGATCGCTCTTTTCGAGCTATTTAATGCGAAAAAACAAGTTTTCTGGTGTTTTCACCACTCCACAGTGCGTTTGATATGCAGAACCGGCGACATCTTGGATTTCGTCGGGGTTCAAGCTGAGATATGCAATTCCTGCGATAATCTTGGTGAGACTTCTGTCCGAAGTATGCTGAATCATCGAGATCGCTCGTTTCGAGCTATTTAATGCGAGAAACACGTTATCTGGTATTTCTCCACTCCACAGTGCGTATGATGTGCAGAACCAACGATATCCTGCTTTTCGTGGGGTTTCAAGCTCAGATATGCATTTTGTGCAATAATATTGGGGAGACTTCAGACAGAAGTATGCACAATCATCGAGATCACACTTTTCGAGCTATTTAATGCGAGAAACACGTTATCTGGTGTTTTCACTACTCCACAGTTGGTTTGATATGCAGAACCGGAGATAATTTGGTTTTCGTGGGGTTTCAAGCTGAGATATGCATTTTCTGCGATAATCTTGGTGAGACTTCTGTACGTAGTATGCAGAATCATCGCGATCGCTCTTATCGAGCTATTTAATGCGAGAAACACGTTATCTGGTGTTTTCAGCACTCCACAGTGCGTTTGATATGCAGAACCGGCGACATCTTGATGTTCGTGAGGTTTCAAGCTGAGATATGCATTTTCTGCGATAATATTGGTGAGACTTCTGTCCGAAGTATGCAGAATCATCGATATCGCTCTTTTAGAGCTATTTAATGCGAGCAACACGTTATGTGGTGTATTCACCACTCCACAGTACGTTAGACATGCAGAACCGGAGGTATCTTCGTTTCGGTCGGGTCTCAAGCTGAGGTATGCATTTTCTACGACAATATTGGTGAGACCTCTGTCAGAAGTATGCAGAACCTTCGAGAACGCTCTTTTCGAGCTACTTAATGCGAGAAACACGTTTTCTGGTGTTTTCACCACCCCACAGTGCGTTTGATATGCAAAACCGGAGATATCTTGGTTTTCGTGGGGTTTCAAGCTGAGATATGCATTTTCTGCAATAATCTTGTTGAGACTTCTGTCCGAAGTATGCAGAAAAATCGAGAGCGCTCTTTTCGAGCTATTTAATGCGAGAAACACGTATTCTGGGGTTTTCACCACACCTCTGTTCGTTGGATATGCAGAACCGGAGATATCTTGGTTTTCCTGGGGTTTCAAGCTGAGATATGCATTTTCTGCGACAATCTTGGTGAGACTTCTGTCCGAAGTATGCAGAATCATCGGGATCGCTCTTATCGAGCTATTTAATGCGAGAAACACGTTTTCTGGCGATTTCACCACACCACTGTTCGTTGGATATGCAGAACCGGAGATATCTTGGTTTTCGTGGGGTGTCAAGCTGAAATATGCATTTTCTGCGATAATCTTGGTGAGACTTCTGTCCGATGTATGCAGAAACATCGAGATCGATCTTTTCGAGCTATTTAATGCGAGAAACACGTTATCCGGTGTTTTCACCACTCCACAGTGGGTTTGATATGCAGAACCGGCGACATCTTGATTTTCGTGGGGTTTCTAGCTGAGATATGCATTTTCTGCGAAAATATTTGTGAGAAATCTGTCCGAAGTATGCTTAATCATCGAGATCGCTCGTTTCCAGCTATTTAATGCGAGAAACACGTTATCTGGTGTTTTCACCACTCCACAGTTGGTTTGATATGCAGAACCGGCGATGTTTGGTTTTCGTCGGGTTTCAAGTTGAGATATGCTTTTTCTACGATAATCTTGGTGAAACATCTGTCCGAAGTATGCAGAAACATCAAGAGCGCTCTTTTCGAGCTATTTAATGCGAGAAACACGTTTTCTGGGGTTTTCACCACACCACAGTTCGTTGGATGTGCAGAACCGGAGATATCTTGGTTTTCGCGGGGTTTCTAGCAGAGATATGCATTTTCTGCGATAATCATGGAGAGACTTCTGTCCGAATTAGGCTGAATCATCGAGATCGCTCTTTTCGAGCTAGTTAATGCGAGAAAAACCTTGTCAGGGGTTTTCACCACTCCACAGTGCGTTTGATATGCAGAACCAGCGATATCTTGGCTTTCGTTGGGTTTCAAGCTGAGATATGCATTTTTTACGATAATCTTGGTGAGACTTCTGTCCGAAGTATGCAGAATCATCGAGATCGCTCTTTTCGAGCTATTTGATGCGAGAAACACGTTAACTGGTGTTTCCACCACTCCACAGTGCGTTTGATATGCAGAACCGGCGACATCTTGGATTTCGTCGGGGTTCAAGCTGAGATATGCATTTTCTACGATAATCTTGGTGAGACTTCTGTCAGAAGTATGCAGAATCATCGGGATCGCTTTTTTCGAGTTATCTAATGCGAGAAACACGTTATCTGGTGTTTTCACCACTCCGCAGTGCGTTTGATATGTAGAACCAGCGATATCTGGGTTTTCGTGGGGTTTCAAGCTGAGATATGCATTTTCTGCGATAATCTTGGTGAGACTTCTGTCAGAAGTATGCAGAATCATCGAGATCGCTCTTTTCGAGCTATTTAATGGAGAAACACGTTATCTGGTGTATTGACCACTCCACAGTTCGTTGGATATGCAGAACCGGAGATATCTTGGTTTTCGTGGGGTTTCAAGCTGAGATATGCATTTTCTGCAATAATCTTGTTGAGACTTCTGTCCGAAGTATGCAGAAAAATCGAGAGCGCTCTTTTCGAGCTATTTAATGCGAGAAACACGTTTTCTGGGGTTTTCACCACACCACTGTTCGTTGGATATGCAGAACCGGAGATATCTTGGTTTTCGTGGGGTTTCAAGCTGAAATATGCATTTTCTGCGATAATCTTGGTGAGACTTCTGTCCGATGTATGCAGAATCATCAAGATCGCACTTTTCGAGCTATTTAATGCGAAAAAACAAGTTTTCTGGTGTTTTCACCACTCCACAGTGCGTTTGATATGCAGAACCGGCGACATCTTGGATTTCGTCGGGGTTCAAGCTGAGATATGCAATTCCTGCGATAATTTTGGTGAGAAATCTGTCCGAAGTATGCTTAATCATCGAGATCGCTCGTTTCCAGCTATTTAATGCGAGAAACACGTTATCTGGTGTTTTCACCACTCCACAGTGCGTGTGATATGCAGAACCGACGATATCCTGGTTTTCGTGGGGTTTCAAGCTCAGATGTGCATTTTCTGCGATAATCTTGGTGAGAAATCTGTCCGAAGTATGCTTAATCATCGAGATCGCTCGTTTCCAGCTATTTAATGCGAGAAACACGTTATCTGGTGTTTTCACCACTCCACAGTTGGTTTGATATGCAGAACCAGCGATATATGGGTTTTCGTGGGGTTTCAAGCTGAGATATGCATTTTCTGCGATAATCTTGGTGAGACTTCTGTCCGAAGTATGCAGAAACATCGAGAGCGCTCTTTTCGAGCTATTTAATGCGAGAAACACGTTATCTGGTGTTTTCACTACTCCACAGTTGGTTTGATATGCAGAACCGGAGATAATTTGGTTTTCGTGGGGTTTCAAGCTGAAATATGCATTTTCTGCGATAATCTTGGTGAGACTTCTGTCCGATGTATGCAGAATCATCGAGATCGCTCTTTTCGAGCTATTTAATGCGAGAGACACGTTAACTGGTGTTTTCACCACTCCACAGTGCGTATGATGTGCAGAACCGACGATATCCTGGTTTTCGTGGGGTTTCAAGCTCAGATATGCATTTTCTGCGATAATATTGGTGAGACTTCAGACAGAAGTATGCAGAATCATCGAGATCACACTTTTCGAGCTATTTAATGCGAGAAACACGTTATCTGGTGTTTTCACTACTCCACAGTTGGTTTGATATGCAGAACCGGAGATAATTTGGTTTTCGTGGGGTTTCAAGCTGAGATATGCATTTTCTGCGATAATCTTGGTGAGACTTCTGTCCGTAGTATGCAGAATCATCGCGATCGCTCTTATCGAGCTATTTAATGCGAGAAACACGTTATCTGGTGTTTTCAGCACTCCACAGTGCGTTTGATATGCAGAACCGGCGACATCTTGATGTTCGTGAGGTTTCAAGCTGAGATATGCATTTTCTGCGATAATATTGGTGAGACTTCTGTCCGAAGTATGCAGAATCATCGATATCGCTCTTTTAGAGCTATTTAATGCGAGCAACACGTTATGTGGTGTATTCACCACTCCACAGTACGTTAGACATGCAGAACCGGAGGTATCTTCGTTTCGGTCGGGTTTCAAGCTGAGGTATGCATTTTCTGCGACAATATTGGTGAGACCTCTGTCAGAAGTATGCAGAACCTTCGAGAACGCTCTTTTCGAGCTACTTAATGCGAGAAACACGTTTTCTGGTGTTTTCACCACCCCACAGTGCGTTTGATATGCAGAACCGGCGAAATCGTGGTTTTCGTCGGGTTTCAAGCTGAGATATGCATTTTCTGCGATAATATTGGTGAGACTTCTGTCCGAATTATGCAGAATCATCGATATCGCTCTTTTCGAGCTATTTAATGCGAGAAACACGTTGTCTGGTGTTTTGACCACTCCACAGTGCGTTTGATATGTAGAGCCGCCGATAACTTGGTTTTCGTGGGGTTCCCAGCTGAAATATGCATTTCCTGCGATAATCTTGGTGTTTCATCTATGAGAAGTATGCAGAATCATCGAGAACGCTCCTTTCGAGCTAGTTAATGCGACAAACACGTTTTCTGGTGTTTTCACCACTCCACAGTGCGTATGATGTGCAGAACCGACGAAATCCTGGTTTTCGTGGGGTTTCAAGCTCAGATATGCATTTTCTGCGATAATATTGGTGAGACTTCAGACAGAAGTATGCAGAATCATCTAGATCACTCTTTTCGAGCTATTTAATGCGAGAAACACGTTATCCGGTGTTTTCACCACTCCACAGTGGGTTTGATATACAAGAACTGGCGACATCTTGGATTTCGTCGGGTTTCAAGCTGAGATATGCATTTTCTACGATAATCTTGGTGAGACTTCTGTCAGAAGTTTGCAGAATCATCTTGATCGCTCGTTTCGAGATATTTAATGCGAAAAAACAAGTTTTCTGGTGTTTTCACCACTCCACAGTGCGTCTGATATGCAGAACCGGCGATATCTTGGTTTTCGTGGGGTTTCCAGCTGAGACATACATTTTCTGCGATAATCTTGGTGAGTCTTCTGTCAGAAGTATGCAGAATCTTCGAGATCGCTCTATTCGAGCTATTTAATGCGAGAAACACGTTATCTGGTTGTTTTCACCACTCCACAGTGCGTTTGATATGCAGAACCGGCGACATCTTGATTTTCGTGGGGTTTCTAGCTGAGATATGCATTTTCTGCGAAAATATTGGTGAGTCTTCTGTCCGAAGTATGCAGAGTCATCGAGATCGTACTTTTCGAGCTGTTTAATGCGAGAAACACGTTTTCTGGGGTTTTCACCACTCAACAGTTGGTTTGATATGCAGAACCGGCGATGTTTGGTTTTCGTCGGGTTTCAAGTTGAGATATGCATTTTCTACGATAATCTTGGTGAAACATCTGTCCGAAGTATGCAGAATCATCAAGATCGCTCTTTTCGAGCTATTTAATGCGAAAAAACAAGTTTTCTGGTGTTTTCACCACTCCACAGTGCGTTTGATATGCAGAACCGGCGACATCTTGGATTTCGTCGGGGTTCAAGCTGAGATATGCAATTCCTGCGATAATCTTGGTGAGACTTCTGTCCGAAGTATGCTGAATCATCGAGATCGCTCGTTTCGAGCTATTTAATGCGAGAAACACGTTATCTGGTGTTTTCTCCACTCCACAGTGCGTATGATGTGCAGAACCAACGATATCCTGCTTTTCGTGGGGTTTCAAGCTCAGATATGCATTTTGTGCGATAATATTGGGGAGACTTCAGACAGAAGTATGCAGAATCATCGAGATCACACTTTTCGAGCTATTTAATGCGAGAAACACGTTATCTGGGGTTTTCACTACTCCACAGTTGGTTTGATATGCAGAACCGGAGATAATTTGGTTTTCGTGGGGTTTCAAGCTGAGATATGCATTTTCTGCGATAATCTTGGTGAGACTTCTGTCCGTAGTATGCAGAATCATCGCGATCGCTCTTATCGAGCTATTTAATGCGAGAAACACGTTATCTGGTGTTTTCAGCACTCCACAGTGCGTTTGATATGCAGAACCGGCGACATCTTGATGTTCGTGAGGTTTCAAGCTGAGATATGCATTTTCTGCGATAATATTGGTGAGACTTCTGTCCGAAGTATGCAGAATCATCTAGATCGCTCGTTTGGAGCTATTTAATGCGAGAAACACGTTATCTGGTGTTTTCACCACTCCACAGTGCGTTTGATATGCAGAACCGGCGACATCTTGATTTTCGTGGTGTTTCCAGCTGGGATATGCATTTTCTGCGATAATCTTGGTGAGACTTCAGTCAGAAGTATGCAGAAAAATCGAGAGCGCTCTTTTCGAGCTATTTAATGCGAGAAACACGTTTTCTGGGGTTTTCACCACACCTCCGTTCGTTGGATATGCAGAACCGGAGATATCTTGGTTTTCCTGGGGTTTCAAGCTGAGATATGCATTTTCTGCGATAATCTTGGTGAGACTTCTGTCCGAAGTATGCAGGATCATCGATATCGCTCTTTTAGAGCTATTTAATGCGAGCAACACGTTATGTGGTGTATTCACCACTCCACAGTACGTTAGACATGCAGAACCGGAGGTATCTTCGTTTCGGTCGGGTTTCAAGCTGAGGTATGCATTTTCTACGACAATATTGGTGCGACCTCTGTCAGAAGTATGCAGAACCTTCGAGAACGCTCTTTTCGAGCTACTTAATGCGAGAAACACGTTTTCTGGTGTTTTCACCACCCCACAGTGCGTTTGATATGCAGAACCGGCGACATCGTGGTTTTCGTCGGGTTTCAAGCTGAGATATGCATTTTCTGCGATAATATTGGTGAGACTTCTGTCCGAAGTATGCAGAATCATCGATATCGCTCTTTTCGAGCTAATTAATGCGAGAAACACGTTGTCTGGTGTTTTGACCACTCCACAGTGCGTTTGATATGTAGAGCCGCCGATAACTTGGTTTTCGTGGGGTTTCCAGCTGAAATATGCATTTTCTGCGATAATCTTGGTGTTTCATCTATGAGAAGTATGCAGAATCATCGAGAACGCTCCTTTCGAGCTAGTTAATGCGAGAGACACGTTAACTGGTGTTTTCACCACTCCACAGTGCGTATGATGTGCAGAACCGACGATATCCTGGTTTTCGTGGGGTTTCAAGCTCAGATGTGCATTTTCTGCGATAATCATGGAGAGACTTCTGTCCGAAGTATGCAGAAAAATCGAGAGCGCTCTTTTCGAGCTATTTAATGCGAGAAACACGTTTTCTGGGGTTTTCACCACACCACTGTTCGTTGGATATGCAGAACCGGAGATATCTTGGATTTCGTCGGGGTTCAAGCTGAGATATGCAATTCCTGCGATAATTTTGGTGAGAAATCTGTCCGAAGTATGCTTAATCATCGAGATCGCTCGTTTCCAGCTATTTAATGCGAGAAACACGTTATCTGGTGTTTTCACCACTCCACAGTGCGTGTGATATGCAGAACCGACGATATCCTGGTTTTCGTGGGGTTTCAAGCTCAGATGTGCATTTTCTGCGATAATCTTGGTGAGAAATCTGTCCGAAGTATGCTTAATCATCGAGATCGCTCGTTTCCAGCTATTTAATGCGAGAAACACGTTATCTGGTGTTTTCACCACTCCACAGTTGGTTTGATATGCAGAACCGGCGATGTTTGGTTTTCGTCGGGTTTCAAGTTGAGATATGCTTTTTCTACGATAATCTTGGTGAAACATCTGTCCGAAGTATGCAGAAACTTCAAGAGCGCTCTTTTCGAGCTATTTAATGCGAGAAACACGTTTTCTGGGGTTTTCACCACACCACAGTTCGTTGGATGTGCAGAACCGGAGATATCTTGGTTTTCGCGGGGTTTCTAGCAGAGATATGCATTTTCTGCGATAATCATGGAGAGACTTCTGTCCGAATTAGGCTGAATCATCGAGATCGGTCTTTTCGAGCTAGTTAATGCGAGAAAAACCTTGTCAGGTGTTTTCACCACTCCACAGTGCGTTTGATATGCAGAACCGGCGACATCTTGGATTTCGTCGGGGTTCAAGCTGAGATATGCATTTTCAACGATAATCTTGGTGAGACTTCTGTCAGAAGTATGCAGAATCATCGGGATCGCTTTTTTCGAGATATCTAATGCGAGAAACACGTTATCTGGTGTTTTCACCACTCCGCAGTGCGTTTGATATGTAGAACCAGCGATATATGGGTTTTCGTGGGGTTTCAAGCTGAGATATGCATTTTCTGCGATAATCTTGGTGAGACTTCTGTCCGAAGTATGCAGAAACATCGAGAGCGCTCTTTTCGAGCTATTTAATGCGAGAAACACGTTATCTGGTGTTTTCACTACTCCACAGTTGGTTTGATATGCAGAACCGGAGATAATTTGGTTTTCGTGGGGTTTCAAGCTGAAATATGCATTTTCTGCGATAATCTTGGTGAGAATTCTGTCCGATGTATGCAGAATCATCGAGATCGCTCTTTTCGAGCTATTTAATGCGAGAGACACGTTAACTGGTGTTTTCACCACTCCACAGTGCGTATGATGTGCAGAACCGACGATATCCTGGTTTTCGTGGGGTTTCAAGCTCAGATATGCATTTTCTGCGATAATATTGGTGAGACTTCAGACAGAAGTATGCAGAATCATCGAGATCACACTTTTCGAGCTATTTAATGCGAGAAACACGTTATCTGGTGTTTTCACTACTCCACAGTTGGTTTGATATGCAGAACCGGAGATAATTTGGTTTTCGTGGGGTTTCAAGCTGAGATATGCATTTTCTGCGATAATCTTGGTGAGACTTCTGTCCGTAGTATGCAGAATCATCGCGATCGCTCTTATCGAGCTATTTAATGCGAGAAACACGTTATCTGGTGTTTTCAGCACTCCACAGTGCGTTTGATATGCAGAACCGGCGACATCTTGATGTTCGTGAGGTTTCAAGCTGAGATATGCATTTTCTGCGATAATATTGGTGAGACTTCTGTCCGAAGTATGCAGAATCATCGATATCGCTCTTTTAGAGCTATTTAATGCGAGCAACACGTTATGTGGTGTATTCACCACTCCACAGTACGTTAGACATGCAGAACCGGAGGTATCTTCGTTTCGGTCGGGTTTCAAGCTGAGGTATGCATTTTCTACGACAATATTGGTGCGACCTCTGTCAGAAGTATGCAGAACCTTCGAGAACGCTCTTTTCGAGCTACTTAATGCGAGAAACACGTTTTCTGGTGTTTTCACCACCCCACAGTGCGTTTGATATGCAGAACCGGCGACATCGTGGTTTTCGTCGGGTTTCAAGCTGAGATATGCATTTTCTGCGATAATATTGGTGAGACTTCTGTCCGAAGTATGCAGAATCATCGATATCGCTCTTTTCGAGCTAATTAATGCGAGAAACACGTTGTCTGGTGTTTTGACCACTCCACAGTGCGTTTGATATTTAGAGCCGCCGATAACTTGGTTTTCGTGGGGTTTCCAGCTGAAATATGCATTTTCTGCGATAATCTTGGTGTTTCATCTATGAGAAGTATGCAGAATCATCGAGAACGCTCCTTTCGAGCTAGTTAATGCGAGAGACACGTTAACTGGTGTTTTCACCACTCCACAGTGCGTATGATGTGCAGAACCGACGATATCCTGGTTTTCGTGGGGTTTCAAGCTCAGATGTGCATTTTCTGCGATAATCTTGGTGAGAAATCTGTCCGAAGTATGCTTAATCATCGAGATCGCTCGTTTCCAGCTATTTAATGCGAGAAACACGTTATCTGGTGTTTTCACCACTCCACAGTTGGTTTGATATGCAGAACCGGCGATGTTTGGTTTTCGTCGGGTTTCAAGTTGAGATATGCTTTTTCTACGATAATCTTGGTGAAACATCTGTCCGAAGTATGCAGAAACATCAAGAGCGCTCTTTTCGAGCTATTTAATGCGAGAAACACGTTTTCTGGGGTTTTCACCACACCACAGTTCGTTGGATGTGCAGAACCGGAGATATCTTGGTTTTCGCGGGGTTTCTAGCAGAGATATGCATTTTCTGCGATAATCATGGAGAGACTTCTGTCCGAATTAGGCTGAATCATCGAGATCGCTCTTTTCGAGCTAGTTAATGCGAGAAAAACCTTGTCAGGGGTTTTCACCACTCCACAGTGCGTTTGATATGCAGAACCAGCGATATCTTGGCTTTCGTTGGGTTTCAAGCTGAGATATGCATTTTTTACGATAATCTTGGTGAGACTTCTGTCCGAAGTATGCAGAAAAATCGAGAGCGCTCTTTTCGAGCTATTTAATGCGAGAAACACGTTTTCTGGGGTTTTCACCACACCACTGTTCGTTGGATATGCAGAACCGGAGATATCTTGGTTTTCGTGGGGTTTCAAGCTGAAATATGCATTTTCTGCGATAATCTTGGTGAGACTTCTGTCCGATGTATGCAGAATCATCGAGATCGCTCTTTTCGAGCTATTTAATGCGAGAGACACGTTAACTGGTGTTTTCACCACTCCACAGTGCGTATGATGTGCAGAACCGACGATATCCTGGATTTCGTGGGGTTTCAAGCTCAGATATGCATTTTCTGCGATAATATTGGTGAGACTTCAGACAGAAGTATGCAGAATCATCTAGATCACTCTTTTCGAGCTATTTAATGCGAGAAACACGTTATCCGGTGTTTTCACCACTCCACAGTGGGTTTGATATGCAGAACTGGCGACATCTTGGATTTCGTCGGGTTTCGAGCTGAGATATGCATTTTCTACGATAATCTTGGTGAGACTTCTGTCAGAAGTTTGCAGAATCATCTAGATCGCTCGTTTCGAGATATTTAATGCGAAAAAACAAGTTTTCTGGTGTTTTCACCACTCCACAGTGCGTCTGATATGCAGAACCGGCGATATCTTGGTTTTCGTGGGGTTTCCAGCTGAGACATACATTTTCTGCGATAATCTTGGTGAGTCTTCTGTCAGAAGTATGCAGAATCTTCGAGATCGCTCTATTCGAGCTATTTAATGCGAGAAACACGTTATCTGGTGTTTTCACTACTCCACAGTTGGTTTGATATGCAGAACCGGAGATAATTTGGTTTTCATGGGGTTTCAAGCTGAGATATGCATTTTCTGCGATAATCTTGGTGAGACTTCTGTCCGTAGTATGCAGAATCATCGCGATCGCTCTTATCGAGCTATTTAATGCGAGAAACACGTTATCTGGTGTTTTCAGCACTCCACAGTGCGTTTGATATGCAGAACCGGCGACATCTTGATGTTCGTGAGGTTTCAAGCTGAGATATGCATTTTCTGCGATAATATTGGTGAGACTTCTGTCCGAAGGATGCAGAATCATCTAGATCGCTCGTTTGGAGCTATTTAATGCGAGAAACACGTTATCTGGTGTTTTCACCACTCCACAGTGCGTTTGATATGCAGAACCGGCGACATCTTGATTTTCGTGGTGTTTCCAGCTGGGATATGCATTTTCTGCGATAATCTTGGTGAGACTTCAGTCAGAAGTATGCAGAAAAATCGAGAGCGCTCTTTTCGAGCTATTTAATGCGAGAAACACGTTTTCCGGGGTTTTCACCACACCTCTGTTCGTTGGATATGCAGAACCGGAGATATCTTGGTTTTCCTGGGGTTTCAAGCTGAGATATGCATTTTCTGCGATAATCTTGGTGAGACTTCTGTCCGAAGTATGCAGAATCATCGGGATCGCTCTTTTCGAGCTATTTAATGCGAGGAACACGTTTTCTGGCGTTTTCACCACTCCACAGTGCGTTTGATATGTAGAGCCGCCGATAACTTGGTTTTCGTGGGGTTTCCAGCTGAAATATGCATTTTGTGCGATAATATTGGGGAGACTTCAGACAGAAGTATGCAGAATCATCGAGATCACACTTTTCGAGCTATTTAATGCGAGAAACACGTTATCTGGTGTTTTCACTACTCCACAGTTGGTTTGATATGCAGAACCGGAGATAATTTGGTTTTCGTGGGGTTTCAAGCTGAGATATGCATTTTCTGCGATAATCTTGGTGAGACTTCTGTCCGTAGTATGCAGAATCATCGCGATCGCTCTTATCGAGCTATTTAATGCGAGAAACACGTTATCTGGTGTTTTCAGCACTCCACAGTGCGTTTGATATGCAGAACCGGCGACATCTTGATGTTCGTGAGGTTTCAAGCTGAGATATGCATTTTCTGCGATAATATTGGTGAGACTTCTGTCCGAAGTATGCAGAATCATCGATATCGCTCTTTTAGAGCTATTTAATGCGAGCAACACGTTATGTGGTGTATTCACCACTCCACAGTACGTTAGACATGCAGAACCGGAGGTATCTTCGTTTCGGTCGGGTTTCAAGCTGAGGTATGCATTTTCTGCGACAATATTGGTGAGACCTCTGTCAGAAGTATGCAGAACCTTCGAGAACGCTCTTTTCGAGCTACTTAATGCGAGAAACACGTTTTCTGGTGTTTTCACCACCCCACAGTGCGTTTGATATGCAGAACCGGCGAAATCGTGGTTTTCGTCGGGTTTCAAGCTGAGATATGCATTTTCTGCGATAATATTGGTGAGACTTCTGTCCGAATTATGCAGAATCATCGATATCGCTCTTTTCGAGCTATTTAATGCGAGAAACACGTTGTCTGGTGTTTTGACCACTCCACAGTGCGTTTGATATGTAGAGCCGCCGATAACTTGGTTTTCGTGGGGTTCCCAGCTGAAATA
Organism: Anthophora plumipes; assembly: GCA_951804975.1. Taxonomy (NCBI): domain Eukaryota; kingdom Metazoa; phylum Arthropoda; class Insecta; order Hymenoptera; family Apidae; genus Anthophora; species Anthophora plumipes. Next base: position 3,422,635 of record CATORF010000997.1, read on the forward strand.
TGCATTTTCTGCGATAATCTTGGTGTTTCATCTATGAGAAGTATGCAGAATCATCGAGAACGCTCCTTTCGAGCTAGTTAATGCGAGAAACACGTTTTCTGGTGTTTTCACCACTCCACAGTGCGTATGATGTGCAGAACCGACGATATCCTGGTTTTCGTGGGGTTTCAAGCTCAGATATGCATTTTCTGCGATAATATTGGTGAGACTTCAGACAGAAGTATGCAGAATCATCTAGATCACTCTTTTCGAGCTATTTAATGCGAGAAACACGTTATCCGGTGTTTTCACCACTCCACAGTGGGTTTGATATACAAGAACTGGCGACATCTTGGATTTCGTCGGGTTTCAAGCTGAGATATGCATTTTCTACGATAATCTTGGTGAGACTTCTGTCAGAAGTTTGCAGAATCATCTTGATCGCTCGTTTCGAGATATTTAATGCGAAAAAACAAGTTTTCTGGTGTTTTCACCACTCCACAGTGCGTCTGATATGCAGAACCGGCGATATCTTGGTTTTCGTGGGGTTTCCAGCTGAGACATACATTTTCTGCGATAATCTTGGTGAGTCTTCTGTCAGAAGTATGCAGAATCTTCGAGATCGCTCTATTCGAGCTATTTAATGCGAGAAACACGTTATCTGGTTGTTTTCACCACTCCACAGTGCGTTTGATATGCAGAACCGGCGACATCTTGATTTTCGTGGGGTTTCTAGCTGAGATATGCATTTTCTGCGAAAATATTGGTGAGTCTTCTGTCCGAAGTATGCAGAGTCATCGAGATCGTACTTTTCGAGCTATTTAATGCGAGAAACACGTTTTCTGGGGTTTTCACCACTCAACAGTTGGTTTGATATGCAGAACCGGCGATGTTTGGTTTTCGTCGGGTTTCAAGTTGAGATATGCATTTTCTACGATAATCTTGGTGAAACATCTGTCCGAAGTATGCAGAATCATCAAGATCGCTCTTTTCGAGCTATTTAATGCGAAAAAACAAGTTTTCTGGTGTTTTCACCACACCACAGTGCGTTTGATATGCAGAACCGGCGACATCTTGGATTTCGTCGGGGTTCAAGCTGAGATATGCAATTCCTGCGATAATCTTGGTGAGACTTCTGTCCGAAGTATGCTGAATCATCGAGATCGCTCGTTTCGAGCTATTTAATGCGAGAAACACGTTATCTGGTGTTTTCTCCACTCCACAGTGCGTATGATGTGCAGAACCAACGATATCCTGCTTTTCGTGGGGTTTCAAGCTCAGATATGCATTTTGTGCGATAATATTGGGGAGACTTCAGACAGAAGTATGCAGAATCATCGAGATCACACTTTTCGAGCTATTTAATGCGAGAAACACGTTATCTGGGGTTTTCACTACTCCACAGTTGGTTTGATATGCAGAACCGGAGATAATTTGGTTTTCGTGGGGTTTCAAGCTGAGATATGCATTTTCTGCGATAATCTTGGTGAGACTTCTGTCCGTAGTATGCAGAATCATCGCGATCGCTCTTATCGAGCTATTTAATGCGAGAAACACGTTATCTGGTGTTTTCAGCACTCCACAGTGCGTTTGATATGCAGAACCGGCGACATCTTGATGTTCGTGAGGTTTCAAGCTGAGATATGCATTTTCTGCGATAATATTGGTGAGACTTCTGTCCGAAGTATGCAGAATCATCTAGATCGCTCGTTTGGAGCTATTTAATGCGAGAAACACGTTATCTGGTGTTTTCACCACTCCACAGTGCGTTTGATATGCAGAACCGGCGACATCTTGATTTTCGTGGTGTTTCCAGCTGGGATATGCATTTTCTGCGATAATCTTGGTGAGACTTCAGTCAGAAGTATGCAGAAAAATCGAGAGCGCTCTTTTCGAGCTATTTAATGCGAGAAACACGTTTTCTGGGGTTTTCACCACACCTCTGTTCGTTGGATATGCAGAACCGGAGATATCTTGGTTTTCCTGGGGTTTCAAGCTGAGATATGCATTTTCTGCGATAATCTTGGTGAGACTTCTGTCCGAAGTATGCAGAATCATCGGGATCGCTCTTTTCGAGCTATTTAATGCGAGGAACACGTTTTCTGGCGTTTTCACCACTCCACAGTGCGTTTGATATGTAGAGCCGCCGATAACTTGGTTTTCGTGGGGTTTCCAGCTGAAATATGCATTTTGTGCGATAATATTGGGGAGACTTCAGACAGAAGTATGCAGAATCATCGAGATCACAATTTTCGAGCTATTTAATGCGAGAAACACGTTATCTGGTGTTTTCACTACTCCACAGTTGGTTTGATATGCAGAACCGGAGATAATTTGGTTTTCGTGGGGTTTCAAGCTGAGATATGCATTTTCTGCGATAATCTTGGTGAGACTTCTGTCCGTAGTATGCAGAATCATCGCGATCGCTCTTATCGAGCTATTTAATGCGAGAAACACGTTATCTGGTGTTTTCAGCACTCCACAGTGCGTTTGATATGCAGAACCGGCGACATCTTGATGTTCGTGAGGTTTCAAGCTGAGATATGCATTTTCTGCGATAATATTGGTGAGACTTCTGTCCGAAGTATGCAGAATCATCGATATCGCTCTTTTAGAGCTATTTAATGCGAGCAACACGTTATGCGGTGTATTCACCACTCCACAGTACGTTAGACATGCAGAACCGGAGGTATCTTCGTTTCGGTCGGGTTTCAAGCTGAGGTATGCATTTTCTACGACAATATTGGTGCGACCTCTGTCAGAAGTATGCAGAACCTTCGAGAACGCTCTTTTCGAGCTACTTAATGCGAGAAACACGTTTTCTGGTGTTTTCACCACCCCACAGTGCGTTTGATATGCAGAACCGGCGACATCGTGGTTTTCGTCGGGTTTCAAGCTGAGATATGCATTTTCTGCGATAATATTGGTGAGACTTCTGTCCGAAGTATGCAGAATCATCGATATCGCTCTTTTCGAGCTAATTAATGCGAGAAACACGTTGTCTGGTGTTTTGACCACTCCACAGTGCGTTTGATATGTAGAGCCGCCGATAACTTGGTTTTCGTGGGGTTTCCAGCTGAAATATGCATTTTCTGCGATAATCTTGGTGTTTCATCTATGAGAAGTATGCAGAATCATCGAGAACGCTCCTTTCGAGCTAGTTAATGCGAGAGACACGTTAACTGGTGTTTTCACCACTCCACAGTGCGTATGATGTGCAGAACCGACGATATCCTGGTTTTCGTGGGGTTTCAAGCTCAGATATGCATTTTCTGCGATAATATTGGTGAGACTTCAGACACAAGTATGCAGAATCATCTAGATCACTCTTTTCGAGCTATTTAATGCGAGAAACACGTTATCCGGTGTTTTCACCACTCCACAGTGGGTTTGATATGCAGAACTGGCGACATCTTGGATTTCGTCGGGTTTCAAGCTGAGATATGCATTTTCTATGATAATCTTGGTGAGACTTCTGTCAGAAGTTTGCAGAATCATCTAGATCGCTCGTTTCGAGATATTTAATGCGAAAAAACAAGTTTTCTGGTGTTTTCACCACTCCACAGTGCGTCTGATATGCAGAACCGGCGACATCTTGATTTTCGTGGGGTTTCTAGCTGAGATATGCATTTTCTGCGAAAATATTGGTGAGACTTCTGTCCGAAGTATGCAGAGTCATCGAGATCGTACTTTTCGAGCTATTTAATGCGAGAAACACGTTTTCTGGGGTTTTCACCACTCCACAGTTGGTTTGATATGCAGAACCGGCGATGTTTGGTTTTCGTCGGGTTTCAAGTTGAGATATGCATTTTCTACGATAATCTTGGTGAAACATCTGTCCGAAGTATGCAGAATCATCAAGATCGCTCTTTTCGAGCTATTTAATGCGAAAAAACAAGTTTTCTGGTGTTTTCACCACTCCACAGTGCGTTTGATATGCAGAACCGGCGACATCTTGGATTTCGTCGGGGTTCAAGCTGAGATATGCAATTCCTGCGATAATCTTGGTGAGACTTCTGTCCGAAGTATGCTGAATCATCGAGATCGCTCGTTTCGAGCTATTTAATGCGAGAAACACGTTATCTGGTGTTTTCTCCACTCCACAGTGCGTTAGACATGCAGAACCGGAGGTATCTTCGTTTCGGTCGGGTTTCAAGCTGAGGTATGCATTTTCTACGACAATATTGGTGAGACCTCTGTCAGAAGTATGCAGAACCTTCGAGAACGCTCTTTTCGAGCTACTTAATGCGAGAAACACGTTTTCTGGTGTTTTCACCACCCCACAGTGCGTTTGATATGCAAAACCGGAGATATCTTGGTTTTCGTGGGGTTTCAAGCTGAGATATGCATTTTCTGCAATAATCTTGTTGAGACTTCTGTCCGAAGTATGCAGAAAAATCGAGAGCGCTCTTTTCGAGCTATTTAATGCGAGAAACACGTTTTCTGGGGTTTTCACCACACCTCTGTTCGTTGGATATGCAGAACCGGAGATATCTTGGTTTTCCTGGGGTTTCAAGCTGAGATATGCATTTTCTGCGACAATCTTGGTGAGACTTCAGTCCGAAGTATGCAGAATCATCGGGATCACTCTTATCGAGCTATTTAATGCGAGAAACACGTTTTCTGGCGATTTCACCACACCACTGTTCGTTGGATATGCAGAACCGGAGATATCTTGGTTTTCGTGGGGTGTCAAGCTGAAATATGCATTTTCTGCAATAATCTTGTTGAGACTTCTGTCCGAAGTATGCAGAAACATCGAGAGCGCTCTTTTCGAGCTATTTAATGCGAGAAACACGTTTTCTGGGGTTTTCACCACACCACAGTTCGTTGGATATGCAGAACCGGAGATATCTTGGTTTTCGTAGGGTTTCAAGCTGAAATATGCATTTTCTGCGATAATCTTGGTGAGACTTCTGTCCGATGTATGCAGAATCATCGAGATCGCTCTTTTCGAGCTATTTAATGCGAGAGACACGTTAACTGGTGTTTTCACCACTCCACAGTGCGTATGATGTGCAGAACCGACGATATCCTGGTTTTCGTGGGGTTTCAAGCTCAGATATGCATTTTCTGCGATAATATCGGTGAGACTTCAGACAGAAGTATGCAGAATCATCTAGATCACTCTTTTCGAGCTATTTAATGCGAGAAACACGTTATCCGGTGTTTTCACCACTCCACAGTGGGTTTGATATGCAGAACTGGCGACATCTTGGATTTCGTCGGGTTTCAAGCTGAGATATGCATTTTCTACGATAATCTTGATGAGACTTCTGTCAGAAGTTTGCAGAATCATCTAGATCGCTCGTTTCGAGATATTTAATGCGAAAAAACAAGTTTTCTGGTGTTTTCACCACTCCACAGTGCGTCTGATATGCAGAACCGGCGATATCTTGGTTTTCGTGGGGTTTCCAGCTGAGACATACATTTTCTGCGATAATCTTGGTGATTCTTCTGTCAGAAGTATGCAGAATCTTCGAGATCGCTCTATTCGAGCTATTTAATGCGAGAAACACGTTATCTGGTGTTTTCACTACTCCACAGTTGGTTTGATATGCAGAACCGGCGACATCTTGATTTTCGTGGGGTTTCTAGCTGAGATATGCATTTTCTGCGAAAATATTGGTGAGACTTCTGTCCGAAGTATGCAGAGTCATCGAGATCGTACTTTTCGAGCTATTTAATGCGAGAAACACGTTTTCTGGGGTTTTCACCACTCCACAGTTGGTTTGATATGCAGAACCGGCGATGTTTGGTTTTCGTCGGGTTTCAAGTTGAGATATGCATTTTCTACGATAATCTTGGAGAAACATCTGTCCGAAGTATGCAGAATCATCAAGATCGCTCTTTTCGAGCTATTTAATGCGAAAAAACAAGTTTTCTGGTGTTTTCACCACTCCACAGTGCGTTTGATATGCAGAACCGGCGACATCTTGGATTTCGTCGGGGTTCAAGCTGAGATATGCAATTCCTGCGATAATCTTGGTGAGAAATCTGTCCGAAGTATGCTTAATCATCGAGATCGCTCGTTTCCAGCTATTTAATGCGAGAAACACGTTATCTGGTGTTTTCACCACTCCACAGTGCGTGTGATATGCAGAACCGACGATATCCTGGTTTTCGTGGGGTTTCAAGCTCAGATGTGCATTTTCTGCGATAATCTTGGTGAGAAATCTGTCCGAAGTATGCTTAATCATCGAGATCGCTCGATTCCAGCTATTTAATGCGAGAAACACGTTATCTGGTGTTTTCACCACTCCACAGTTCGTTGGATGTGCAGAACCAGCGATATCTGGGTTTTCGTGGGGTTTCAAGCTGAGATATGCATTTTCTGCGATAATCTTGGTGAGACTTCTGTCCGAAGTATGCAGAAACATCGAGAGCGCTCTTTTCGAGATATCTGATGCGAGAAACACGTTATCTGGTGTTTTCACCACTCCGCAGTGCGTTTGATATGTAGAACCAGCGATATCTGGGTTTTCGTGGGGTTTCAAGCTGAGATATGCATTTTCTGCGATAATCTTGGTGAGACTTCTGTCCGAAGTATGCAGAAACATCGAGAGCGCTCTTTTCGAGCTATTTAATGCGAGAAACACGTTTTCTGGGGTTTTCACCACACCACAGTTCGTTGGATATGCAGAACCGGAGATATCTTGGTTTTCGTGGGGTTTCAAGCTGAGATATGCATTTTCTGCAATAATCTTGTTGAGACTTCTGTCCGAAGTATGCAGAAACATCGAGAGCGCTCTTTTCGAGCTATTTAATGCGAGAAACACGTTTTCTGGGGTTTTCACCACACCACAGTTCGTTGGATATGCAGAACCGGAGATATCTTGGTTTTCGTAGGGTTTCAAGCTGAAATATGCATTTTCTGCGATAATCTTGGTGAGACTTCTGTCCGATGTATGCAGAATCATCGAGATCGCTCTTTTCGAGCTATTTAATGCGAGAGACACGTTAACTGGTGTTTTCACCACTCCACAGTGCGTATGATGTGCAGAACCGACGATATCCTGGTTTTCGTGGGGTTTCAAGCTCAGATATGCATTTTCTGCGATAATATCGGTGAGACTTCAGACAGAAGTATGCAGAATCATCTAGATCACTCTTTTCGAGCTATTTAATGCGAGAAACACGTTATCCGGTGTTTTCACCACTCCACAGTGGGTTTGATATGCAGAACTGGCGACATCTTGGATTTCGTCGGGTTTCAAGCTGAGATATGCATTTTCTACGATAATCTTGATGAGACTTCTGTCAGAAGTTTGCAGAATCATCTAGATCGCTCGTTTCGAGATATTTAATGCGAAAAAACAAGTTTTCTGGTGTTTTCACCACTCCACAGTGCGTCTGATATGCAGAACCGGCGATATCTTGGTTTTCGTGGGGTTTCCAGCTGAGACATACATTTTCTGCGATAATCTTGGTGATTCTTCTGTCAGAAGTATGCAGAATCTTCGAGATCGCTCTATTCGAGCTATTTAATGCGAGAAACACGTTATCTGGTGTTTTCACTACTCCACAGTTGGTTTGATATGCAGAACCGGAGATAATTTGGTTTTCGTGGGGTTTCAAGCTGAGATATGCATTTTCTGCGATAATCTTGGTGAGACTTCTGTCCGTAGTATGCAGAATCATCGCGATCGCTCTTATCGAGCTATTTAATGCGAGAAACACGTTATCTGGTGTATTCAGCACTCCACAGTGCGTTTGATATGCAGAACCGGCGACATCTTGATGTTCGTGAGGTTTCAAGCTGAGATATGCATTTTCTGCGATAATATTGGTGAGACTTCTGTCCGAAGTATGCAGAATCATCTAGATCGCTCGTTTGGTGCTATTTAATGCGAGAAACACGTTATCTGGTGTTTTCACCACTCCACAGTGCGTTTGATATGCAGAACCGGCGACATCTTGATTTTCGTGGTGTTTCCAGCTGGGATATGCATTTTCTGCGATAATCTTGGTGAGACTTCAGTCAGAAGTATGCAGAAAAATCGAGAGCGCTCTTTTCGAGCTATTTAATGCGAGAAACACGTTTTCTGGGGTTTTCACCACACCTCTGTTCGTTGGATATGCAGAACCGGAGATATCTTGGTTTTCCTGGGGTTTCAAGCTGAGATATGCATTTTCTGCGGTAATCTTGGTGAGACTTCTGTCCGAAGTATGCAGAATCATCGGGATCGCTCTTTTCGAGCTATTAATGCGAGGAACACGTTTTCTGGCGTTTTCACCACTCCACAGTGCGTTTGATATGTAGAGCCGCCGATAACTTGGTTTTCGTGGGGTTTCCAGCTGAAATATGCATTTTGTGCGATAATATTGGGGAGACTTCAGACAGAAGTATGCAGAATCATCGAGATCACACTTTTCGAGCTATTTAATGCGAGAAACACGTTATCTGGTGTTTTCACTACTCCACAGTTGGTTTGATATGCAGAACCGGAGATAATTTGGTTTTCGTGGGGTTTCAAGCTGAGATATGCATTTTCTGCGATAATCTTGGTGAGACTTCTGTCCGTAGTATGCAGAATCATCGCGATCGCTCTTATCGAGCTATTTAATGCGAGAAACACGTTATCTGGTGTTTTCAGCACTCCACAGTGCGTTTGATATGCAGAACCGGCGACATCTTGATGTTCGTGAGGTTTCAAGCTGAGATATGCATTTTCTGCGATAATATTGGTGAGACTTCTGTCCGAAGTATGCAGAATCATCGATATCGCTCTTTTAGAGCTATTTAATGCGAGCAACACGTTATGTGGTGTATTCACCACTCCACAGTACGTTAGACATGCAGAACCGGAGGTATCTTCGTTTCGGTCGGGTTTCAAGCTGAGGTATGCATTTTCTACGACAATATTGGTGAGACCTCTGTCAGAAGTATGCAGAACCTTCGAGAACGCTCTTTTCGAGCTACTTAATGCAAGAAACACGTTTTCTGGTGTTTTCACCACCCCACAGTGCGTTTGATATGCAGAACCGGCGAAATCGTGGTTTTCGTCGGGTTTCAAGCTGAGATATGCATTTTCTGCGATAATATTGGTGAGACTTCTGTCCGAAGTATGCAGAATCATCGATATCGCTCTTTTCGAGCTATTTAATGCGAGAAACACGTTGTCTGGTGTTTTGACCACTCCACAGTGCGTTTGATATGTAGAGCCGCCGATAACTTGGTTTTCGTGGGGTTCCCAGCTGAAATATGCATTTTCTGCGATAATCTTGGTGTTTCATCTATGAGAAGTATGCAGAATCATCGAGAACGCTCCTTTCGAGCTAGTTAATGCGAGAAACACGTTTTCTGGTGTTTTCACCACTCCACAGTGCGTATGATGTGCAGAACCGACGATATCCTGGTTTTCGTGGGGTTTCAAGCTGAGATATGCATTTTCTACGATAATCTTGGTGAGACTTCTGTCAGAAGTTTGCAGAATCATCTAGATCGCTCGTTTCGAGATATTTAATGCGAAAAAACAAGTTTTCTGGTGTTTTCACCACTCCACAGTGCGTCTGATATGCAGAACCGGCGATATCTTGGTTTTCGTGGGGTTTCCAGCTGAGACATACATTTTCTGCGATAATCTTGGTGAGTCTTCTGTCAGAAGTATGCAGAATCTTCGAGATCGCTCTATTCGAGCTATTTAATTCGAGAAACACGTTATCTGGTTGTTTTCACCACTCCACAGTGCGTTTGATATGCAGAACCGGCGACATCTTGATTTTCGTGGGGTTTCTAGCTGAGATATGCATTTTCTGCGAAAATATTGGTGAGTCTTCTGTCCGAAGTATGCAGAGTCATCGAGATCGTACTTTTCGAGCTATTTAATGCGAGAAACACGTTTTCTGGGGTTTTCACCACTCCACAGTTGGTTTGATATGCAGAACCGGCGATGTTTGGTTTTCGTCGGGTTTCAAGTTGAGATATGCATTTTCTACGTTAATCTTGGTGAAACATCTGTCCGAAGTATGCAGAATCATCAAGATCGCTCTTTTCGAGCTATTTAATGCGAAAAAACAAGTTTTCTGGTGTTTTCACCACTCCACAGTGCGTTTGATATGCAGAACCGGCGACATCTTGGATTTCGTCGGGGTTCAAGCTGAGATATGCAATTCCTGCGATAATCTTGGTGAGAAATCTGTCCGAAGTATGCTTAATCATCGAGATCGCTCGTTTCCAGCTATTTAATGCGAGAAACACGTTATCTGGTGTTTTCACCACTCCACAGTGCGTGTGATATGCAGAACCGACGATATCCTGGTTTTCGTGGGGTTTCAAGCTCAGATGTGCATTTTCTGCGATAATCTTGGTGAGAAATCTGTCCGAAGTATGCTTAATCATCGAGATCGCTCGATTCCAGCTATTTAATGCGAGAAACACGTTATCTGGTGTTTTCACCACTCCACAGTTCGTTGGATGTGCAGAACCAGCGATATCTGGGTTTTCGTGGGGTTTCAAGCTGAGATATGCATTTTCTGCGATAATCTTGGTGAGACTTCTGTCCGAAGTATGCAGAAACATCGAGAGCGCTCTTTTCGAGATATCTAATGCGAGAAACACGTTATCTGGTGTTTTCACCACTCCGCAGTGCGTTTGATATGTAGAACCAGCGATATCTGGGTTTTCGTGGGGTTTCAAGCTGAGATATGCATTTTCTGCGATAATCTTGGTGAGACTTCTGTCCGAAGTATGCAGAAACATCGAGAGCGCTCTTTTCGAGCTATTTAATGCGAGAAACACGTTTTCTGGGGTTTTCACCACACCACAGTTCGTTGGATATGCAGAACCGGAGATATCTTGGTTTTCGTGGGGTTTCAAGCTGAGATATGCATTTTCTGCAATAATCTTGTTGAGACTTCTGTCCGAAGTATGCAGAAACATCGAGAGCGCTCTTTTCGAGCTATTTAATGCGAGAAACACGTTTTCTGGGGTTTTCACCACACCACAGTTCGTTGGATATGCAGAACCGGAGATATCTTGGTTTTCGTAGGGTTTCAAGCTGAAATATGCATTTTCTGCGATAATCTTGGTGAGACTTCTGTCCGATGTATGCAGAATCATCGAGATCGCTCTTTTCGAGCTATTTAATGCGAGAGACACGTTAACTGGTGTTTTCACCACTCCACAGTGCGTATGATGTGCAGAACCGACGATATCCTGGTTTTCGTGGGGTTTCAAGCTCAGATATGCATTTTCTGCGATAATATCGGTGAGACTTCAGACAGAAGTATGCAGAATCATCTAGATCACTCTTTTCGAGCTATTTAATGCGAGAAACACGTTATCCGGTGTTTTCACCACTCCACAGTGGGTTTGATATGCAGAACTGGCGACATCTTGGATTTCGTCGGGTTTCAAGCTGAGATATGCATTTTCTACGATAATCTTGATGAGACTTCTGTCAGAAGTTTGCAGAATCATCTAGATCGCTCGTTTCGAGATATTTAATGCGAAAAAACAAGTTTTCTGGTGTTTTCACCACTCCACAGTGCGTCTGATATGCAGAACCGGCGATATCTTGGTTTTCGTGGGGTTTCCAGCTGAGACATACATTTTCTGCGATAATCTTGGTGATTCTTCTGTCAGAAGTATGCAGAATCTTCGAGATCGCTCTATTCGAGCTATTTAATGCGAGAAACACGTTATCTGGTGTTTTCACTACTCCACAGTTGGTTTGATATGCAGAACCGGAGATAATTTGGTTTTCGTGGGGTTTCAAGCTGAGATATGCATTTTCTGCGATAATCTTGGTGAGACTTCTGTCCGTAGTATGCAGAATCATCGCGATCGCTCTTATCGAGCTATTTAATGCGAGAAACACGTTATCTGGTGTATTCAGCACTCCACAGTGCGTTTGATATGCAGAACCGGCGACATCTTGATGTTCGTGAGGTTTCAAGCTGAGATATGCATTTTCTGCGATAATATTGGTGAGACTTCTGTCCGAAGTATGCAGAATCATCTAGATCGCTCGTTTGGTGCTATTTAATGCGAGAAACACGTTATCTGGTGTTTTCACCACTCCACAGTGCGTTTGATATGCAGAACCGGCGACATCTTGATTTTCGTGGTGTTTCCAGCTGGGATATGCATTTTCTGCGATAATCTTGGTGAGACTTCAGTCAGAAGTATGCAGAAAAATCGAGAGCGCTCTTTTCGAGCTATTTAATGCGAGAAACACGTTTTCTGGGGTTTTCACCACACCTCTGTTCGTTGGATATGCAGAACCGGAGATATCTTGGTTTTCCTGGGGTTTCAAGCTGAGATATGCATTTTCTGCGGTAATCTTGGTGAGACTTCTGTCCGAAGTATGCAGAATCATCGGGATCGCTCTTTTCGAGCTATTAATGCGAGGAACACGTTTTCTGGCGTTTTCACCACTCCACAGTGCGTTTGATATGTAGAGCCGCCGATAACTTGGTTTTCGTGGGGTTTCCAGCTGAAATATGCATTTTGTGCGATAATATTGGGGAGACTTCAGACAGAAGTATGCAGAATCATCGAGATCACACTTTTCGAGCTATTTAATGCGAGAAACACGTTATCTGGTGTTTTCACTACTCCACAGTTGGTTTGATATGCAGAACCGGAGATAATTTGGTTTTCGTGGGGTTTCAAGCTGAGATATGCATTTTCTGCGATAATCTTGGTGAGACTTCTGTCCGTAGTATGCAGAATCATCGCGATCGCTCTTATCGAGCTATTTAATGCGAGAAACACGTTATCTGGTGTTTTCAGCACTCCACAGTGCGTTTGATATGCAGAACCGGCGACATCTTGATGTTCGTGAGGTTTCAAGCTGAGATATGCATTTTCTGCGATAATATTGGTGAGACTTCTGTCCGAAGTATGCAGAATCATCGATATCGCTCGTTTAGAGCTATTTAATGCGAGCAACACGTTATGTGGTGTATTCACCACTCCACAGTACGTTAGACATGCAGAACCGGAGGTATCTTCGTTTCGGTCGGGTTTCAAGCTGAGGTATGCATTTTCTACGACAATATTGGTGAGACCTCTGTCAGAAGTATGCAGAACCTTCGAGAACGCTCTTTTCGAGCTACTTAATGCAAGAAACACGTTTTCTGGTGTTTTCACCACCCCACAGTGCGTTTGATATGCAGAACCGGCGAAATCGTGGTTTTCGTCGGGTTTCAAGCTGAGATATGCATTTTCTGCGATAATATTGGTGAGACTTCTGTCCGAAGTATGCAGAATCATCGATATCGCTCTTTTCGAGCTATTTAATGCGAGAAACACGTTGTCTGGTGTTTTGACCACTCCACAGTGCGTTTGATATGTAGAGCCGCCGATAACTTGGTTTTCGTGGGGTTCCCAGCTGAAATATGCATTTTCTGCGATAATCTTGGTGTTTCATCTATGAGAAGTATGCAGAATCATCGAGAACGCTCCTTTCGAGCTAGTTAATGCGAGAAACACGTTTTCTGGTGTTTTCACCACTCCACAGTGCGTATGATGTGCAGAACCGACGATATCCTGGTTTTCGTGGGGTTTCAAGCTGAGATATGCATTTTCTACGATAATCTTGGTGAGACTTCTGTCAGAAGTTTGCAGAATCATCTAGATCGCTCGTTTCGAGATATTTAATGCGAAAAAACAAGTTTTCTGGTGTTTTCACCACTCCACAGTGCGTCTGATATGCAGAACCGGCGATATCTTGGTTTTCGTGGGGTTTCCAGCTGAGACATACATTTTCTGCGATAATCTTGGTGAGTCTTCTGTCAGAAGTATGCAGAATCTTCGAGATCGCTCTATTCGAGCTATTTAATTCGAGAAACACGTTATCTGGTTGTTTTCACCACTCCACAGTGCGTTTGATATGCAGAACCGGCGACATCTTGATTTTCGTGGGGTTTCTAGCTGAGATATGCATTTTCTGCGAAAATATTGGTGAGTCTTCTGTCCGAAGTATGCAGAGTCATCGAGATCGTACTTTTCGAGCTATTTAATGCGAGAAACACGTTTTCTGGGGTTTTCACCACTCCACAGTTGGTTTGATATGCAGAACCGGCGATGTTTGGTTTTCGTCGGGTTTCAAGTTGAGATATGCATTTTCTACGTTAATCTTGGTGAAACATCTGTCCGAAGTATGCAGAATCATCAAGATCGCTCTTTTCGAGCTATTTAATGCGAAAAAACAAGTTTTCTGGTGTTTTCACCACTCCACAGTGCGTTTGATATGCAGAACCGGCGACATCTTGGATTTCGTCGGGGTCCAAGCTGAGATATGCAATTCCTGCGATAATCTTGGTGAGACTTCTGTCCGAAGTATGCTGAATCATCGAGATCGCTCGTTTCGAGCTATTTAATGCGAGAAACACGTTATCTGGTGTTTTCTCCACTCCACAGTGCGTATGATGTGCAGAACCAACGATATCCTGCTTTTCGTGGGGTTTCAAGCTCAGATATGCATTTTGTGCGATAATATTGGGGAGACTTCAGACAGAAGTATGCAGAATCATCGAGATCACACTTTTCGAGCCATTTAATGCGAGAAACACGTTATCTGGGGTTTTCACTACTCCACAGTTGGTTTGATATGCAGAACCGGAGATAATTTGGTTTTCGTGGGGTTTCAAGCTGAGATATGCATTTTCTGCGATAATCTTGGTGAGACTTCTGTCCGTAGTATGCAGAATCATCGCGATCGCTCTTATCGAGCTATTTAATGCGAGAAGCACGTTATCTGGTGTTTTCAGCACTCCACAGTGCGTTTGATATGCAGAACCGGCGACATCTTGATGTTCGTGAGGTTTCAAGCTGAGATATGCATTTTCTGCGATAATATTGGTGAGACTTCTGTCCGTAGTATGCAGAATCATCGCGATCGCTCTTATCGAGCTATTTAATGCGAGAAACACGTTATCTGGTGTTTTCAGCACTCCACAGTGCGTTTGATATGCAGAACCGGCGACATCTTGATGTTCGTGAGGTTTCAAGCTGAGATATGCATTTTCTGCGATAATATTGGTGAGACTTCTGTCCGAAGTATGCAGAATCATCGATATCGCTCTTTTAGAGCTATTTAATGCGAGCAACACGTTATGTGGTGTATTCACCACTCCACAGTACGTTAGACATGCAGAACCGGAGGTATCTTCGTTTCGGTCGGGTTTCAAGCTGAGGTATGCATTTTCTACGACAATATTGGTGAGACCTCTGTCAGAAGTATGCAGAACATTCGAGAACGCTCTTTTCGAGCTACTTAATGCGAGAAACACGTTTTCTGGTGCTTTCACCACCCCACAGTGCGTTTGATATGCAAAACCGGAGATATCTTGGTTTTCGTGGGGTTTCAAGCTGAGATATGCATTTTCTGCATTAATCTTGTTGAGACTTCTGTCCGAAGTATGCAGAAAAATCGAGAGCGCTCTTTTCGAGCTATTTAATGCGAGAAACACGTTTTCTGGGGTTTTCACCACACCTCTGTTCGTTGGATATGCAGAACCGGAGATATCTTGGTTTTCCTGGGGTTTCAAGCTGAGATATGCATTTTCTGCGACAATCTTGGTGAGACTTCTGTCCGAAGTATGCAGAATCATCGGGATCGCTCTTATCGAGCTATTTAATGCGAGAAACACGTTTTCTGGCGATTTCACCACACCACTGTTCGTTGGATATGCAGAACCGGAGATATCTTGGTTTTCGTGGGGTGTCAAGCTGAAATATGCATTTTCTGCGATAATCTTGGTGAGACTTCTGTCCGATGTATGCAGAAACATCGAGATCGATCTTTTCGAGCTATTTAATGCGAGAAACACGTTATCCGGTGTTTTCACCACTCCACAGTGGGTTTGATATGCAGAACCGGCGATGTTTGGTTTTCGTCGGGTTTCAAGTTGAGATATGCATTTTCTACGATAATCTTGGAGAAACATCTGTCCGAAGTATGCAGAATCATCAAGATCGCTCTTTTCGAGCTATTTAATGCGAAAAAACAAGTTTTCTGGTGTTTTCACCACTCCACAGTGCGTTTGATATGCAGAACCGGCGACATCTTGGATTTCGTCGGGGTTCAAGCTGAGATATGCAATTCCTGCGATAATCTTGGTGAGAAATCTGTCCGAAGTATGCTTAATCATCGAGATCGCTCGTTTCCAGCTATTTAATGCGAGAAACACGTTATCTGGTGTTTTCACCACTCCACAATGCGTGTGATATGCAGAACCGACGATATCCTGGTTTTCGTGGGGTCTCAAGCTCAGATGTGCATTTTCTGCGATATTCTTGGTGAGAAATCTGTCCGAAGTATGCTTAATCATCGAGATCGCTCGTTTCCAGCTATTTAATGCGAGAAACACGTTATCTGGTGTTTCCACCACTCCACCGTGCGTTTGATATGCAGAACCGGCGACATCTTGGATTTCGTCGGGGTTCAAGCTGAGATATGCATTTTCTACGATAATCTTGGTGAGACTTCTGTCAGAAGTATGCAGAATCATCGGGATCGCTTTTTTCGAGATATCTAATGCGAGAAACACGTTATCTGGTGTTTTCACCACTCCGCAGTGCGTTTGATATGTAGAACCAGCGATATCTGGGTTTTCGTGGGGTTTCAAGCTGAGATATGCATTTTCTGCGATAATCTTGGTGAGACTTCTGTCCGAAGTATGCAGAAACATCGAGAGCGCTCTTTTCGAGCTATTTAATGCGAGAAACACGTTTTCTGGGGTTTTCACCACACCACAGTTCGTTGGATATGCAGAACCGGAGATATCTTGGTTTTCGTGGGGTTTCAAGCTGAGATATGCATTTTCTGCAATAATCTTGTTGAGACTTCTGTCCGAAGTATGCAGAAAAATCGAGATCGATCTTTTCGAGCTATTTAATGCGAGAAACACGTTATCCGGTGTTTTCACCACTCCACAGTGGGTTTGATATGCAGAACCGGCGACATCTTGATTTTCGTGGGGTTTCTAGCTGAGATATGCATTTTCTGCGAAAATATTGGTGAGACTTCTGTCCGAAGTATGCAGAGTCATCGAGATCGTACTTTTCGAGCTATTTAATGCGAGAAACACGTTTTCTGGGGTTTTCACCACTCCACAGTTGGTTTGATATGCAGAACCGGCGATGTTTGGTTTTCGTCGGGTTTCAAGTTGAGATATGCATTTTCTACGATAATCTTGGAGAAACATCTGTCCGAAGTATGCAGAATCATCAAGATCGCTCTTTTCGAGCTATTTAATGCGAAAAAACAAGTTTTCTGGTGTTTTCACCACTCCACAGTGCGTTTGATATGCAGAACCGGCGACATCTTGGATTTCGTCGGGGTTCAAGCTGAGATATGCAATTCCTGCGATAATCTTGGTGAGAAATCTGTCCGAAGTATGCTTAATCATCGAGATCGCTCGTTTCCAGCTATTTAATGCGAGAAACACGTTATCTGGTGTTTTCACCACTCCACAGTGCGTGTGATATGCAGAACCGACGATATCCTGGTTTTCGTGGGGTTTCAAGCTCAGATGTGCATTTTCTGCGATATTCTTGGTGAGAAATCTGTCCGAAGTATGCTTAATCATCGAGATCGCTCGTTTCCAGCTATTTAATGCGAGAAACACGTTATCTGGTGTTTCCACCACTCCACAGTGCGTTTGATATGCAGAACCGGCGACATCTTGGATTTCGTCGGGGTTCAAGCTGAGATATGCATTTTCTACGATAATCTTGGTGAGACTTCTGTCAGAAGTATGCAGAATCATCGGGATCGCTTTTTTCGAGATATCTAATGCGAGAAACACGTTATCTGGTGTTTTCACCACTCCGCAGTGCGTTTGATATGCAGAACCGGCGATGTTTGGTTTTCGTCGGGTTTCAAGTTGAGATATGCATTTTCTACGATAATCTTGGAGAAACATCTGTCCGAAGTATGCAGAATCATCAAGATCGCTCTTTTCGAGCTATTTAATGCGAAAAAACAAGTTTTCTGGTGTTTTCACCACTCCACAGTGCGTTTGATATGCAGAACCGGCGACATCTTGGATTTCGTCGGGGTTCAAGCTGAGATATGCAATTCCTGCGATAATCTTGGTGAGAAATCTGTCCGAAGTATGCTTAATCATCGAGATCGCTCGTTTCCAGCTATTTAATGCGAGAAACACGTTATCTGGTGTTTTCACCACTCCACAGTGCGTGTGATATGCAGAACCGACGATATCCTGGTTTTCGTGGGGTCTCAAGCTCAGATGTGCATTTTCTGCGATATTCTTGGTGAGAAATCTGTCCGAAGTATGCTTAATCATCGAGATCGCTCGTTTCCAGCTATTTAATGCGAGAAACACGTTATCTGGTGTTTCCACCACTCCACCGTGCGTTTGATATGCAGAACCGGCGACATCTTGGATTTCGTCGGGGTTCAAGCTGAGATATGCATTTTCTACGATAATCTTGGTGAGACTTCTGTCAGAAGTATGCAGAATCATCGGGATCGCTTTTTTCGAGATATCTAATGCGAGAAACACGTTATCTGGTGTTTTCACCACTCCGCAGTGCGTTTGATATGTAGAACCAGCGATATCTGGGTTTTCGTGGGGTTTCAAGCTGAGATATGCATTTTCTGCGATAATCTTGGTGAGACTTCTGTCCGAAGTATGCAGAAACATCGAGAGCGCTCTTTTCGAGCTATTTAATGCGAGAAACACGTTTTCTGGGGTTTTCACCACACCACAGTTCGTTGGATATGCAGAACCGGAGATATCTTGGTTTTCGTGGGGTTTCAAGCTGAGATATGCATTTTCTGCAATAATCTTGTTGAGACTTCTGTCCGAAGTATGCAGAAAAATCGAGATCGATCTTTTCGAGCTATTTAATGCGAGAAACACGTTATCCGGTGTTTTCACCACTCCACAGTGGGTTTGATATGCAGAACCGGCGACATCTTGATTTTCGTGGGGTTTCTAGCTGAGATATGCATTTTCTGCGAAAATATTGGTGAGACTTCTGTCCGAAGTATGCAGAGTCATCGAGATCGTACTTTTCGAGCTATTTAATGCGAGAAACACGTTTTCTGGGGTTTTCACCACTCCACAGTTGGTTTGATATGCAGAACCGGCGATGTTTGGTTTTCGTCGGGTTTCAAGTTGAGATATGCATTTTCTACGATAATCTTGGAGAAACATCTGTCCGAAGTATGCAGAATCATCAAGATCGCTCTTTTCGAGCTATTTAATGCGAAAAAACAAGTTTTCTGGTGTTTTCACCACTCCACAGTGCGTTTGATATGCAGAACCGGCGACATCTTGGATTTCGTCGGGGTTCAAGCTGAGATATGCAATTCCTGCGATAATCTTGGTGAGAAATCTGTCCGAAGTATGCTTAATCATCGAGATCGCTCGTTTCCAGCTATTTAATGCGAGAAACACGTTATCTGGTGTTTTCACCACTCCACAGTGCGTGTGATATGCAGAACCGACGATATCCTGGTTTTCGTGGGGTTTCAAGCTCAGATGTGCATTTTCTGCGATATTCTTGGTGAGAAATCTGTCCGAAGTATGCTTAATCATCGAGATCGCTCGTTTCCAGCTATTTAATGCGAGAAACACGTTATCTGGTGTTTCCACCACTCCACAGTGCGTTTGATATGCAGAACCGGCGACATCTTGGATTTCGTCGGGGTTCAAGCTGAGATATGCATTTTCTACGATAATCTTGGTGAGACTTCTGTCAGAAGTATGCAGAATCATCGGGATCGCTTTTTTCGAGATATCTAATGCGAGAAACACGTTATCTGGTGTTTTCACCACTCCGCAGTGCGTTTGATATGTAGAACCAGCGATATCTGGGTTTTCGTGGGGTTTCAAGCTGAGATATGCATTTTCTGCGATAATCTTGGTGAGACTTCTGTCCGAAGTATGCAGAAACATCGAGAGCGCTCTTTTCGAGCTATTTAATGCGAGAAACACGTTTTCTGGGGTTTTCACCACACCACAGTTCGTTGGATATGCAGAACCGGAGATATCTTGGTTTTCGTGGGGTTTCAAGCTGAGATATGCATTTTCTGCAATAATCTTGTTGAGACTTCTGTCCGAAGTATGCAGAAAAATCGAGAGCGCTCTTTTCGAGCTATTTAATGCGAGAAACACGTTTTCTGGGGTTTTCACCACACCACTGTTCGTTGGATATGCAGAACCGGAGATATCTTGGTTTTCGTGGGGTTTCAAGCTGAAATATGCATTTTCTGCGATAATCTTGGTGAGACTTCTGTCCGATGTATGCAGAATCATCGAGATCGCTCTTTTCGAGCTATTTAATGCGAGAGACACGTTAACTGGTGTTTTCACCACTCCACAGTGCGTATGATGTGCAGAACCGACGATATCCTGGTTTTCGTGGGGTTTCAAGCTCAGATATGCATTTTCTGCGATAATATTGGTGAGACTTCAGACAGAAGTATGCAGAATCATCTAGATCACTCTTTTCGAGCTATTTAATGCGAGAAACACGTTATCCGGTGTTTTCACCACTCCACAGTGGGTTTGATATGCAGAACTGGCGACATCTTGGATTTCGTCGGGTTTCAAGCTGAGATATGCATTTTCTACGATAATCTTGGTGAGACTTCTGTCAGAAGTTTGCAGAATCATCTAGATCGCTCGTTTCGAGATATTTAATGCGAAAAACAAGTTTTCTGGTGTTTTCACCACTCCACAGTGCGTCTGATATGCAGAACCGGCGATATATTGGTTTTCGTGGGGTTTCCAGCTGAGACATACATTTTCTGCGATAATCTTGGTGAGTCTTCTGTCAGAAGTATGCAGAATCTTCGAGATCGCTCTATTCGAGCTATTTAATGCGAGAAACACGTTATCTGGTGTTTTCACTACTCCACAGTTGGTTTGATATGCAGAACCGGAGATAATTTGGTTTTCGTGGGGTTTCAAGCTGAGGTATGCATTTTCTGCGATAATCTTGGTGAGACTTCTGTCCGTAGTATGCAGAATCATCGCGATCGCTCTTATCGAGCTATTTAATGCGAGAAACACGTTATCTGGTGTTTTCAGCACTCCACAGTGCGTCTGATATGCAGAACCGGCGATATATTGGTTTTCGTGGGGTTTCCAGCTGAGACATACATTTTCTGCGATAATCTTGGTGAGTCTTCTGTCAGAAGTATGCAGAATCTTCGAGATCGCTCTATTCGAGCTATTTAATGCGAGAAACACGTTATCTGGTGTTTTCACTACTCCACAGTTGGTTTGATATGCAGAACCGGAGATAATTTGGTTTTCGTGGGGTTTCAAGCTGAGATATGCATTTTCTGCGATAATCTTGGTGAGACTTCTGTCCGTAGTATGCAGAATCATCGCGATCGCTCTTATCGAGCTATTTAATGCGAGAAACACGTTATCTGGTGTTTTCAGCACTCCACAGTGCGTTTGATATGCAGAACCGGCGACATCTTGATGTTCGTGAGGTTTCAAGCTGAGATATGCATTTTCTGCGATAATATTGGTGAGACTTCTGTCCGAAGTATGCAGAATCATCGCGATCGCTCTTATCGAGCTATTTAATGCGAGAAACACGTTATCTGGTGTTTTCAGCACTCCACAGTGCGTTTGACATGCAGAACCGGCGACACATTGATGTTCGTGAGGTTTCAAGCTGAGATATACATTTTCTGCGATAATATTGGTGAGACTTCTGTCCGAAGTATGCAGAATCATCGATATCGCTCTTTTAGAGCTATTTAATGCGAGCAACACGTTATGTGGTGTATTCACCACTCCACAGTACGTTAGACATGCAGAACCGGAGGTATCTTCGTTTCGGTCGGGTTTCAAGCTGAGGTATGCATTTTCTACGACAATATTGGTGAGACCTCTGTCAGAAGTATGCAGAACCTTCGAGAACGCTCTTTTCGAGCTACTTAATGCGAGAAACACGTTGTCTGGTGTTTTGACCACTCCACAGTGCGTTTGATATGTAGAGCCGCCGATAACTTGGTTTTCGTGGGGTTCCCAGCTGAAATATGCATTTTCTGCGATAATCTTGGTGTTTCATCTATGAGAAGTATGCAGAATCATCGAGAACGCTCCTTTCGAGCTAGTTAATGCGAGAAACACGTTTTCTGGTGTTTTCACCACTCCACAGTGCGTATGATGTGCAGAACCGACGATATCCTGGTTTTCGTGGGGTTTCAAGCTCAGATATGCATTTTCTGCGATAATATTGGTGAGACTTCAGACAGAAGTATGCAGAATCATCTAGATCACTCTTTTCGAGCTATTTAATGCGAGAAACACGTTATCCGGTGTTTTCACCACTCCACAGTGGGTTTGATATGCAGAACTGGCAACATCTTGGATTTCGTCGGGTTTCAAGCTGAGATATGCATTTTCTACGATAATCTTGGTGAGACTTCTGTCAGAAGTTTGCAGAATCATCTAGATCGCTCGTTTCGAGATATTTAATGCGAAAAAACAAGTTTTCTGGTGTTTTCACCACTCCACAGTGCGTCTGATATGCAGAACCGGCGATATCTTGGTTTTCGTGGGGTTTCCAGCGGAGACATACATTTTCTGCGATAATCTTGGTGAGTCTTCTGTCAGAAGTATGCAGAATCTTCGAGATCGCTCTATTCGAGCTATTTAATGCGAGAAACACGTTATCTGGTTGTTTTCACCACTCCACAGTGCGTTTGATATGCAGAACCGGCGACATCTTGATTTTCGTGGGGTTTCTAGCTGAGATATGCATTTTCTGCGAAAATATTGGTGAGTCTTCTGTCCGAAGTATGCAGAGTCATCGAGATCGTACTTTTCGAGCTATTTAATGCGAGAAACACGTTTTCTGGGGTTTTCACCACTCCACAGTTGGTTTGATATGCAGAACCGGCGATGTTTGGTTTTCGTCGGGTTTCAAGTTGAGATATGCATTTTCTACGATAATCTTGGTGAAACATCTGTCCGAAGTATGCAGAATCATCAAGATCGCTCTTTTCGAGCTATTTAATGCGAAAAAACAAGTTTTCTGGTGTTTTCACCACTCCACAGTGCGTTTGATATGCAGAACCGGCGACATCTTGGATTTCGTCGGGGTTCAAGCTGAGATATGCAATTCCTGCGATAATCTTGGTGAGACTTCTGTCCGAAGTATGCTGAATCATCGAGATCGCTCGTTTCGAGCTATTTAATGCGAGAAACACGTTATCTGGTGTTTTCTCCACTCCACAGTGCGTATGATGTGCAGAACCAACGATATCCTGCTTTTCGTGGGGTTTCAAGCTCAGATATGCATTTTGTGCGATAATAATGGGGAGACTTCAGACAGAAGTATGCAGAATCATCGAGATCACACTTTTCGAGCTATTTAATGCGAGAAACACTTTATCTGGGGTTTTCACTACTCCACAGTTGGTTTGATATGCAGAACCGGAGATAATTTGGTTTTCGTGGGGTTTCAAGCTGAGATATGCATTTTCTGCGATAATCTTGGTGAGACTTCTGTCCGTAGTATGCAGAATCATCGCGATCGCTCTTATCGAGCTACTTAATGCGAGAAACACGTTATCTGGTTGTTTTCACCACTCCACAGTGCGTTTGACATGCAGAACCGGAGATATCTTGGTTTCGGTCGGGTTTCAGGCTGAGATATGCATTTTCTACGATAATCTTGGTGAGAATCTGTCAGAAGTATGCAGAATCTTCGAGGACGCTCTTTTCGAGCTATTTAATGCGAGAAACACGTTTTCTGGTGTATTCACCACTCCACAGTGCGTTTGATATGCAGAACCAGCGATATCTTGGCTTTCGTGGGGTTTCAAGCAGAGATATGCATTTTCTGCGATAACCTTGGTGAGACTGCAGTCAGAAGAATGCAGAATCATCTAGATCGCTCGTTTCGAGCTATTTAATGCGAGAAACACGTTATCTGGTGTTTTCACCACTCCACAGTGCATTTGATATGCAGAACCGGCGACATCTTGATTTTCGTGAGGTTTCTAACTGAGATATGCGCTTTCTGCGATAATATTGGTGAGACTTCAGTCAGAAGAATGCAGAATCATCTAGATCGCTCGTTTCGAGCTATTTAATGCGAGAAACACGTTATCTGGTGTTTTCACCACTCCACAGTGCGTTTGATATGCAGTACCAGCGATATCTTGGTTTTCGTGGGGTTTCAAGCTGAGATATGAATTTTTAAGGATAATCTTATGAGACTTCTGTTCGAAGTATGCAGAATCATCGAGATCGCTCTGCTCGAGCTATTTAATGCGACAAAACGTTATCCGGTGTTTTCACCACTCCACAGTGCGTATGATATGCAGAACCGACGATATCTTGGTTTCGGTCGGGTTTCAAGCTGAGATATGCATTTTCTGCGATAATCTTGGTGAGACTTCAGTCAGAAGTATGATGAATAATCGAGATCGCTCTTTTCGAGCTATTTAATGCGAGCAGCACGTTATCTGGTGTTTTGGCCACTCCACAGTGCGTTTGATATGCAGAACCTGCGATATCTTGGCTTTTGTGGGGTTTCAAGCTGAGATATGCATTTTCTGCGATAAGCTTGGTGAGACATTTGTCCGAAGTATTCAGCAACATCGGGAGCGCTCTTTTCGAGCTATTTAATGCGAGAAACACGTTTTCTGGTGTATTCACCACTCCACAGTACGTTTGACATGCAGAACCGGAGATATCTTGATTTTCGTGGTTTTTCCAGCTGAGATATGCATTTTCAGCGATAATCTTGGTGAGACTTCTGTCCGAAGTGTGCAGAATCATCTAGATCGCTCTTTTCAAGCTATTTAATGCGAGGAACACGTTATCTGGGGCTCTCACCACACCACAGTTCGTTGGATACGCAGAACAGGTGATATCTTGGGTTTCGTGTGGTTTCAAGCTGAGATATGCATTTTCTGCGATAAACTTGGTGAGACTTCTGTCCGAAGTATACAGAATCATCGACATTGCTTTTCTCGAGATATTTAATGCGAGAAACACGTTATCTGGTGTTTTCACCACTCCACAGTGCGTTTGATACGCAGAACCGGCGACATCTTGATTTTCGTGAGGTTTCTAACTGAGATATGCGTTTTCTGCGATAATATTGGTGAGACTTCAGTCAGAAGAATGCAGAACCATCTAGATCGCTCTTTTCGAGCTATTTAATGCGAGCAGCACGTTATCTGGTGTTTTGGCCACTCCACAGTGCGTTTGATATGCAGAACCGGAGATATCTTGGTTTCGGTCGGGTTTCAAGCTGAGATATGCATTTTCTACGATAATCTTGGAGAGAATCTGTCAGAAGTATGCAGAATCTTCGAGGACGCTCTTTTCGAGCTATTTAATGCGAGAAACACGTTTTTGGGGGTTTTCACTACTCCACAGTTCTTTGAATATGCAGAACAGGAGATATCTTGGTTTGCGTGGGGTTTCAAGCAGAGATATGCATTTTCTACGATAATCTTGGTGAGACTTCTGTCCGAAGTAAGCAGAATCATCGAGATCGCTCTTTTCGAGCTACTTAATGCGAGAAACACGTTTTCTGGTGTATTCACCACTCCACAGTACGTTTGACATGCAGAACCGGAGATATCCTGGTTTCGGTCGGGTTTCAAGCTGAGATATGCTTTTCTACGATAATCTTGGTGAGTCTTCTGTCAGCAGTATGCAGAATCATCGAGATCGCTCTTTTCGAGCTATTTAATGGAGAAACACGTTATCAGGTGTATTGACCACTCCACAGGGCGTTTGATATGCGGAACCGGCGCCATCTTGATTTTCGTGAGGTTTCAAGCTGAGATATGCATTTTCTGCGGTAATCTTGATGAGACATCAGTCAGAAGTATGCAGAATCATCGAGATCGCTCTTTTCGAGCTATTTAATGGAGAAACACGTTATCTGGTGTATTGACCACTCCACAGTGCGTTTGATATGCGGAACCGGCGCCATCTTGATTTTCGTGAGGTTTCAAGCTGAGATATGCATTTTCTGCGATAATATTGGTGAGAGTTCAGTCAGAAGTATGCAGGATCATCTAGATCGCTCGGTTCGAGCTATTTAATGCGAGAAACACGTTGTCTGGTTGTTTTCACCACTCCACGGTGCGTTTGATATGCAGAACCGGCGATATCTTGATTTTCGTGGTGTTTCCAGCTGAGATATGCATTTTCTTCGATAATCTTGGTGAGTCTTCTGTCAGCAGTATGCAGAATCATCGAGATCGCTCTTTTCGAGCTATTTAATGGAGAAACACGTTATCAGGTGTATTGACCACTCCACAGTGCGTTTGATATGCGGAACCGGCGCCATCTTGATTTTCGTGACGTTTCAAGCTGAAATATGCATTTTCTGCGATAATATTGGTGAGAGTTCAGTCAGAAGTATGCAGGATCATCTAGATCGCTCGTTTCGAGCTATTTAATGCGAGAAACACGTTGTCTGGTTGTTTTCACCACTCCACGGTGCGTTTGATATGCAGAACCGGCGACATCTTGGGTTTCTTCGGGGTTCGAGCTGAGAAATGCATTTTCTGCGATAATATTGGTGAGACTTCAGTCAGAAGTATGCAGATTCATCTAGATCGCTCGTTTCTAGCTATTTAATGCGAGAAACACGTTATCTGGTGTTTTCACCACTCCACAGTGCGTTTGATATGCAGAACCGGCGACATCTTGATTTTCGTGACGTTTCTAGCTGAGATATGCATTTTCTGCGATAATATTGGTGAGACTTCATTCAGAAGTATGCAGAATCATCTAGATCGCTCTTGTCGAGCTATTTAATGCAAAAAAACAAGTTTCCCGGTGTTTTCAACATTCCACAGTGCGTTTGATATGCAGAACTGGCGATATCTTGATTTTCGTGGTGTTTCCAGCTGAGATTTGCATTTTCTGCGATAATCTTGGTGAGTCTTCTGTCAGAAGTATGCAGAATCATCAAGATTGCACTTTTCGAGCCATTTAATGCGAGAAACACGTTTTCTGGTGTATTCACCACTCCACAGAGCGTTTGATATGCAGAACCGGCGATATCTTGATATTCGTGGTGTTTCCAGCTGAGATATGCATTTTCTGCGATAATAGTGGTGAGACTTCTGCCCGAAGTATGCTTAATCATCGTGATCGCTCGTTTCTAGCTATTTAATGCGAGAAACACGTTATCTGGTGTTTTCACCACTCCACAGTGCGTTTGATATGCAGAACCGGCGACATCATGGCTGTCGTCGGGCATCAAGCTGAGATATGCATTTTCTGCGATAATCTTGGTGAGACATCAGTCAGAAGTATGCAGAATCATCGAGATCGCTCTTTTCGAGCTATTTAATGGAGAAACACGTTATCTGGTGTATTGACCACTCCACAGTGCGTTTGATATGCGGAACCGGCGCCATCTTGATTTTCGTGAGGTTTCAAGCTGAAATATGCATTTTCTGCGATAATATTGGTGAGAGTTCAGTCAGAAGTATGCAGGATCATCTAGATCGCTCGTTTCGAGCTATTTAATGCGAGAAACACGTTGTCTGGTTGTTTTCACCACTCCACGGTGCGTTTGATATGCAGAACCGGCGACATCTTGGGTTTCTTCGGGGTTCGAGCTGAGAAATGCATTTTCTGCGATAATATTGGTGAGACTTCAGTCAGAAGTATGCAGATTCATCTAGATCGCTCGTTTCTAGCTATTTAATGCGAGAAACACGTTATCTGGTGTTTTCACCACTCCACAGTGCGTTTGATATGCAGAACCGGCGACATCATGGCTGTCGTCGGGCATCAAGCTGAGATATGCATTTTCTGCGATAATCTTGGTGAGACATCAGTCAGAAGTATGCAGAATCATCGAGATCGCTCTTTTCGAGTTATTTAATGCGAGAAACACATTTTCTGGTGTATTCACCACTCCACAGAGCGTCTGATATGCAGAACTGGCGATATCTTGATATTCGTGGTGTTTCCAGCTGAGATATGCATTTTCTGCGATTATCATGGTGAGTCTTCTGTCAGCAGTATGCAGAATCATCTAGATTGCACTTTTCGAGCTATTTAATGCGAGAAACACGTTATCTGGTGTTTTCACCACTCCACAGTGCGTTTGATATGCAGAACCGGCGATATCTTGATTTTCGTGGTGTTTCCAGCTGAGATATGCATTTTCTGCGATAATCTTGGTGAGACTTCTGTCCGAAGTATGCAGAATCATCGAGATCGCTCTTTTCGAGCTATTTAATGCGAGAAACACGTTTTCTGGTGTATTCATCACTCCACAGAGCGTTTGATATGCAGAACCGGCGATATCTTGATATTCGTGGTGTTTCCAGCTGAGATATGCATTTTCTGCGATAATCTTGGTGAGTCTTCTGTCAGAAGTATGCAGAATCATCTAGATTGCACTTTTCGAGCTATTTAATGCGAGAAACACGTTATCTGGTGTTTTCACCACTCCACAGTGCGTTTGATATGCAGAACCGGCGACATCTTGGCTTTCGTCGGGTTTCAAGCTGAGATATGCATTTTCTGCATTAATCTTGGTGAGACATCAGTCAGAAGTATGCAGAATCATCTAGATCGCTCGTTTCGAGCTGCTTAATGCGAGAAACACGTTTTCTGGTGTTTTCACCTATCCTCAGTGCGTTTGATATGCAGAACCGGCGACATCTTTGGTTTCGTCGGGGTTCAAGCTGAGATATGCATTTTCTGCGATAATATTGGTGAGACTTCAGTCAGAAGTATGCAGAATCATCTAGATCGCTCGTTTCTAGCTATTGAATGCGAGAAACACGTTATCTGGTGTTTTCACCACTCCACAGTGCGTTTGATATGCAGAACCGGCGACATCATGGCTGTCGTCGGGCATCAAGCTGAGATATGCATTTTCTGCGATAATCTTGGTGAGACATCAGTCAGAAGTATGCAGAATCATCGAGATCGCTCTTTTCGAGCTATTTAATGGAGAAACACGTTATCTGGTGTATTGACCACTCCACAGTGCGTTTGATATGCGGAACCGGCGACATCATGGCTGTCGCCGGGCATCAAGCTGAGATATGCATTTTCTGCGATAATCTTGGTGAGACATCAGTCAGAAGTATGCAGAATCATCGAGATCGCTCTTTTCGGGCTATTTAATGGAGAAACACGTTATCTGGTGTATTGACCACTCCACAGTGCGTTTGATATGCGGAACTGGCGCCATCTTGATTTTCGTGAGGTTTCAAGCTGAGATATGCATTTTCTGCGATAATATTGGTGAGAGTTCAGTCAGAAGTATGCAGGATCATCTAGATCGCTCGTTTCTAGCTATTTAATGCGAGAAACACGTTATCTGGTGTTTTCACCACTCCACAGTGCGTTTAATATGCAGAACCGGCGATATCTTGATTTTCGTGGTGTTTCCAGCTGAGATATGCATTTTCTGCGATAATCTTGGTGAGACTTCTGTCCGAAGTATGCAGAATCATCGAGATCGCTCTTTTCGAGCTATTTAATGCGAGAAACACGTTTTCTGGTGTATTCATCACTCCACAGAGCGTTTGATATGCAGAACCGGCGATATCTTGATATTCGTGGTGTTTCCAGCTGAGATATGCATTTTCTGCGATAATCTTGGTGAGTCTTCTGTCAGAAGTATGCAGAATCATCTAGATTGCACTTTTCGAGCTATTTAATGCGAGAAACACGTTATCTGGTGTTTTCACCACTCCACAGTGCGTTTGATATGCAGAACCGGCGACATCTTGGCTTTCGTCGGGTTTCAAGCTGAGATATGCATTTTCTGCATTAATCTTGGTGAGACATCAGTCAGAAGTATGCAGAATCATCTAGATCGCTCGTTTCGAGCTGCTTAATGCGAGAAACACGTTTTCTGGTGTATTCACCACTCCACAGTACGTTTGACATGCAGAACCGGAGATATCCTGGTTTCGGTCGGGTTTCAAGCTGAGATATGCTTTTCTACGATAATCTTGTTGAGACATCAGTCAGAAGTATGCAGAATCATCGAGATCGCACTTTTCGAGTTATTTAATGCGAGAAACACATTTTCTGGTGTATTCACCACTCCACAGAGCGTCTGATATGCAGAACTGGCGATATCTTGATATTCGTGGTGTTTCCAGCTGAGATATGCATTTTCTGCGATTATCATGGTGAGTCTTCTGTCAGCAGTATGCAGAATCATCTAGATTGCACTTTTCAGGCTATTTAATGCGAGAAACACGTTATCTGGTGTTTTCACCACTCCACAGTGCGTTTGATATGCAGAACCGGCGACATCTTGGATTTCGTCGGGTTTCAAGCTGAGATATGCATTTTCTGCATTAATCTTGGTGAGACATCAGTCAGAAGTATGCAGAATCATCTAGATCGCTCGTTTCGAGCTGCTTAATGCGAGAAACACGTTTTCTGGTGTTTTCACCGCTCCTCAGTGCGTTTGATATGCAGAACCGGCGACATCTTGGGTTTCGTCGGGGTTCAAGCTGAGATATGCATTTTCTGCGATAATATTGGTGAGACTTCAGTCAGAAGTATGCAGAATCATCTAGATCGCTCGTTTCTAGCTATTGAATTAGAGAAACACGTTATCTGGTGTTTTCACCACTCCACAGTGCGTTTGATATGCAGAACCGGCGACATCATGGCTGTCGTCGGGCATCAAGCTGAGATATGCATTTTCTGCGATAATCTTGGTGAGACATCAGTCAGAAGTATGCAGAATCATCGAGATCGCTCTTTTCGAGCTATTTAATGGAGAAACACGTTATCTGGTGTATTGACCACTCCACAGTGCGTTTGATATGCGGAACTGGCGCCATCTTGATTTTCGTGAGGTTTCAAGCTGAGATATGCATTTTCTGCGATAATATTGGTGAGAGTTCAGTCTGAAGCATGCAGGATCATCTAGATCGCTCGTTTCTAGCTATTTAATGCGAGAAACACGTTATCTGGTGTTTTCACCACTCCACAGTGCGTTTAATATGCAGAACCGGCGATATCTTGATTTTCGTGGTGTTTCCAGCTGAGATATGCATTTTCTGCGATAATCTTGGTGAGACTTCTGTCCGAAGTAAGCAGAATCATCGAGATCGCTCTTTTCGAGCTACTTAATGCGAGAAACACGTTTTCTGGTGTATTCACCACTCTACAGTACGTTTGACATGCAGAACCGGAGATATCCTGGTTTCGGTCGGGTTTCAAGCTGAGATATGCTTTTCTACGATAATCTTGTTGAGACATCAGTCAGAAGTATGCAGAATCATCGAGATCGCACTTTTCGAGTTATTTAATGCGAGAAACACATTTTCTGGTGTATTCACCACTCCACAGAGCGTCTGATATGCAGAACTGGCGATATCTTGATATTCGTGGTGTTTCCAGCTGAGATATGCATTTTCTGCGATTATCATGGTGAGTCTTCTGTCAGCAGTATGCAGAATCATCTAGATTGCACTTTTCGAGCTATTTAATGCGAGAAACACGTTATCTGGTGTTTTCACCACTCCACAGTGCGTTTGATATGCAGAACCGGCGACATCTTGGCTTTCGTCGGGTTTCAAGCTGAGATATGCATTTTCTGCATTAATCTTGGTGAGACATCAGTCAGAAGTATGCAGAATCATCTAGATCGCTCGTTTCGAGCTGCTTAATGCGAGAAACACGTTTTCTGGTGTTTTCACCGCTCCTCAGTGCGTTTGATATGCAGAACCGGCGACATCTTGGGTTTCGTCGGGGTTCAAGCTGAGATATGCATTTTCTGCGATAATATTGGTGAGACTTCAGTCAGAAGTATGCAGAATCATCTAGATCGCTCGTTTCTAGCTATTGAATGCGAGAAACACGTTATCTGGTGTTTTCACCACTCCACAGTGCGTTTGATATGCAGAACCGGCGACATCATGGCTGTCGCCGGGCATCAAGCTGAGATATGCATTTTCTGCGATAATCTTGGTGAGACATCAGTCAGAAGTATGCAGAATCATCGAGATCGCTCTTTTCGGGCTATTTAATGGAGAAACACGTTATCTGGTGTATTGACCACTCCACAGTGCGTTTGATATGCGGAACTGGCGCCATCTTGATTTTCGTGAGGTTTCAAGCTGAGATATGCATTTTCTGCGATAATATTGGTGAGAGTTCTGTCAGAAGTATGCAGGATCATCTAGATCGCTCGTTTCTAGCTATTTAATGCGAGAAACACGTTATCTGGTGTTTTCACCACTCCACAGTGCGTTTAATATGCAGAACCGGCGATATCTTGATTTTCGTGGTGTTTCCAGCTGAGATATGCATTTTCTGCGATAATCTTGGTGAGACTTCTGTCCGAAGTATGCAGAATCATCGAGATCGCTCTTTTCGAGCTATTTAATGCGAGAAACACGTTTTCTGGTGTATTCATCACTCCACAGAGCGTTTGATATGCAGAACCGGCGATATCTTGATATTCGTGGTGTTTCCAGCTGAGATATGCATTTTCTGCGATAATCTTGGTGAGTCTTCTGTCAGAAGTATGCAGAATCATCTAGATTGCACTTTTCGAGCTATTTAATGCGAGAAACACGTTATCTGGTGTTTTCACCACTCCACAGTGCGTTTGATATGCAGAACCGGCGACATCTTGGCTTTCGTCGGGTTTCAAGCTGAGATATGCATTTTCTGCATTAATCTTGGTGAGACATCAGTCAGAAGTATGCAGAATCATCTAGATCGCTCGTTTCGAGCTGCTTAATGCGAGAAACACGTTTTCTGGTGTTTTCACCGCTCCTCAGTGCGTTTGATATGCAGAACCGGCGACATCTTGGGTTTCGTCGGGGTTCAAGCTGAGATATGCATTTTCTGCGATAATATTGGTGAGACTTCAGTCAGAAGTATGCAGAATCATCGAGATCGCTCTTTTCGAGCTATTTAATGGAGAAACACGTTATCTGGTGTATTGAACACTCCACAGTGCGTTTGATATGCGGAACCGGCGCCAGCTTGATTTTCGTGATATTTCAAGCTGAGATATGCATTTTCTGCGATAATATTGGTGAGAGTTCAGTCAGAAGTATGCAGGTTCATCTAGATCGCTCGTTTCGAGCTATTTAATTCGAGAAACACGTTATCTGGTGTTTTCACCACTCCACAGTGCGTTTGATATGCAGAACCGGCGACATCATGGCTGTCGTCGGGCATCAAGCTGAGATATGCATTTTCTGCGGTAATCTTGATGAGACATCAGTCAGAAGTATGCAGAATCATCGAGATCGCTCTTTTCGAGCTATTTAATGGAGAAACACGTTATCTGGTGTATTGACCACTCCACAGTGCGTTTGATATGTAGAGCCGCCGATAACTTGGTTTTCGTGGGGTTTCCAGCTGAAATATGCATTTTCTGCGATATTCTTGGTGTTTCATCTATGAGAAGTATGCAGAATCATCGAGAACGCTCTTTTCGAGCTAGTTAATGCGAGATACACGTTTTCTGATGTTTTCACCACTCCATAGTGCGTCTGATATGCAGAACCGGCGTTATCTTGGTTTTCGTGGGGTTTCCAGCTGAGATATGCAATTTCTGTGATAATCTTGGTGAGTCTTCTGTCAGAAGTATGCAGAATCATCGAGATCCCTCTTTTCGAGATCTTTAATGCGAGAAACACGTTATCTGGTGTTTTCACCACTCCACAGTGCGTTTGATATGCAGAACCGGCGACATCTTTATTTTCGTGAGATTTCAACCTGAGATATGCATTTTCGTCGATAATCTTGGTGAGTCTTCTGTCAGTACTATGCAGAATCATCGAGACCCCTCATTTCGAGCTATTTAATGCGAGAGACACGTTATCTGGTGTTTTCACCACTCCACAGTGCGTTTGATATGCAGAACAGGCGACATCTTAATTTTCGTGAGATTTCAAGCTGCGATATGCATTTTCTACGATAACCATGGTGAGTCTTCTGTCAGAAGTATGCAGAATCATCTAGATCGCTCTCTTCGAGCTATTTAATGTGAGAAACACGTTTTCTGGTGTATTCACCACCCCACAGTACGTTTGACATGCAGAACCGGATATATCTTGGTTTCGGTCGGGTTTCAAGCTGAGATATGCATTTTCTACGATAATCTTCGTGAGACTTCTGTCAGAAGTATGCAGAATCATCGGGATCGCTCTTTTCGAGCTATTTAATGCGAGAAACACGTTTTCTGGTGTATTCACCACTCCACAGTACGTTTGACATGCAGAAAAGGAGATATCTTGGTTTAGGTCGGGTATCAAGCTGAGATATGCATTTTCAACGATAATCTTGGTGAGACTTCTGTCAGAAGTATGCAGAATCATCGGGATCGCTCTTTTCGAGCTATTTAATGCGAGAAACACGTTGTCTGGTTGGTTTCACGACTCCACAGTGCGTTTGATATGCAGAACCGGCGACATCTTGATTTTCGTGAGGTTTCAAGCTGAGATATGCATTTTCTGCTATAATATTGGTGAGACTTCTATCAGAAGTAAGCGGAAACATCTAGATCCCTCTTTTCCAGCTCTTTAATGCGAGAAACACGTTATCTGGTGTTTTCACCTCTCCACAGTGCGTTTGATATGCAGAACCGGCGACATCTTGGCTTTCGTCGGGTATCAACCTGAGATATGCATTTTCTGCGATAATCTTGGTGAGAATTCATTTAGAAGTATGCAGAATCATCGAGATCGCTCTTTTAGAGCTATATAATGCGAGAAACACGTTATCTGGTGTTTTGACCACTCCACAGTGCGTATGATGTGCAGAACCGACGATATCCTGGTTTTCGTGGGGTTTCAAGCTCAGATATGCATTTTGTGCGATAATATTGGAGAGACTTCAGACAGAAGTATGCAGAATCATCAAGATCGAACTTTTCGAGCTATTTTATGTGAGAAACACGTTAACTGGTGTTTTCACCACTCCACAGTGCGTTTGATATGCAGATCCGGCGACATCTTGGATTTCGTCGGGGTTCAAGCTGAGATTTGCAATTCCTGCGATAATCTTGGTGAGACTTCTGTCCGAAGTATGCTTAATCATCGAGAACGCTCTTTTCGAGCTAGTTAATGCGAGAAACACGTTATCTGGTGTTTTCAGCACTCCACAGTGCGTTTGATATGCAGAACCGGCGATATCTTGGTTTTCGTGGGGTTTCCAGCTGAGATATGCATTTTCTGCGATAATCTTGGTGAGTCTTCTGTCAGAAGTATGCAGAATCATCTAGATCGCTCTTTTCGAGCTATTTGATGCGAGAAACACGTTTTCTGGTGTTTTCACCACGCCACAGTGCGTTTGATATGCAGAACCGGCGACATCGTGGTTTTCGTCGGGTTTCAAGCTGAGATATGCATTTTCTGCGATCATATTGGTGAGACTTCAGTCAGAAGTATGTAGAATCATCTAGATCGCTCGTTTCGAGCTATTTAAAGCGAGAAACCCGTTATCTGGTTGTTTTGACCACTCCACAGTGCGTTTGATATGTAGAGCCGCCGATAACTTGGTTTTCGTGGGGTTTCCAGCTGAAATATGCATTTTCTGCGATAATCTTGGCGTTTCATCTATGAGAAGTATGCAGAATCATCGAGAACGCTCTTTTCGAGCTAGTTAATGCGAGATACACGTTTTCTGATGTTTTCACCACTCCATAGTGCGTCTGATATGCAGAACCGGCGATATCTTGGTTTTCGTGGGGTTTCCAGCTGAGATATGCAATTTCTGTGATAATCTTGGTGAGTCTTCTGTCAGGAGTATGCAGAATCATCGAGATCCCTCTTTTCGAGCTCTTTAATGCGAGAAACACGTTATCTGGTGTTTTCACCACTCCACAGTGCGTTTGATATGCAGAACCGGCGACATCTTGATTTTCGTGAGATTTCAACATGAGATATGCATTTTCGTCGATAATCTTGGTGAGTCTTCTGTCAGTACTATGCAGAATCATCGAGACCACTCTTTTCGAGCTATTTAATGCGAGAGACACGTTATCTGGTGTTTTCACCACTCCACAGTGCGTTTGATATGCAGAACAGGCGACATCTTAATTATCGTGAGATTTCAAGCTGCGATATGCATTTTCTACGATAACCATGGTGAGTCTTCTGTCAGAAGTATGCAGAATCTTCGGGATCGCTCTTTTCGAGCTATTTAATGCGAGAAACACGTTGTCTGGTTGGTTTCACGACTCCACAGTGCGTTTGATATGCAGAACCGGCGACATCTTGATTTTCGTGAGGTTTCAAGCTGAGATATGCATTTTCTGCTATAATATTGGTGAGTCTTCTGTCAGTAGGATGCAGAATCATCGAGACCCCTCTTTTCGAGCTATTTAATGCGAGAAACACGTTATCTGGTGTTTTCACCACTCCACAGTGCGTTTGATATGCAGAACAGGCGACATCTTGATTTTCGTGAGATTTCAAGCTGAGATATGCATTTTCTACGATAACCATGGTGAGTCTTCTGTCAGGAGTATGCAGAATCATCTAGATCGCTCTTTTCGAGCTATTTAATGCAAGAAACACGTTATATGGTTGTTTTCACCACTCCACAGTACGTTTGATATGCAGAACCAGCGATATCTTGGTTTTCGTGGGGTTTCAAGCTGAGATATGCATTTTTTACGATAATCTTGGTGAGACTTCTGTTCGAAGTATGCTTAATCATCGAGATCGCTCGTTTCGAGCTATTTAATGCGCGAAACACGTTATCTGGTGTTTTCACCACTCCACAGTGCGTATGATATGCAGAACCGGCGATATCTTGGTTTTCGTGGGGTTTCAAGCTGAGATATACATTTTCTGCGGTAATCTTGGTGAGACTTCTGTCCGAAGTATGCTGAAACATCGAGATCGCTCTGTTCGAGCTAGTTAATGCGAGAAAAACCTTATCCGGTGTTTTCACCACTCCACAGTTCGTTTGATATGCAGAACCAGCGATATCTTGGCTTTCGTGGGGTTTCAAGCTGAGATATGCATTTTTTACGATAATCTTGGTGAGACTTCTGTCAGAAGTATGCCGAATCATCTAGATCGCTCTTTTCGAGCTATTTGATGCGAGAAACACGTTTTCTGGTGTTTTCACCACGCCACAGTGCGTTTGATATGCAGAACCGGCGACATCGTGGTTTTCGTCGGGTTTCAAGCTGAGATATGCATTTTCTGCGATCATATTGGTGAGACTTCAGTCAGAAGTATGCAGAATCATCGAGATCGCTCTATTCGAGCTATTTAATGCGAGAAACACGTTATCTGGTTGTTTTCACCACTCCACAGTGCGTTTGATATGCAGATCCGGCGACATCTTGGATTTCGTCGGGGTTCAAGCTGAGATTTGCAATTTCTGCGATAATCTTGGTGAGACTTCTGTCCGAAGTATGCTTAATCATCGAGAACGCTCTTTTCGAGCTGGTTAATGCGAGAAACACGTTATCTGGTGTTTTCAGCACTCCACAGTGCGTTTGATATGCAGAACCGGCGATATCTTGGTTTAGGTCGGGTATCAAGCTGAGATATGCATTTTCAACGATAATCTTGGTGAGACTTCTGTCAGAAGTGTGCAGAATCATCGGGATCGCTCTTTTCGAGCTATTTAATGCGAGAAACACGTTGTCTGGTTGGTTTCACGACTCCACAGTGCGTTTGATATGCAGAACCGGCGATATCTTGGTTTTCGTGGGGTTTCAAGCTGAGATATACATTTTCTGCGGTAATCTTGGTGAGACTTCTGTCCGAAGTATGCTGAAACATCGAGATCGCTCTTTTCGAGCTAGTTAATGCGAGAAAAACCTTATCCGGTGTTTTCACCACTCCACAGTTCGTTTGATATGCAGAACCAGCGATATCTTGGCTTTCGTGGGGTTTCAAGCTGAGATATGCATTTTTTACGATAATCTTGGTGAGACTTCTGTCCGAAGTATGCTGAATCATCGAGATCGCTCTTTTCGAGCTAGTTAGTGCGAGAAATACGTTATCTGGTGTTTTCACCACACCACAGTGCGTTTGATATGCAGAACAGTAGATATCTTGGTTTTCGTGGGGTTTCAAGCTGAAATATGCATTTTCTGCGATAATCTTGTTGAGACTTCTGTTCGAAGTATGCAGAATCATCGAGATCGCACTTTTCGAGCTATTTAATGCGAGAAACACGTTATCCGGGGTTTTCACCACTCCACAGTTGGTTTGATATGCAGAACCGGCGATATCTTGGTTTTCGTGGGGTTTCAAGCTGAGATATGCGTTTTCTGCGATAATCTTGGTGAGACTTCTATCAGAAGTAAGCGGAAACATCGAGATCCCTCTTTTCGAAGCTCTTTAATGCGAGAAACACGTTATCTGGTGTTTTCACCTCTCCACAGTGCGTTTGATATGCAGAACCGGCGACGTCTTGGCTTTCGTCGGGTATCAACCTGAGATATGCATTTTCTGCGATAATCTTGGTGAGAATTCATTTAGAAGTATGCAGAATCATCGAGATCGCTCTTTTAGAGCTATATAATGCGAGAAACACGTTATCTGGTGTTTTGACCACTCCACAGTGCGTATGATGTGCAGAACCGACGATATCCTGGTTTTCGTGGGGTTTCAAGCTCAGATATGCATTTTGTGCGATAATATTGGAGAGACTTCAGACAGAAGTATGCAGAATCATCAAGATCGCACTTTTCGAGCTATTTAATGCGAGAAACACGTTATCCGGGGTTTTCACCACTCCACAGTTGGTTTGATATGCAGAACCGGCGATATCTTGGTTTTCGTGGGGTTTCAAGCTGAGATATGCGTTTTCTGCGATAATCTTGGTGAGACTTCTATCAGAAGTAAGCGGAAACATCGAGATCCCTCTTTTCGAAGCTCTTTAATGCGAGAAACACGTTATCTGGTGTTTTCACCTCTCCACAGTGCGTTTGATATGCAGAACCGGCGATATCTTGGTTTTCGTGGGGTTTCCAGCTGAGATATGCATTTTCTGCGATAATCTTGGTGAGTCTTCTGTCAGAGGTATGCAGAATCATCTAGATCGCTCTTTTCGAGCTATTTGATGCGAGAAACACGTTTTCTGGTGTTTTCACCACGCCACAGTGCGTTTAATATGCAGAACCGGCGACATCGTGGTTTTCGTCGGGTTTCA
The DNA here is from genome assembly GCA_951804975.1 of Anthophora plumipes. NCBI lineage: Eukaryota > Metazoa > Arthropoda > Insecta > Hymenoptera > Apidae > Anthophora > Anthophora plumipes. Next base: position 3,461,692 of record CATORF010000997.1, read on the forward strand.
AGCTGAGATATGCATTTTCTGCGATCATATTGGTGAGACTTCAGTCAGAAGTATGCAGAATCATCTAGATCGCTCGTTTCGAGCTATTTCAAACGAGAAACACGTTATCTGGTTGTTTTGACCACTCCACAGTGCGTTTGATATGTAGAGCCGCCGATAACTTGGTTTTCGTGGGGTTTCCAGCTGAAATATGCATTTTCTGCGATAATCTTGGTGTTTCATCTATGAGAAGTATGCAGAATCATCGAGAACGCTCTTTTCGAGCTAGTTAATGCGAGATACACGTTTTCTGATGTTTTCACCACTCCATAGTGCGTTGTGATATGCAGAACCGGCGATATCTTGGTTTTCGTGGGGTTTCCAGCTGAGATATGCAATTTCTGTGATAATCTTGGTGAGTCTTCTGTCAGAAGTATGCAGAATCATCGAGATCCCTCTTTTCGAGCTCTTTAATGCGAGAAACACGTTATCTGGTGTTTTCACCACTCCACAGTGCGTTTGATATGCAGAACCGGCGAAATCTTTATTTTCGTGAGATTTCAACCTGAGATATGCATTTTCGTCGATAATCTTGGTGAGTCTTCTGTCAGTACTATGCAGAATCATCGAGACCCCTCTTTTCGAGCTATTTAATGCGAGAGACACGTTATCTGGTGTTTTCACCACTCCACAGTGCGTTTCATATGCAGAACAGGCGACATCTTAATTTTCGTGAGATTTCAAGCTGCGATATGCATTTTCTACGATAACCATGGTGAGTCTTCTGTCAGAAGTATGCAGAATCATCTAGATCGCTCTCTTCGAGCTATTTAATGTGAGAAACACGTTTTCTGGTGTATTCACCACCCCACAGTACGTTTGACATGCAGAACCGGATATATCTTGGTTTCGGTCGGGTTTCAAGCTGAGATATGCATTTTCTACGATAATCTTCGTGAGACTTCTGTCAGAAGTATGCAGAATCATCGGGATCTCTCTTTTCGAGCTATTTAATGCGAGAAACACGTTTTCTGGTGTATTCACCACTCCACAGTACGTTTGACATGCAGAACAGGAGATATCTTGGTTTAGGTCGGGTATCAAGCTGAGATATGCATTTTCAACGATAATCTTGGTGAGACTTCTGTCAGAAGTATGCAGAATCATCGGGATCGCTCTTTTCGAGCTATTTAATGCGAGAAACACGTTGTCTGGTTGGTTTCACGACTCCACAGTGCGTTTGATATGCAGAACCGGCGACATCTTGATTTTCGTGAGGTTTCAAGCTGAGATATGCATTTTCTGCTATAATATTGGTGAGTCTTCTGTCAGTAGGATGCAGAATCATCGAGACCCCTCTTTTCGAGCTATTTAATGCGAGAAACACGTTATCTGGTGTTTTCACCACTCCACAGTGCGTTTGATATGCAGAACAGGCGACATCTTGATTGTCGTGAGATTTCAAGCTGAGATATGCATTTTCTACGATAACCATGGTGAGTCTTCTGTCAGGAGTATGCAGAATCATCTAGATCGCTCTTTTCGAGCTATTTAATGCGAGAAACACGTTATATGGTTGTTTTCACCACTCCACAGTGCGTTTGATATGCAGAACCAGCGATATCTTGGTTTTCGTGGGGTTTCAAGCTGAGATATGCATTTTTTACGATAATCTTGGTGAGACTTCTGTTCGAAGTATGCTTAATCATCGAGATCGCTCGTTTCGAGCTATTTAATGCGCGAAACACTTTATCTGGTGTTTTCACCACTCCACAGTGCGTATGATATGCAGAACCGGCGATATCTTGGTTTTCGTGGGGTTTCAAGCTGAGATATACATTTTCTGCGGTAATCTTGGTGAGACTTCTGTCCGAAGTATGCAGAATCATCGAGATCGCACTTTTCGAGCTATTTAATGCGAGAAACACGTTATCTGGGGTTTTCACCACTCCACAGTTGGTTTGATATGCATAACCGGCGATATCTTGGTTTTCGTGGGGTTTCAAGCTGAGATATGCGTTTTCTGCGATAATCTTGGTGAGACTTCTATCAGAAGTAAGCGGAAACATCGAGATCCCTCTTTTCCAGCTCTTTAATGCGAGAAACACGTTATCTGGTGTTTTCACCTCTCCACAGTGCGTTTGATATGCAGAACCGGCGACATCTTGGCTTTCGTCGGGTATCAACCTGAGATATTCATTTTCTGCGATAAACTTGGTGAGAATTCATTTAGAAGTATGCAGAATCATCGAGATCGCTCTTTTAGAGCTATATAATGCGAGAAACACGTTATCTGGTGTTTTGACCACTCCACAGTGCGTATGATGTGCAGAACCGACGATATCCTGGTTTTCGTGGGGTTTCAAGCTCAGATATGCATTTTGTGCGATAATATTGGAGAGACTTCAGACAGAAGTATGCAGAATCATCAAGATCGAACTTTTCGAGCTATTTTATGCGAGAAACACGTTAACTGGTGTTTTCACCACTCCACAGTGCGTTTGATATGCAGATCCGGCGACATCTTGGATTTCGTCGGGGTTCAAGCTGAGATTTGCAATTCCTGCGATAATCTTGGTGAGACTTCTGTCCGAAGTATGCTTAATCATCGAGAACGCTCTTTTCGAGCTAGTTAATGCGAGAAACACGTTATCTGGTGTTTTCAGCACTCCACAGTGCGTTTGATATGCAGAACCGGCGATATCTTGGTTTTCGTGGGGTTTCCAGCTGAGATATGCATTTTCTGCGATAATCTTGGTGAGTCTTCTGTCAGAAGTATGCAGAATCATCTAGATCGCTCTTTTCGAGCTATTTGATGCGAGAAACACGTTTTCTGGTGTTTTCACCACGCCACAGTGCGTTTGATATGCAGAACCGGCGACATCGTGGTTTTCGTCGGGTTTCAAGCTGAGATATGCATTTTCTGCGATCATATTGGTGAGACTTCAGTCAGAAGTATGCAGAATCATCTAGATCGCTCGTTTCGAGCTATTTAAAGCGAGAAACCCGTTATCTGGTTGTTTTGACCACTCCACAGTGCGTTTGATATGTAGAGCCGCCGATAACTTGGTTTTCGTGGGGTTTCCAGATGAAATATGCATTTTCTGCGATAATCTTGGTGTTTCATCTATGAGAAGTATGCAGAATCATCGAGAACGCTCTTTTCGAGCTAGTTAATGCGAGATACACGTTTTCTGATGTTTTCACCACTCCATAGTGCGTCTGATATGCAGAACCGGCAGTATCTTGGTTTTCGTGGGGTTTCCAGCTGAGATATGCAATTTCTGTGATAATCTTGGTGAGTCTTCTGTCAGAAGTATGCAGAATCATCGAGATCCCTCTTTTCGAGCTCTTTAATGCGAGAAACACGTTATCTGGTGTTTTCACCACTCCACAGTGCGTTTGATATGCAGAACCGGCGACATCTTGATTTTCGTGAGATTTCAACCTGAGATATGCATTTTCGTCGATAATCTTGGTGAGTCTTCTGTCAGTACTATGCAGAATCATCGAGACCCCTCTTTTCGAGCTATTTAATGCGAGAGACACGTTATCTGGTGTTTTCACCACTCCACAGTGCGTTTGATATGCAGAACAGGCGACATCTTAATTTTCGTGAGATTTCAAGCTGCGATATGCATTTTCTACGATAACCATGGTGAGTCTTCTGTCAGAAGTATGCAGAATCATCTAGATCGCTCTCTTCGAGCTATTTAATGTGAGAAACACGTTTTCTGGTGTATTCACCACTCCACAGTACGTTTGACATGCAGAACAGGAGATATCTTGGTTTAGGTCGGGTATCAAGCTGAGATATGCATTTTCAACGATAATCTTGGTGAGACTTCTGTCAGAAGTATGCAGAATCATCGGGATCGCTCTTTTCGAGCTATTTAATGCGAGAAACACGTTGTCTGGTTGGTTTCACGACTCCACAGTGCGTTTGATATGCAGAACCGGCGACATCTTGATTTTCGTGAGGTTTCAAGCTGAGATATGCATTTTCTGCTATAATATTGGTGAGTCATCTGTCAGTAGGATGCAGAATCATCGAGACCCCTCTTTTCGAGCTATTTAATGCGAGAAACACGTTATCTGGTGTTTTCACCACTCCACAGTGCGTTTGATATGCAGAACAGGCGACATCTTGATTGTCGTGAGATTTCAAGCTGAGATATGCATTTTCTACGATAACCATGGTGAGTCTTCTGTCAGGAGTATGCAGAATCATCTAGATCGCTCTTTTCGAGCTATTTAATGCGAGAAACACGTTATATGGTTGTTTTCACCACTCCACAGTGCGTTTGATATGCAGAACCAGCGATATCTTGGTTTTCGTGGGGTTTCAAGCTGAGATATGCATTTTTTACGATAATCTTGGTGAGACTTCTGTTCGAAGTATGCTTAATCATCGAGATCGCTCCTTTCGAGCTATTTAATGCGCGAAACACTTTATCTGGTGTTTTCACCACTCCACAGTGCGTATGATATGCAGAACCGGCGATATCTTGGTTTTCGTGGGGTTTCAAGCTGAGATATACATTTTCTGCGGTAATCTTGGTGAGACTTCTGTCTGAAGTATGCTGAAACATCGAGATCGCTCTGTTCGAGCTAGTTAATGCGAGAAAAACCTTATCCGGTGTTTTCACCACTCCACAGTTCGTTTGATATGCAGAACCAGCGATATCTTGGCTTTCGTGGGGTTTCAAGCTGAGATATGCATTTTTTACGATAATCTTGGTGAGACTTCTGTCAGAAGTATGCAGAATCATCTAGATCGCTCTTTTCGAGCTATTTGATGCGAGAAACACGTTTTCTGGTGTTTTCACCACGCCACAGTGCGTTTGATATGCAGAACCGGCGACATCGTGGTTTTCGCCGGGTTTCAAGCTGAGATATGCATTTTCTGCGATCATATTGGTGAGACTTCAGTCAGAAGTATGCAGAATCATCTAGATCGCTCGTTTCGAGCTATTTAAAGCGAGAAACACTTTATCTGGTTGTTTTGACCACTCCACAGTGCATTTGATATGTAGAGCCGCCGATAACTTGGTTTTCGTGGGGTTTCCAGCTGAAATATGCATTTTCTGCGATAATCTTGGTGTTTCATCTATGAGAAGTATGCAGAATCATCGAGAAAGCTCTTTTCGAGCTAGTTAATGCGAGATACACGTTTTCTGATGTTTTCACCACTCCATAGTGCGTCTGATATGCAGAACCGGCGATATCTTGGTTTTCGTGGGGTTTCCAGCTGAGATATGCAATTTCTGTGATAATCTTGGTGAGTCTTCTGTCAGAAGTATGCAGAATCATCTAGATCGCTCTTGTCGAGCTATTTAATGCGAGAAACACTTTTTCTGGTGTTTTCACCACGCCACAGTGCGTTTGATATGCAGAACCGGCGACATCGTTGTTTTCGTCGGGTTTCAAGCTGAGATATAGCATTTTCTGCGATAATATTGGTGAGACTTCAGTCAGAAGTATGCAGAATCATCTAGATCGCTCGTTTCGAGCTATTTAAAGCGAGAAACACGTTATCTGCTTGTTTTCCCCACTCCACAGTGCGTTTGATATGCAGAACCGGCGATATCTTGGTTTTCGTGGGGTTTCCAGCTGAGATATGCATTTTCTGCGATAATCTTGGTGAGTCTTCTGTCAGAAGTATGCAGAATCATCGAGATCGCTCTATTCGAGCTATTTAATGCGAGAAACACGTTATCTGGTTGTTTTCACCACTCCACAGTGCGTTTGATATGCAGAACCGGCGATATCTTGGTTTTCGTGGGGTTTCCAGCTGAGATATGCATTTTCTGCGATAATCTTGGTGAGTCTTCTGTCAGAAGTATGCAGAATCATCGAGATCGCTCTATTCGAGCTATTTAATGCGAGAAACACGTTATCTGGTTGTTTTCACCTATCCACAGTGCGTTTGATATGCAGAAACGGAGATATCTTGGTTTCGGTCGGGTTTCAAGCTGAGATATGCATTTTCTGCGATAATCTTGGTGAGTCTTCTGTCAGAAGTATGCAGAATCATCTAGATCGCTCGTTTCGAGCTACTTAATGCGAGAAACACGTTATCTGGTGTTTTCACCACTCCACAGTGCGTTTAACTTGCAGAACCGGCGACATCTTGGATTTCGTCGGGGTTCAAGCTGGGATATGCATTTTCAACGATAATCTTGGTAAGAATTCTGTCAGAAGTTTGCAGTATCATCTAGATCGCTCTTTTCGAGCTACTTAATGCGAGAAACACGTTTTCTGGTGCTTTGACCACTCCACAGTGCGTTTGATATGTAGAACCGCCGATAACTTGGTTTTCGTGGGGATTCCAGCTGAAATATGCATTTTCTGCGATAATATTGGTGAGACTTCAGTCAGAAGTATGCAGAATCATCGAGATCGCTCTATTCGAGCTATTTAATGCGAGAAACACGTTATCTGGTTGTTTTCACCACTCCACAGTGCGTTGGATATGCAGAACAGGTGATATCTTGGTTTTCGAGGGGTTTCAAGCTGAGATATGCATTTTCTGCGATAAACTTGGAGAGACTTCTGTCCGAAGTATGCTGAATCGTCGAGAACGCTCTTTTCGAGCTGGTTAATGCGAGAAACACGTTATCTGGTGTTTTCACCACTCCACAGTTGGTTTGATATGCAGAACCGGCGATATTTTGGTTTTCGTCGGGTGTCAAGCTGAGATATGCATTTTCTACCATAATCTTGGTGAAACATCTGTCCGAAGTATGCAGAAACATCGAGAGCGCTCTTTTCGAGCTATTTAATGCGAGAAACTCGTTTTCTGGGGTTTTCACCACTCCACAGTTCGTTGGATATGCAGAATCGGAGATATCTTGGTTTTCGTGTGGTTTCAAGCTGAGATATGCATTTCCTGCGATAATCTTGGTGAGACTTCTGTCCGAAGTATGCTGAATCATCGATAGCGCTCTTTTCGAGCTATTTAATGCGAGAAACACGTTATCTGGAGTTTTCACCACTCCACAGTTGGTTTGATATGCAGAACCGGCGATATTTTGGTTTTCGTCGGGTGTCAAGCTGAGATATGCATTTTCTACCATAATCTTGGTGAAACATCTGTCCGAAGTATGCAGAAACATCGAGAGCGCTCTTTTCGAGCTATTTAATGCGAGAAACACGTTTTCTGAGGTTTTCACCACTCCACAGCTCGTCGGATATGCAGAACAGTAGATATCTTTGTTTTCGTGGGGTTTCAAGCTGAGATATGCATTTTCTACGATAATCCTGGTGAGACTTCTGTCAGAAGTATGCAGAATCATCTAGATCGCTCTTTTCGAGCTACTTAATGCACGAAACACGTTATCTGGTGTTTTCACCACTCCACAGTGCGTTTAACTTGCAGAACCGGCGACATCTTGAATTTCGTCGGGGTTCAAGCTGGGATATGCATTTTCAACGATAATCTTGGTAAGAATTCTGTCAGAAGTATGCAGTATCATCTAGATCGCTCTTTTCGAGCTACTTAATGCGAGAAACACGTTTTCTGGTGTTTTGACCAATCCACAGTGCGTTTGATATGTAGAACCGCCGATAACTTGGTTTTCGTGGGGATTCCAGCTGAAATATGCATTTTCTGCGATAATATTGGTGAGACTTCAGTCAGAAGTATGCAGAATCATCTAGATCGCTCGTTTCGAGTTATTTAATGCGAGAAACACGTTATCTGGTTGTTTTCACCACTCCACAGTGCTTTTGATATGCAGAACCGGCGACATCTTGATTTTCGTGAGGTTTCAAGCTGAGATATGCATTTTCTGCGATAATCTTGGTGAGTCTTCTGTCAGAAGTATGCAGAATCATCTAGATCGCTCTTTTCGAGCTATTTGATGCGAGAAACACGTTTTCTGGTGTTTTCACCACTCCACAGTGCGTTTGATATGCAGAACAGTCGACATCGTGGTTTTGTCGGGTTTCAAGCTGAGATATGCATTTTCTGCGATCATATTGGTGAGTCTTCTGTCAGAAGTATGCAGAATCATCTAGATCGCTCTTTTCGAGCTACTTGATGCAAGAAACACGTTTTCTGGTGTTTTCACCCCTCCACAGTGCGTTTGATATGCAGAACCGGCGACATCTTGATTTTCGTGAGGTTTCAAGCTGGGATATGCATTTTCAACGATAATCTTGGTAAGAATTCTGTCAGAAGTATGCAGTATCATCTAGATCGCTCTTTTCGAGCTACTTAATGCGAGAAACACGTTTTCTGGTGTTTTGACCACTCCACAGTGCGTTTGATATGTAGAACCGCCGATAACTTGGTTTACGTGGGGATTCCAGCTGAAATATGCATTTTCTGCGATAATATTGGTGAGACTTCAGTCAGAAGTATGCAGAATCATCTAGATCGCTCGATTCGAGTTATTTAATGCGAGAAACACGTTATCTGGTTGTTTTCACCACTCCACAGTGCGTTTGATATGCAGAACCGGCGACATCTTGATTTTCGTGAGGTTTCAAGCTGAGATATGCATTTTCTGCGATAATCTTGGTGAGTCTTCTGTCAGAAGTATGCAGAATCATCTAGATCGCTCTTTTCGAGCTATTTGATGCGAGAAACGCGTTTTCTGGTGTTTTCACCACTCCACAGTGCGTTTGATATGCAGAACAGTCGACATCGTGGTTTTCGTCGGGTTTCAAGCTGAGATATGCATTTTCTGCGATCATATTGGTGAGTCTTCTGTCAGAAGTATGCAGAATCATCTAGATCGCTCTTTTCGAGCTATTTGATGCGAGAAACACGTTTTCTGGTGTTTTCACCACTCCACAGTGCGTTTGATATGCAGAACCGGCGACAACTTGATTTTCGTGAGGTTTCAAGCTGAGATATGCATTTTCTGCGATAATCTTGGTGAGTCTTCTGTCAGAAGTATGCAGAATCATCTAGATCGCTCTTTTCGAGCTATTTGATGCGAGAAACACGTTTTCTGGTGTTTTCACCACGCCACAGTGCGTTTGATATGCAGAACCGGCGACATCGTGGTTTTCGTCGGGTTTCAAGCTGAGATATGCATTTTCTGCGATCATATTGGTGAGACTTCAGTCAGAAGTATGCAGAATCATCTAGATCGCTCGTTGCGAGCTATTTAAAGCGCGAAACACGTTATCTGGTTGTTTTGACCACTCCACAGTGCGTTTGATATGTAGAGCCGCCGATAACTTGGTTTTCGTAGGGTTTCCAGCTGAAATATGCATTTTCTGCGATAATCTTGGTGTTTCATCTATGAGAAGTATGCAGAATCATCGAGAACGCTCTTTTCGAGCTGGTTAATACGAGATACACGTTTTCTGATGTTTTCACCACTCCATAGTGCGTCTGATATGCAGAACCGGCGATATCTTGGTTTTCGTGGGGTTTCCAGCTGAGATATGCAATTTCTGTGATAATCTTGGTGAGTCTTCTGTCAGAAGTATGCAGAATCATCTAGATCGCTCTTTTCGAGCTATTTAATGCGAGAAACACGTTTTCTGGTGTTTTCACCACGCCACAGTGCGTTTGATATGCAGAACAGTCGACATCGTGGTTTTCGTCGGGTTTCAAGCTGAGATATGCATTTTCTGCGATCATATTGGTGAGTCTTCTGTCAGAAGTATGCAGAATCATCTAGATCGCTCTTTTCGAGCTATTTGATGCGAGAAACACGTTTTCTGGTGTTTTCACCACTCCACAGTGCGTTTGATATGCAGAACCGGCGACATCTTGATTTTCGTGAGGTTTCAAGCTGAGATATGCATTTTCTGCGATAATCTTGGTGAGTCTTCTGTCAGAAGTATGCAGAATCATCTAGATCGCTCTTTTCGAGCTATTTGATGCGAGAAACACGTTTTCTGGTGTTTTCACCACTCCACAGTTCGTTTGATATGCAGAACCGGCGACATCGTGTTTTTCGTCGGGTTTCAAGCTGAGATATGCATTTTCTGCGATCATATTGGTGAGACTTCAGTCAGAAGTATGCAGAATCACCTAGATCGCTCGTTTCGAGCTATTTAATGCGAGAAACACGTTATCTGGTTGTTTTCACCACTCCACAGTGCGTTTGATATGCAGAACCGGCGACATCTTGATTTTCGTGAGGTTTCAAGCTGAGATATGCATTTTCTGCGATAATCTTGGTGAGACTTCTGTCAGAAGTATGCAGAATCATCGCGATCGCTCTATTCGAGCTATTTAATGCGAGAAACACGTTATCTGGTGTTTTCATCACTCCACAGGGCGTTTGATATGCACAACCGGCGATATCTTGGTTTTCCTGGGGTTTCCAGCTGAGATATGCATTTTCTGTGATAATCTTGGTGAGTCTTCTGTCAGAAGTATGCAGAATCATCTAGATGACTTTTCGAGCTATTTGATGCGAGAAACACGTTTTCTGGTGTTTTCACCACGCCACAGTGCGTTTGATATGCAGAACCGGCGACATCGTGGTTTTCGTCGGGTTTCAAGCTGAGATATGCATTTTCTGCGATCATATTGGTGAGACTTCAGTCAGAAGTATGCAGAATCATCTAGATCGCTCGTTTCGAGCTATTTAAAGCGCGAAACACGTTATCTGGTTGTTTTGACCACTCCACAGTGCGTTTGATATGTAGAGCCGCCGATAACTTGGTTTTCGTGGGGTTTCCAGCTGAAATATGCATTTTCTGCGATAATCTTGGTGTTTCATCTATGAGAAGTATGCAGAATCATCGAGAACGCTCTTTTCGAGCTGGTTAATGCGAGATACACGTTTTCTGATGTTTTCACCACTCCATAGTGCGTCTGATATGCAGAACCGGCGATATCTTGGTTTTCGTGGGGTTTCCAGCTGAGATATGCAATTTCTGTGATAATCTTGGTGAGTCTTCTGTCAGAAGTATGCAGAATCATCTAGATCGCTCTTTTCGAGCTATTTAATGCGAGAAACACGTTTTCTGGTGTTTTCACCACGCCACAGTGCGTTTGATATGCAGAACCGGCGACATCGTGGTTTTCGTCGGGTTTCAAGCTGAGATATAGCATTTTCTGCGATAATATTGGTGAGACTTCAGTCAGAAGTATGCAGAATCATTTAGATCGCTCGTTTCGAGCTATTTAAAGCGAGAAACACGTTATCTGGTTGTTTTCACCACTCCACAGTGCGTTTGATATGCAGAACCGGCGATATCTTGGTGTTCGTGGGGTTTCCAGCTGAGATATGCATTTTCTGCGATAATCTTGGTGAGACTTTAGTCAGAACTATGCAGAATCATCTAGATCGCTCGTTTCGAGCTATTTAATGCGAAAAAACAAGTTTTCTGGTGTTTTGACCACTCCTCAGTGCGTTTGATATGTAGAGCCGCCGATAACTTGGTTTTCGTGGGGCTTCCAGCTGAAATATGCATTTTCTGCGATAATCTTTGTGTTTCATCTATGAGAAGTATGCAGAGTCATCTAGATCGCTCTTTTCGAGCTATTTAAATCGAGAAACACGTTTTCTGGTGTATTCACCACCCCACAGTGCGTTTGATATGCAGAACCGGCGACATCGTGGTTTTGGTCGGAGTTCAAGCTGGGATATGCATTTTCAACGATAATCTTGGTAAGAATTCTGTCAGAAGTATGCAGTATCATCTAGATCGCTCTTTTCGAGCTACTTAATGCGAGAAACACGTTTTCTGGTGTTTTGACCACTCCACAGTGCGTTTGATATGTAGAACCGCCGATAACTTGGTTTTCGTGGGGATTCCAGCTGAAATATGCATTTTCTGCGATAATATTGGTGAGACTTCAGTCAGAAGTATGCAGAATCATCTAGATCGCTCGATTCGAGTTATTTAATGCGAGAAACACGTTATCTGGTTGTTTTCACCACTCCACAGTGCGTTTGATATGCAGAACCGGCGACATCTTGATTTTCGTGAGGTTTCAAGCTGAGATATGCATTTTCTGCGATAATCTTGGTGAGTCTTCTGTCAGAAGTATGCAGAATCATCTAGATCGCTCTTTTCGAGCTATTTGATGCGAGAAACACGTTTTCTGGTGTTTTCACCACTCCACAGTTCGTTTGATATGCAGAACCGGCGACATCGTGTTTTTCGTCGGGTTTCAAGCTGAGATATGCATTTTCTGCGATCATATTGGTGAGACTTCAGTCAGAAGTATGCAGAATCACCTAGATCGCTCGTTGCGAGCTATTTAATGCGAGAAACACGTTATCTGGTTGTTTTCACCACTCCACAGTGCGTTTGATATGCAGAACCGGCGACATCTCGATTTTCGTGAGGTTTCAAGCTGAGATATGCATTTTCTGCGATAATCTTGGTGAGACTTCTGTCAGAAGTATGCAGAATCATCGCGATCGCTCTATTCGAGCTATTTAATGCGAGAAACACGTTATCTGGTGTTTTCATCACTCCACAGGGCGTTTGATATGCACAACCGGCGATATCTTGGTTTTCTTGGGGTTTCCAGCTGAGATATGCATTTTCTGTGATAATCTTGGTGAGTCTTCTGTCAGAAGTATGCAGAATCATCTAGATGACTTTTCGAGCTATTTGATGCGAGAAACACGTTTTCTGGTGTTTTCACCACGCCACAGTGCGTTTGATATGCAGAACCGGCGACATCGTGGTTTTCGTCGGGTTTCAAGCTGAGATATGCATTTTCTGCGATCATATTGGTGAGACTTCAGTCAGAAGTATGCAGAATCATCTAGATCGCTCGTTTCGAGCTATTTAAAGCGCGAAACACGTTATCTGGTTGTTTTGACCACTCCACAGTGCGTTTGATATGTAGAGCCGCCGATAACTTGGTTTTCGTGGGGTTTCCAGCTGAAATATGCATTTTCTGCGATAATCTTGGTGTTTCATCTATGAGAAGTATGCAGAATCATCGAGAACGCTCTTTTCGAGCTGGTTAATGCGAGATACACGTTTTCTGATGTTTTCACCACTCCATAGTGCGTCTGATATGCAGAACCGGCGATATCTTGGTTTTCGTGGGGTTTCCAGCTGAGATATGCAATTTCTGTGATAATCTTGGTGAGTCTTCTGTCGGAAGTATGCAGAATCATCTAGATCGCTCTTTTCGAGCTATTTAATGCGAGAAACACGTTTTCTGGTGTTTTCACCACGCCACAGTGCGTTTGATATGCAGAACCGGCGACATCGTGGTTTTCGTCGGGTTTCAAGCTGAGATATAGCATTTTCTGCGATAATATTGGTGAGACTTCAGTCAGAAGTATGCAGAATCATCTAGATCGCTCGTTTCGAGCTATTTAAAGCGAGAAACACGTTATCTGGTTGTTTTCACCACTCCACAGTGCGTTTGATATGCAGAACCGGCGATATCTTGGTGTTCGTGGGGTTTCCAGCTGAGATATGCATTTTCTGCGATAATCTTGGTGAGACTTTAGTCAGAACTATGCAGAATCATCTAGATCGCTCGTTTCGAGCTATTTAATGCGAAAAAACACGTTTTCTGGTATTTTCACCACTCTACAGTGTGTTTGATATGCAGAACCGGCGACATCTTGGTTTTCGTGGGGTTTCAAGCTGAGATATGCATTTTCTGCGATAATCTTGGTGAGGCTTCTGTCCGAAGTATGCAGAATCATCGAGATCGCTCTTTTCGAGCTATTTAATGCGAGAAACACGTTATCTTGTGTTTTCACCACTCCACAGTGCGTTTGATATGCAGTACCAGCGATATCTTGGTTTTCGTGGGGTTTCAAGCTGAGATATGCATTTTTTACGATAATCTTGGTGAGACTTCTGTCCGAAGTATGCAGAATCATCGAGATCGCTCTATTCGAGCTATTTAATGCGACAAACACGTTATCCGGTGTTTTCAGCACTCCACAGTGCGTTTGATATGCAGAACCAGCGATATCTTGGTTTTCGTGGGGTTTCAAGCTGAGATATGCAGTTTTTACGATAATCTTGGTGAGACTTCTGTCCGAAGTATGCTTAATCATCGAGATCGCTCGTTTCGAGCTATTTAATGCGAGAAACACGTTATCTGGTGTTTTCACCACTCCACAGTGCGTATGATATGCAGAACCGGCGATATCTTGGTTTTCGTGGGGTTTCAAGATGAGATATGCATTTTCTGCGATAATATTGGTGAGACTTCAGTCAGAAGTATGCAGAATCATCTAGATCGCTCTTTTCGAGCTACTTAATGTACGAAACACGTTTTCTGGTGTTTTCACCACTCCACAGTACGTTTGACATGCAGAACCGGAGATATCTTGGTTTCGGTCGGGTTTCAAGCTGAGATATGCATTTTCTACGATAATCTTGGTGAAACATCTGTCCGAAGTATGCAGAAACATCGAGAGCGCTCTTTTCGAGCTATTTAATGCGAGAAACACGTTTTCTGGGGTTTTCACGACCCCACAGTTCGTTGGATTTGCAGAACCGGAGATATCTTGGTTTTTGTGGTGTTTCCAGCTGAGATATGCATTTTCTGCGATAATCTTGGTGGGTCTTTTGTCAGAAGTATGCAGAATCAACTAGATCGCTCTTTTCGAGCTACTGAATGCACGAATCACGTTTTCTGGTGTTTTCACCACTCCACAGTACGTTTGACATGCAGAACCGGCGATATCTCGGTTTTCGTCGGGTTTCATGCTGAGATACGCATTTTCTACGATAATCTTGGTGAGACTTCTGTCAGAAGTATGCAGGATCTTCGAGAACGCTCTTTTCCAGCTATTTAATGCGCGAAACACGTTTTCTGGTGTTTTCACCACTCCACGGTACGTTTGATGTGCAGAACCGGAGATAACTCGGTTTTCATCGGGTTTCAAGCTGAGATATGCATTTTCTACGATAATCTTGGTGAGACTTCTGTCAGAAGTATGCAGGATCTTCGAGAACGCTCTTTTCGAGCTATTTAATGCGAGAAACACGTAATCTGGAGTTTTCACCACTCCACAGTGCGTGTGATATGCAGAACCGGCGATATCTTGGTTTTCGTGGGGTTTCAAGGTGAGATATGCATTTTCTGCGATAATCTTGGTGAGACTTCTGTCCGCAGTATGCTGAAACATCGAGATCGCTCTTTTCGTGCTAGTTAATGCACGAAACACGTTTTCTGGTATTTTCACCACTCCACAGTGCATTTGACATGCAGAACCGGAGATATCTTGGATTCGGTCGGGTTTCAAGCTGAGATATGCATTTTCTACGATATTCCTGGTGAGACGGCTGTCAGAAGTATGCAGGATCTTCGAGAACGCTCTTTTCGAGCTACTTAATGCGAGAAACACGTTTTCTGGTATTTTCACCACTCCACAGTGTGTTTGATATGCAGAACCGGAGATATCTTGGTTTCGGTCGGGTTTCATGCTGAGATATGCATTTTCTACGATAATCTTGGTGAAACATCTGTCCAAAGTATGCAGAAACATCGAGAGCGCTCTTTTCGAGCTATTTAATGCGAGAAACACGTTTTCTGAGGTTTTCACCACTCCACAGTTCGTCGGATATGCAGAACAGTAGATATCTTTGTTTTCGTGGGGTTTCAAGCTGAGATATGCATTTTCTACGATAATCCTGGTGAGACTTCTGTCAGAAGTATGCAGAATCTTCGAGACCGCTCTTTTCGAGCTACTTAATGCGCGAAACACGTTTTCTGGTGTTTTCACCACTCCACGGTACGTTTGATGTGCAGAACCGGAGATGACTCGGTTTTCGTCGGGTTTCAAGCTGAGATATGCATTTTCTACGATAATCTTGGTGAGACTTCTGTCAGAAGTATGCAGGATCTTCGAGAACGCTCTTTTCCAGCTATTTAATGCGAGAAACACGTTATCTGGTGTTTTCACCACTCCACAGTGCGTTTGATATGCAAAACCGGCGATATCCTGGTTTTCGTGGGGTTTCCAGCTGAGATATGCATTTTCTGCGATAATATTGGTGAGACTTCAGTCAGAAGTATGCAGAATCATCTAGATCGCTCTTTTCGAGCTACTTAATGCACGAAACACGTTTTCTGGTATTTTCACCACTCCACAGTGCATTTGACATGCAGAACCGGAGATATCTTGGATTCGGTCGGGTTTCAAGCTGAGATATGCATTTTCTACGATATTCCTGGTGAGACGGCTGTCAGAAGTATGCAGGATCTTCGAGAACGCTCTTTTCGAGCTACTTAATGCGAGAAACACGTTTTCTGGTATTTTCACCACTCCACAGTGTGTTTGATATGCAGAACCGGCGACATCTTGGTTTTCGTGGGGTTTCAAGCTGAGATATGCATTTTCTGCGATAATCTTGGTGAGGCTTCTGTCCGAAGTATGCAGAATCATCGAGATCGCTCTTTTCGTGCTAGTTAATGCGAGAAAAACCTTATCCGGTGTTTTCACCACTCAACAGTGCGTTTTATATGCAAAACCGGCGATATCTTGGTTTTCGTGGGGTTTCAAGCTGAGATATGCATTTTCTGCGATAATCTTGTTGAGACTTCTGTCCGAAGTATGCAGAATCATCGAGATCGCTCGTTTCGAGCTACTTAATGCGAGAAACACGTTATCTTGTGTTTTCACCACTCCACAGTGCGTTTGATATGCAGAACAAGCGATATCTTGGTTTTCGTGGAATTTCAAGATGAGATATGCATTTTCTGCGATAATCGTGTTGAGACTTCTGTCCGAAGTATTTAGAATCATTGAGATCGCTCGTTTCGAGCTACTTAATGCGAGAAACACGTTATCTGGTGTTTTCACCACTCCACAGTGCGTTGGATATGCAGAACCGGCGATATTTTGGTTTTCGTCGGGTTTCAAGCTGAGATATGCATTTTCTACGATAAGCTTGGTGAAACATCAGTCCGAAGTATGCAGAAACATCGAGAGCGCTCTTTTCGAGCTATTTAATGCGAGAAACACGTTTTCTGGGGTTTTCACCACTCCACAGTTCGTTGGATATGCAGAACTGTAGATATCTTGGTTTTCATGGGGTTTCAAGCAGAGATATGCATTTTCTGCGATAATCTTCGTGAGACTTCTGTTAGAAGTATGCTGAATCATCGAGATCGCCCTTTTCGAGCTATTTAATGCGAGAAGCACGTTACCTGGTGTTTTCACCACTCCACAGTGGGTTTGATATGCAGAACCGGCAATATTTTGGTGTTCGTCGGGTGTCAAGCTGAGATATGCATTTCCTACGATAATCTTGGTGAAACATCTGTCCGAAGTATGCAGAAACATCGAGAGCGCTCTTTTCGAGCTATTTAATGCGAGAAACACGTTTTCTGGGGTTTTCACCACTCCACAGTTCGTTGGATATGCAGAACAGTAGATATCTTGGTTTTCATGGGGTTTCAAGCAGAGATATGCATTTTCTACGATAATCTTGGTGAAACATCTGTCCGAAGTATGCAGAAACATCGAGAGCGCTCTTTTCGAGCTATTTAATGCGAGAAACTCATTTTCTGGGGCTTTCACCACTCCACAGATCGTTGGATATGTAGAACCGGAGATATCTTGGTTTTCGTGTGGTTTCAAGCTGAGATATGCATTTCCTGCGATAATCTTGGTGAGACTACTGTCCGAAGTATGCAGAATCATCGTGATCGCTCTATTCGAGCTATTTAATGCGAGAAACACGTTCCCTGGTTGTTTTCACCACTCCACAGTGCGTTTGATATGCAGAACCAGCGATATCTGTGTTTTCGTGGGGTTTCAAGCTGAGATATGCATTTTCTGCGATAATATTGGTGAGACTTCTGTCCGAAGTATGCTGAATCATCTAGATCGCTCTTTTCGAGCTATTTAATGCGAGAAACACGTTATCTGGTTTTTTCACCACTCCACAGTGCGTTTGATATGCAGTACGAGCGATATCTTGGTTTTCGTGGGGTTTAAAGCTGAGATACGCATTTTTTACGATAATCTTGGTGAAGCTTCTGTCCGAAGTATGCAGAATCATCGAGATCGCTCGTTTCGAGCTATTTAATGCGAGAAACACGTTATCTGGTGTTTTCACCACTCCACAGTGCGTTGGATATGCAGAACCGGCGATATCTTGGTTTTCGTGGGGTTTCCAGCAGAAATATGTATTTTCTGCGATAATCTTGGTGAGACTTCTGTCCGAAGTATGCTTAATCATCGAGATCGCTCTATTCGAGCTATTTAATGCGCGAAACACGTTATCTGGTGTTTTCAGCACTCCACAGTGCGATTGATATGCAGAAACAACGATATCTTGGTTTTCTTGGGGATTCAAGCTGAGATATGCAATTTCTGCGATAATCTTGGTGTGACTTCTGTCCGAAGTATGCTTAATCATCGAGATCGCTCGTTTCGTGCTATTTAATGCGGGAAACACGTTATCTGGTGTTTTCACCACTCCACAGTGCGTATGATATGCAGAACCGACGATATATTGGTTTTCGTGGGGTTTCAAGCTCAGATATGCATTGTCTGCGATAATCTTGGAGAGACTTCTGTCCGAAGTGTGCCGAATCATCGAGATCGCTCTCTTCGAGCTATTTAATGCGAGAAACACGTTTTCGGGGGTTTTCACCACACCACAGTTCGTTGGATATGCAGAACAGGTGATATCTTGGTTTTCGAGGGGTTTCAAGCTGAGATATGCATTTTCTGCGATAAACTTGGAGAGACTTCTGTCCGAAGTATGCTGAATCGTCGAGAACGCTCTTTTCGAGCTGGTTAATGCGAGAAACACGTTATCTGGTGTTTTCACCACTCCACAGTTGGTTTGATATGCAGAACCGGCGATATTTTGGTTTTCGTCGGGTGTCAAGCTGAGATATGCATTTTCTACCATAATCTTGGTGAAACATCTGTCCGAAGTATGCAGAAACATCGAGAGCGCTCTTTTCGAGCTATTTAATGCGAGAAACTCGTTTTCTGGGGTTTTCACCACTCCACAGTTCGTTGGATATGCAGAATCGGAGATATCTTGGTTTTCGTGTGGTTTCAAGCTGAGATATGCATTTCCTGCGATAATCTTGGTGAGACTTCTGTCCGAAGTATGCTGAATCATCGATAGCGCTCTTTTCGAGCTATTTAATGCGAGAAACACGTTATCTGGAGTTTTCACCACTCCACAGTTGGTTTGATATGCAGAACCGGCGATATTTTGGTTTTCGTCGGGTGTCAAGCTGAGATATGCATTTTCTACCATAATCTTGGTGAAACATCTGTCCGAAGTATGCAGAAACATCGAGAGCGCTCTTTTCGAGCTATTTAATGCGAGAAACACGTTTTCTGAGGTTTTCACCACTCCACAGCTCGTCGGATATGCAGAACAGTAGATATCTTTGTTTTCGTGGGGTTTCAAGCTGAGATATGCATTTTCTACGATAATCCTGGTGAGACTTCTGTCAGAAGTATGCAGAATCATCTAGATCGCTCTTTTCGAGCTACTTAATGCACGAAACACTTTTTCTGGTGTTTTGACCACTCCACAGTGCGTATGATATGCAGAACCGACGATATCTTGGTTTTCGTGGGGTTTCAAGCTCAGATATGCAATTTCTGCGATAATCTTGGTGAGACTTCTGTCCGAAGTATGCTTAATCATCGGGATCGCTCGTTTCGTGCTATTTAATGCGGGAAACACGTTATCTGGTGTTTTCACCACTCCACAGTGCGTATGATATGCAGAACCGACGATATATTGGTTTTCGTGGGGTTTCAAGCTCAGATATGCATTGTCTGCGATAATCTTGGAGAGACTTCTGTCCGAAGTGTGCCGAATCATCGAGATCGCTCTCTTCGAGCTATTTAATGCGAGAAACACGTTTTCGGGGGTTTTCACCACACCACAGTTCGTTGGATATGCAGAACAGGTGATATCTTGGTTTTCGAGGGGTTTCAAGCTGAGATATGCATTTTCTGCGATAAACTTGGAGAGACTTCTGTCCGAAGTATGCTGAATCGTCGAGAACGCTCTTTTCGAGCTGGTTAATGCGAGAAACACGTTATCTGGTGTTTTCACCACTCCACAGTTGGTTTGATATGCAGAACCGGCGATATTTTGGTTTTCGTCGGGTGTCAAGCTGAGATATGCATTTTCTACCATAATCTTGGTGAAACATCTGTCCGAAGTATGCAGAAACATCGAGAGCGCTCTTTTCGAGCTATTTAATGCGAGAAACTCGTTTTCTGGGGTTTTCACCACTCCACAGTTCGTTGGATATGCAGAATCGGAGATATCTTGGTTTTCGTGTGGTTTCAAGCTGAGATATGCATTTCCTGCGATAATCTTGGTGAGACTTCTGTCCGAAGTATGCTGAATCATCGATAGCGCTCTTTTCGAGCTATTTAATGCGAGAAACACGTTATCTGGAGTTTTCACCACTCCACAGTTGGTTTGATATGCAGAACCGGCGATATTTTGGTTTTCGTCGGGTGTCAAGCTGAGATATGCATTTTCTACCATAATCTTGGTGAAACATCTGTCCGAAGTATGCAGAAACATCGAGAGCGCTCTTTTAGAGCTATTTAATGCGAGAAACACGTTTTCTGAGGTTTTCACCACTCCACAGCTCGTCGGATATGCAGAACAGTAGATATCTTTGTTTTCGTGGGGTTTCAAGCTGAGATATGCATTTTCTACGATAATCCTGGTGAGACTTCTGTCAGAAGTATGCAGAATCATCTAGATCGCTCTTTTCGAGCTACTTAATGCACGAAACACGTTTTCTGGTGTTTTGACCACTCCACAGTGCGTATGATATGCAGAACCGACGATATCTTGGTTTTCGTGGGGTTTCAAGCTCAGATATGCAATTTCTGCGATAATCTTGGTGAGAATTCTGTCCGAAGTATGCTTAATCATCGAGATCGCTCCTTTTGAGCTATTTAATGCGAGAAACACGTTATCTGGTGTTTTCACCACTCCACGGTACGTTTGATGTGCAGAACCGGAGATGACTCGGTTTTCGTCGGGTTTCAAGCTGAGATATGCATTTTCTACGATAATCTTGGTGAGACTTCTGTCAGAAGTATGCAGGATCTTCGAGAACGCTCTTTTCCAGCTATTTAATGCGAGAAACACGTTATCTGGTGTTTTCACCACTCCACAGTGCGTATGATATGCAGAACCGACGATATCTTGGTTTTCGTGGGGTTTCAAGCTGAGATATACATTTTCTGTGATAATCTTAGTGAGACTTCTGTCCGAAGTATGCTGAAACATCGAGATCGCTCTTTTCGAGCTAGTTAATGCGAGAAAAACCTTATCCGGTGTTTTCACCACTCCACAGTGCGTTTGATATGCAGAACCCGCGATATCTTGGTTTTCGTGGGGTTTCAAGCTGAGATATGCATTTTCTGCGATAATCTTGGTGAAACATCTGTCCGAAGTATGCAGAAACATCGAGAGCGCTCTTTTCGAGCTATTTAATGCGAGAAACTCGTTTTCTGGGGTTTTCACCACTCCACAGTTCGTTGGATATGCAGAATCGGAGATATCTTGGTTTTCGTGTGGTTTCAAGCTGAGATATGCATTTCCTGCGATAATCTTGGTGAGACTTCTGTCCGAAGTATGCTGAATCATCTAGATCGCTCTTTTCGAGCTATTTAATGCGAGAAACACGTTATCTGGTGTTTTCACCACTCCACAGTGCGTTTGATATTCAGAACCGGCGATATCTTTGTTTTCGTGGGGTTTCAAGCTCAGATATGCATTTTCTGCGATAATATTGATGAGACTTCAGTCAGAAGTGTGCAGAATCATCTAGATCGCTCTTTTCGAGCTACTTAATGCACGAAACACGTTTTCTGGTGTTTTCACCACTCCACAGTACGTTTGACATGCAGAACCGGAGATATCTTGGTTTCGGTCGGGTTTCAAGCTGAGATATGCATTTTCTACGATAATCCTGGTGAGACTTCTGTCAGAAGTATGCAGAATCTTCGAGAACGCTCTTTTCGAGCTACTTAATGCGCGAAACACGTTTTCTGGTGTTTTCACCACTCCACGGTACGTTTGATGTGCAGAACCGGAGATAACTCGGTTTTCATCGGGTTTCAAGCTGAGATATGCATTATCTACGATAATCTTGGTGAGACTTCTGTCAGAAGTATGCAGGATCTTCGAGAACGCTCTTTTCGAGCTATTTAATGCGAGAAACACGTAATCTGGTGTTTTCACCACTCCACAGTGCGTATGATATGCAGAACCGGCGATATCTTGGTTTTCGTGGGGTTTCAAGGTGAGATATGCATTTTCTGCGATAATCTTGGTGAGACTTCTGTCCGAAGTATGCTGAAACATCGAGATCGCTCTTTTCGTGCTAGTTAATGCGAGAAAAACCTTATCCGGTGTTTTCACCACTCCACAGTGCGTTTGATATGCAAAACCGGCGATATCTTGGTTTTCGTGGGGTTTCAAGCTGAGATATGCATTTTCTGCGATAATCTTGTTGAGACTTCTGTCCGAAGTATGCAGAATCATCGAGATCGCTCTTTTCGAGCTATTTAATGCGTGAAACTCGTTATCTGGTGTTTTCACCACTGCACAGTTGGTTTGATATGCAGAACCAGCGATATCTTGGTTTTCGTGGGGTTTCCAGCTGAGATATGCATTTCCTGCGATAATATTGTTGAGACTTCTGTCCGAAGTATGCTGAATCATCGAGATCGCTCTTTTCGAGCTATTTAATGCGTGAAACTCGTTATCTGGTGTTTTCACCACTCCACAGTTGGTTTGATATGCAGAACCAGCGATATCTTGGTTTTCGTGGGGTTTCAAGCTGAGATATGCATTTTCTGCGATAATATTGGTGAGACATCAGTCAGAAGTATGCTGAATCACCGAGATCGCTCTTTTCGAGCTATTTAATGCGGGAAACTCGTTATCTGGTGTTTTCACCACTCCACAGTTGGTTTGATATGCAGAACCAGCGATATCTTGGTTTTCGTGGAATTTCAAGATGAGATATGCATTTTCTGCGATAATCGTGTTGAGACTTCTGTCCGAAGTATTTAGAATCATTGAGATCGCTCGTTTCGAGCTACTTAATGCGAGAAACACGTTATCTGGTGTTTTCACCACTCCACAGTGCGTTGGATATGCAGAACCGGCGATATTTTGGTTTTCGTCGGGTTTCAAGCTGAGATATGCATTTTCTACGATAAGCTTGGTGAAACATCAGTCCGAAGTATGCAGAAACATCGAGAGCGCTCTTTTCGAGCTATTTAATGCGAGAAACACGTTTTCTGGGGTTTTCGCCACTCCACAGTTCGTTGGATATGCAGAACTGTAGATATCTTGGTTATCATGGGGTTTCAAGCCGAGATATGCATTTTCTGCGAAAATCTTCGTGAGACTTCTGTTAGAAGTATGCTGAATCATCGAGATCGCTCTCTTCGAGCTATTTAATGCGAGAAACACGTTGTCTGGTGTTTTCACCACACCACAGTTCGTTTGATATGCAGAACCGGCGATGTTTGGTTTTCGTCGGGTTTCATGCTGAGATATGCATTTTCTACGATAATCTTGGTGAAACATCTGTCCGAAGTATGCAGAAACATCAAGAGAGCTCTTTTCGAGCTATTTAATGCGAGAAACACGTTTTCTGGGGTTTTCACCACACCACAGTTCGTTGGATATGCAGAACAGGAGATATCTTGGTTTTCGTGGGGTTTCAAGCTGAGATATGCAATTTCTGCGATAATCTTGGTGAGACTTCTGTCCGAAGTATGCTTAATCATCGAGATTGCTCTATTCGAGCCATTTAATGCGAGAAACACGTTATCTGGTGTTTTCACCTCTCCACAGTGCGTTTGATATGCAGAACCGGCGATATCTTGGTTTTTGAGGGGTTTCAAGCTGAGATATGCATTTTTTACGATAATCTTGGTGAGACTTCTGTCCGAAATATGCTTAATCATTGAGATCGCACTTTTCGAGCTATTTAATGCGAGAAACACGTTTTCTGGGGTTTTCACCACTCCACAGTTCGTTGGATATGCAGAACCAGCGAAATCTTGGTTTTCGTGGGGTTTCAAGCTGAGATATGCATTTTTTACGATAATCATGGTGAGACCTCTGTCCGAAGTATGCAGAAACATCGAGATCGCTCTTTTCGACCTATTTCATACGAGAAACACGTTGTCTGGTGTTTTCACGACACCACAGTTCGTTTGATATGCAGAACCAGCGAAATCTTGGTTTTTGTGGGGTTTCAAGCTGAGATATGCATTTTGTACGATAATCTTGGTGAGACTTCAGTCCGAAGTATGCAGAAACATCGAGTCCGCTCTTTTCGACCTATTTAATGCGAGAAACACGTTATCTGGTGTTTTCACCACTCCACAGTGCGTTTGATATGCAGAACCGGCGATAGCTTGGTTTTCGTGGGGTTTCAAGCTGAGATATGCATTTTTTACGATAATCTTGGTGAGACCTCTGTCCGAAGTATGCAGAAACATCGAGTCCGCTCTTTTCGACCTATTTAATGCGAGAAACACGTTATCTGGTGTTTTCACCACTCCACAGTGCGTTTGATATGCAGAACCGGCGATATCTTGGTTTTTGAGGGGTTTCAAGCTGAGATATGCATTTTTTACGATAATCTTGGTGAGACTTCTGTCCGAAATATGCTTAATCATTGAGATCGCACTTTTCGAGCTATTTAATGCGAGAAACACGTTTTCTGGGGTTTTCACCACTCCACAGTTCGTTGGATATGCAGAACCAGCGAAATCTTGGTTTTCGTGGGGTTTCAAGCTGAGATATGCATTTTTTACGATAATCATGGTGAGACCTCTGTCCGAAGTATGCAGAAACATCGAGATCGCTCTTTTCGACCTATTTAATGCGAGAAACACGTTATCTGGTGTTTTCACAACTCCACAGTGCGTTTGATTTGCAGACCCGGCGATATCTTGGTTTTTGTGGGGTTTCAAGCTGAGATATGCATTTTTTACGATAATCATGGTGAGACCTCTGTCCGAAGTATGCAGAAACATCGAGATCGCTCTTTTCGACCTATTTATTGCGAGGAACACGTTGTCTGGTGTTTTCAGCACTCCACAGTATGTTTGATATGTAGAACCAGCGATATCTTGGTTTTCGTTGGGATTCAAGCTGAGATATGCAATTTCTGCGATAATCTAGGTGAGACTTCTGTCCGAAGTATGCAGAGTCATCGAGATCGCACTTTTCGAGCTATTTAATGGGAGAAACACGTTTTCTGGGGTTTTCACCACTCCACAGTTCGTTGGATATGCAGAACCAGCGATATCTTGGTTTTCGTCGGGTTTCAAGCTGAGATATATATTTTCTACGATAATCTTGGTGAAACATTTGTCCGAAGTATGCAGAAACATCAAGAGCGCTCTTTTCGAGCTATTTAATGCGAGCAACACGTTATCTGGTGTTTTCAGCACTCCACAGTGCGTTTGATATGCAGAACCGGCGATATCTTGGTTTTTGAGGGGTTTCAAGCTGAGATATGCATTTTTTACGATAATCTTGGTGAGACTTCTGTCCGAAATATGCTTAATCATTGAGATCGCACTTTTCGAGCTATTTAATGCGAGAAACACGTTTTCTGGGGTTTTCACCACTCCACAGTTCGTTGGATATGCAGAACCGGCGATATCTTGGTTTTCGTGGGGTTGTAAGCTCAGATTTCCTTTTTCTGCGATAATCTTGGTGACACTTCTGCCCGAAGTATGCAGAATCATCGCGATCGCACTTTTCGAGCTATTTAATGCGAGCAACACGTTATCTGGTGTTTTCAGCACTCCACAGTGCGTTTGATATGCAGAACCGGCGATATCTTGGTTTTTGAGGGGTTTCAAGCTGAGATATGCATTTTTTACGATAATCTTGGTGAGACTTCTGTCCGAAATATGCTTAATCATTGAGATCGCACTTTTCGAGCTATTTAATGCGAGAAACACGTTTTCTGGTGTTTTCACCACTCCACAGTGCGTTTGATATGCAGAACCGGCGATAGCTTGGTTTTCGTGGGGTTTCAAGCTGAGATATGCATTTTTTACGATAATCTTGGTGAGACCTCTGTCCGAAGTATGCAGAAACATTGAGTCCGCTCTTTTCGACCTATTTAATGCGAGAAACACGTTATCTGGTGTTTTCACCACTCCACAGTGCGTTTGATATGCAGAACCGGCGATATCTTGGTTTTTGAGGGGTTTCAAGCTGAGATATGCATTTTTTACGATAATCTTGGTGAGACTTCTGTCCGAAATATGCTTAATCATTGAGATCGCACTTTTCGAGCTATTTAATGCGAGAAACACGTTTTCTGGGGTTTTCACCACTCCACAGTTCGTTGGATATGCAGAACCAGCGAAATCTTGGTTTTCGTGGGGTTTCAAGCTGAGATATGCATTTTTTACGATAATCATGGTGAGACCTCTGTCCGAAGTATGCAGAAACATCGAGATCGCTCTTTTCGACCTATTTAATGCGAGAAACACGTTATCTGGTGTTTTCACAACTCCACAGTGCGTTTGATTTGCAGACCCGGCGATATCTTGGTTTTTGTGGGGTTTCAAGCTGAGATATGCATTTTTTACGATAATCATGGTGAGACCTCTGTCCGAAGTATGCAGAAACATCGAGATCGCTCTTTTCGACCTATTTATTGCGAGGAACACGTTGTCTGGTGTTTTCAGCACTCCACAGTATGTTTGATATGTAGAACCAGCGATATCTTGGTTTTCGTTGGGATTCAAGCTGAGATATGCAATTTCTGCGATAATCTAGGTGAGACTTCTGTCCGAAGTATGCAGAGTCATCGAAATCGCACTTTTCGAGCTATTTAATGGGAGAAACACGTTTTCTGGGGTTTTCACCACTCCACAGTTCGTTGGATATGCAGAACCAGCGATATCTTGGTTTTCGTCGGGTTTCAAGCTGAGATATATATTTTCTACGATAATCTTGGTGAAACATTTGTCCGAAGTATGCAGAAACATCAAGAGCGCTCTTTTCGAGCTATTTAATGCGAGCAACACGTTATCTGGTGTTTTCAGCACTCCACAGTGCGTTTGATATGCAGAACCAGCGATATCTTGGTTTTCGTGGGGAATCAAGCTGAGATATGCAATTTCTGCGATAATCTAGGTGCGACTTCTGTCCGAAGTATGCTTAATCATCGAGATCGCTCGTTTCGAGCTATTTAACGCGAGAAACATGTTATCTGGTGTTTTCACCACTCCACAGTGCGAATGATATGCAGAACAGGAGATAGCTTGGTTTTCGTTGGGTTTCAAGCTGAGATATGCATTTTCTTCGATAATCTTGGTGAGACTTCTGTCCGAAATATGCTTAATCATTGAGATCGCACTTTTCGAGCTATTTAATGCGAGAAACACGTTTTCTGGGGTTTTCACCACTCCACAGTTCGTTGGATATGCAGAACCATCGAAATCTTGGTTTTCGTGGGGTTTCAAGCTGAGATATGCATTTTTTACGATAATCATGGTGAGACCTCTGTCCGAAGTATGCAGAAACATCGAGATCGCTCTTTTCGACCTATTTAATGCGAGAAATACGTTATCTGGTGTTATCACCACTCCACAGTGCGTTTGATATGCAGAACCGGCGATATCTTGGTTTTTGAGGGGTTTCAAGCTGAGATATGCATTTTCAGCGATAATCTTGGTGAGACTTCTGTCCGAAATATGCAGAGTCATCGAGATCGTAGTTTTCGAGCTATTCAATTCGAGAAACACGTTATCTGGGGTGTTCACCACTCCACAGTTCGTTGGATATGCAGAACAGGAGATATCTTGGTTTTCGTGGGGTTTCTAGCAGAGATATGCATTTTCTGCGATAATCATGGTGAGACTTTTGTTAGAATTATACAGAATCATCGAGATCGCACTTTTCGATCTACTTAATGCGAGAAACACGTTGTCTGGTGTTTTCACCACTCCACAGTTGGTTTGATATGCAGAACCGGCGATGTTTGGTTTTCGTCGTTTTTCAAGCTGAGATATGCATTTTCTACGATAATCTTGGTGAAACGTCTGTCCGAAGTATGCAGAAACATCAAGAGCGCTCTTTTCGAGCTATTTAATGCGAGGAACACGTTATCTGGTGTTTTCAGCACTCCACAGTGCGTTTGATATGCAGAACCGGCGATATCTTGGTTTTCGTGGGGAATCAAGCTGAGATATGCAATTTCTGCGATAATCTAGGTGCGACTTCTGTCCGAAGTATGCATAATCATCGAGATCGCTCGTTTCGAGCTATTTAATGCGAGAAACATGTTATCTGGTGTTTTCACCACTCCACAGTGCGAATGATATGCAGAACCGACGATATCTTGGTTTTCGTGGGGTTTCAAGCTCAGATATGCATTTTCTGCGATAATCTTGGTGAGACTTCTGTCCGAAGTATGCAGAGTCATCGAGATCGTACTTTTCGAGCTAGTTAATGCGAGAAACACGTATTCTGGGGTTTTCACCACTCCACAGTTCGTTGGATATGCAGAACCGGGGATATCTTGGTTTTCGTGGGGTTTCCAGCTGAGATATGCATTTTCTGCAATAATCTTGGTGAGACTTCTGTCCGAAGTATGTAGAAACTTCGAGATCGCTCTTTTCGAGCTACTTAATGCGAGAAACACGTTATCTGGTGTTTTTACCACTCCACAGTGCGTTTGATATGCAGAACCGGCGACATCTTGGTTTTCGTGGGGTTTCCAGCTGAAATATGCATTTTCTGCGATAATCTTGGTGAGTCTTCTGTCAGAAGTATGCAGAATCATCTAGATCGCTATTTTCGAGCTATTTAATGCGAGAAACACGTTTTCTGGTGCATTCACCACTCCACAGTACGTTTGATACGCTGAACCGGCGACATCTTGGATTTCGTCGGGTTGCAAGCTGAGATATGCATTTTCTACAATAAGCTTGGTGAGACTTCTGTCAGAAGTATGCAGAATCATCTAGATCGCTCTTTTCGAGCTATTTAATGCGAAAAAACCAGTTTTCTGGTGTTTTCAACCTTCCACAGTGCGTTTGATATGCAGAACCGGCGATATCTTGATTTTCGTGGTGTTTCCAGCTGAGATATGCATTTTCTTCGATAATCTTGGTGAGTGTGCTGTCAGAAGTATGCAGAATCATCGAGATCGCTCTTTTCGAGCTATTAAATGCGAGAAACACGTTATCTGGTGTTTTCACCACTCCACAGTGCGTTTGATATGTAGAGCCGCCGATAACTTGGTTTTCGTGGGGTTTCCAGCTGAAATATGCATTTTCTGCGATAATCTTGGTGTTTCATCTATGAGAAGTATGCAGAATCATCGAGAACGCTCTTTTCGAGCTAGTTAATGCGAGAAACACGTTTTCTGGTGTTTTCACCACTTCACAGTGTGTTTGATGTGCAGAACCGGAGATATCTTGGTTTTCGTCGGGTTTCAAGCTGAGACATTCATTTTCGGCGATAATCTTGGTGTTTCATCTATGAGAAGTATGCAGAATCATCGAGAACGCTCTTTTCGAGCTATTTAATGCGAGAAACACGTTTTCTGGTGTATTCTCCACTCCACAGTACGTTTGACATGCAGAACCGGAGATATCTTGGTTTCGGTCGGGTTTCTAGCTGAGATATGCATTTTCTACGATAATCTTGGTGAGCCTTCTGTCAGAAGTATGCAGAATCTTCGAGAACGCTCTTTTCGAGCTACTTAATGCGAGAAACACGTTATCTGGTGTTTTCACCACTCTACAGTGCGTTTGATATGCAGAACCGGCGACATCTTGGATTTCGTCGGGTTTCAAGCTGAGATATGCATTTTCTGCTTCAATCTTGGTGAGACTTCTGTCCGAAATATGCAGAATCATCTAGATCGCTCGTTTCGAGCTATTTAATGCGAGAAACTCGTTATCTGGTTGTTTTCACCACTCCACAGTGCGTTTGATATGCAGAACCGGCGACATCTTGATTTTCGTGAGGTTTCTAGCTGAGATATGCATTTTTTGCGATAATATTGGTGAGACTTCAGTCAGAAGTATTCAGAATCATCTACATCGCTCGTTTCGAGCTATTTAATGCGAAAAAACAAGTTTTCTGGTGTTTTCAACATTCCACAGTGCGTTTGATGTGTAGAACCGGCGATATCTTGATTTTCGTGGTGTTTCCAGCTGAGATATGCATTTTCTGCGATAATCTTGGTGAGTCTGCTGTCAGAAGTATGCAGAATCATCTAGATCGCAATTTTCGAGCTATTTAATGCGAGAAACACGTTTTCTGGTGTTTTCACCACTCCACAGTGCGTTTGATATGTAGAGCCGCCGATAACTTGGTTTTCGTGGGGTTTCCAGCTGAGATATGCATTTTCTGCGATAATCTTGGTGTTTCATCTATGAGAAGTATGCAGAATCAGCGAGAACGCTCTTTTCGAGCTAGTTAATAAGAGAAACACGTTTTCTGGTGTTTTCACCACTTCACAGTGTGTTTGATGTGCAGAACCGGAGATATCTTGGTTTTCGTCGGGTTTCAAGCTGAGACATTCATTTTCGGCGATAATCTTGGTGTTTCATCTATGAGAAGTATGCAGAATCATCGAGAACGCTCTTTTCGAGCTAGTTAATAAGAGAAACACGTTTTCTGGTGTTTTCACCACTTCACAGTGTGTTTGATGTGCAGAACCGGAGATATCTTGGTTTTCGTCGGGTTTCAAGCTGAGACATTCATTTTCGGCGATAATCTTGGTGTTTCATCTATGAGAAGTATGCAGAATCATCGAGAACGCTCTTTTCGAGCTACTTAATGCGAGAAACACGTTATCTGGTGTTTTCACCACTCCACAGTGCGTTTGATATGCAGAACCGGCGACATCTTGGATTTCGTCGGGTTTCAAGCTGAGATATGCATTTTCTGCTTCAATCTTGGTGAGACTTCTGTCCGAAATATGCAGAATCATCTAGATCGCTCGTTTCGAGCTACTTAATGCGAGAAACACGTTATCTGGTGTTTTCACCACTCCACAGTGCGTTTGATATGCAGAACCGGCGACATCTTGGATTTCGTCGGGTTTCAAGCTGAGATATGCATTTTCTGCAATAATCTTGGTGAGACTTCTGTCAGAAGTATGCAGAATCATCTAGATCGCACTTTTCGAGCTATTTAATGCGAGAAACACGTTCTCTGGTGTATTCTCCACTCCACAGAACGTTTGACATGCAGAACCGGAGATATCTTGGTTTCGGTCGGGTTTCAAGCTGAGATATGCATTTTCTACGATAATCTTGGTGAGACTTCTGGCAGAAGTATGCAGAATCATCTAGATCGCTCTTTTCGAGCTACTTAATGCGAGAAACACGTTATCTGGTGTTTTCACCACTCCACAGTGCGTTTGACATGCAGTACCGGCGACATCTTGGATTTCGTCGGGGTTCAAGCTGAGATATGCATTTTCTACGATAATCTTGGTGAGACTTCTGTCAGAAGTATGTAGAATCATCTAGATCGTTCTTTTCGAGCTATTTAATTCGAGAAACACGTTATCTGGTTGTTTTCACCACTCCACAGTCCGTTTGATATGCAGAACAGGAGATATCTTGGTTTTCGTGGGGTTTCTAGCAGAGATATGCATTATCTGCGATAATCATGGTGAGACTTCTGTTAGAAGTATGCAGAACCATCGAGATCGCACTTTTCGATCTATTTAATGCGAGAAACACGTTGTCTGGTTTTTTCACCACTCCACAGTTGGTTTGATACGCAGAACCGGCGATGTTTGGTTTTCGTCGGGTTTCAAGCTGTGATATGCATTTTCTGCGATAATCTTGGTGAGACTTCAGTCAGAAGTATGCAGAATCATCTAAATCGCTCTTTTGGAGCTATTTAATGCGAAAAAACAAGTTTTCTGGTGTTTTCAACATTCCACAGTGCGTTTGATATGCAGAACCGGCGATATCTTGATTTTCGTGGTGTTTCCAGCTGAGATATGCATTTTCTGCGATAATCTTGGTGAGACTTCTGTCAGAAGTATGCAGAATCATCGGCATCTCCCTTTTCGACCTATTTAATGCGAGAAACACGTTCTCTGGTTGTTTTCACCACTCCACAGTGCGTTTGATATGCAGAACCGGCGAAATCTTGATTTTCGTGGTGTTTCCAGCTGAGATATGCATTTTCTGCGATAATCTTGGTGAGACTTCTGTCAGACGTATGCAGAATCATCGGCATCTCCCTTTTCGACCTATTTAATGCGAGAAACACGTTCTCTGGTTGTTTTCACCACTCCACATTGGGTTTGATATGCAGAACCGGCGACATCTTGGATTTCGTCGGGGTTCAAGCTGAGATATTCACATTCTGCGATATTCTTGGTGAGACTTCTGTCAGTAGTATGCAGAATCATGGAGACCCCTCTTTTCGAGCTATTTAATGCGAGAAACACGTTATCTGGTGTTTTCACCACTCCACAGTGCGTTTTATATGCAGAACCGGCGACATCATGATTTTGGTGAGGTTTCAAGCTGAGATATGCATTTTCTGCGATAATATTGGTCAGACTTCAGTCATATGTATGCAGAATCATCTAGATCGCTCGTTTCGAGCTATCTAATGCGAAAAAACAAGATTTCTGGTGTTTTCAACATTCCACAGTGCGTTTGCTATGCAGAACCGGCGTCATCTTGGATTTCGTCGGGTTTCAAGCTGAGATATGCATTTTCTACGAGAATCTTGGTGAGACTTCAGTTAGAAGTATGCAGAATCATCGGGATCGCTCGTTTCGAGCTATTTAATGCGAAAAAACAAGTTTTCTGGTGTTTTCACCACTCCACAGTGCGTTTGATATGCAGAACCGGCGACATCTTGGATTTCGTCGGGGTTCAAGCTGAGATATGCACATTCTACTATAATCTTGGTGAGACTTCTGTCAGAAGTATGCAGAATCATCTAGATCGCTCTTTTCGAGCTATTTAATGCGAGAAACACGTTTTCTGGTGTATTCACCACTCCACAGTACGTTTGACATGCAGAACCGGAGATATCTTGATTTTCGTGGTTTTTCCAGCTGAGATATGCATTTTCAGCGATAATCTTGTTGAGTCTTCTGTCAGAAGTATGCAGAATCTTCGAGATCGCTCATTTCGAGCTATTTAATTCGAGAAACACGTTATCTGGTGTTTTCACCACTCCACAGTGCGTTTGATATGCAGAATCGGCGATATCTTGATTTTCGTGGTGTGTCCAGCTGAGATATGCATTTTCTGCGATAATCTTGGTGAGTCTTCTGTCAGAAGTATCCAGAATCATCGAGATCCCTCTTTTCGAGCTATTTAATGCGAGAAACACGTTATCTGGTTGTTTTCACCACTCCACAGTTCGTTTGGTATGCAGAACAGGCGATATCTTGATTTTCGTGGTTTTTCCAGCTGAGATATGCATTTTCAGCGATAATCTTGTTGAGTCTTCTGTCAGAAGTATGCAGAATATTCGAGATCGCTCATTTCGAGCTAGTTAATGCGAGAAACACGTTATCTGGTGTTTTCACCACTCCACAGATCGTTGTATATGCAGAACAGGAGATATCTTGGTTTTCGTGGGGTTTCTAGCAGAGATATGCATTATCTGCGATAATCATGGTGAGACTTCTGTTAGAAGTATGCAGAATCATCGAGATCGCACTTTTCGATCTATTTAATGCGAGAAACACGTTGTCTAGTTTTTTCACCACTCCACAGTTGGTTTGATACGCAGAACCGGCGATGTTTGGTTTTCGTCGGGTTTCAAGCTGTGATATGCATTTTCTGCGATAATCTTGGTGAGACTTCAGTCAGAAGTATGCAGTATCATCTAGACCGCTCTTTTGGAGCGATTTAATGCGAAAAAACAAGTTTTCTGGTGTTTTCAACATTCCACAGTGCGTTTGATATGCAGAACCGGCGATATCTTGATTTTCGTGGTGTTTCCAGCTGAGATATGCATTTTCTGCGATAATCTTGGTGAGACTTCTGTCAGAAGTATGCAGAATCATCGGCATCTCCCTTTTCGACCTATTTAATGCGAGAAACACGTTCTCTGGTTGTTTTCACCACTCCACAGTGCGTTTGATATGCAGAACCGGCAAAATCTTGATTTTCGTGGTGTTTCCAGCTGAGATATGCATTTTCTGCGATAATCTTGGTGAGACTTCTGTCAGACGTATGCAGAATCATCGGCATCTCCCTTTTCGACCTATTTAATGCGAGAAACACGTTCTCTGGTTGTTTTCACCACTCAACAGTGGGTTTGATATGCAGAACCGGCGACATCTTGGATTTCGTCGGGGTTCAAGCTGAGATATGCACATTCTGCGATATTCTTGGTGAGACTTCTGTCAGTAGTATGCAGAATCATCGAGACCCCTCTTTTCGAGCTAATTAATGCGAGAAACACGTTATCTGGTGTTTTCACCACTCCACAGTGCGTTTTATATGCAGAACCGGCGACATCATGATTTTGGTGAGGTTTCAAGCTGAGATATGCATTTTCTGCGATAATATTGGTGAGACTGCAGTCATATGTATGCAGAATCATCTAGATCTCTCGTTTCGAGCTATTTAATGCGAAACACAAGTTTTCTGGTGTTTTCACCACTCCTCAGTACGTGTGACATGCAGAACCGGCGACATATTGATTTTCGAGAGATTTCAAGCTGAGATATGCATTTTCTCCTATAATATTGGTGAGACTTCAGTCAGAAGTTTGCAGAATCATCTAGATCGCTCGTTTCGAGCTATCTAATGCGAAAAAACAAGATTTCTAGTGTTTTCAACATTCCACAGTGCGTTTGCTATGCAGATCCGGCGTCATCTTGGATTTCGTCGGGTTTCAAGCTGAGATATGCATTTTCTACGAGAATCTTGGTGAGACTTCAGTTAGAAGTATGCAGAATCATCGAGATCGCTCTTTTCGAGCTATTTAATGTGAGAAACACGTTATCTGGTGTTTCCAGCACTCCACAGTGCGTTTTATATGCAGAACCAGCGATATCTTGGCTTTCGTGGGGTTTCAAGCTGAGATATGCATTGTCTGCGATAATCTAGGTGAGACTTCTGTCCGAAGAATGCAGATTCATCGAGACCGTACTTTTCGAGCTATTTTATGCGAGAAACACGTTTTCTGGGGTTTTCACCACTCCACAGTTCGTTGGATATGCAGAACAGGTGATATCTTGGTTTTCGAGGGGTTTCAAGCTGAGATATGCATTTTCTGCGATAAACTTGGAGAGACTTCTGTCCGAAGTGTGCAGAATCATCGAGATCGCTCTTTTCGAGCTATTTAATGCGAGAAACACGTTTTCTGGGGTTTTCACCACACCACAGTTCGTTGGATATGCAGAACAGGTGATATCTTGGGTTTCGAGGGGTTTCAAGCTGAGATATGCATTTTCTGCGATAAACTTCGAGAGACTTCTGTCCGAAGTACGCTGAATCATCGAGATCGCACTTTCCGAGCTAGTTAATGCGAGAAAAACCTTATCTGGTGTTTTCACCACTCCACAGTGGGTTTGATATGCAGTACCAGCGATATCTTGGTTTTCGTGGGGTTTCAAGCTGAGATATGCATTTTTTACGATAATCTTGGTGAGACTTCTGTCCGAAGTATGCAGAATCATCGAGATCGCTCTATTCGAACTATTTAATGCGACAAAACGTTATCTGGTGTTTTCAGAACTCCACAGTGCGTTTGATATGCAGAACCAGCGATATCTCTGTTTTCGTGGGGTTTCAAGCTGAGATATGCATTTTTTACGATAATCATGGTGAGACTACTGCCCGAAGTATGCAGAATCATCGAGATCGCACTCTTCGAGCTATTTAATGCGAGAAACACGATATCTGGTGTTTTCAGCACTCCACAGTGCGTATGATATGCAGAACCGACGATATCCTGGTTTTCGTGGGGTTTCAAGCTGAGATATTCATTTTCTGCGATAATCTTGGTGAGACCTCTGTCCGAAGTATGCAGAAACATCGAGATCGCCCTTTTCTACCTATTTAATGCGAGAAACACGTTATCTGGTTTTTTCACCACTCCACAGTGCGTTTGATATGCAGAACCAGCGATATCTTGGTTTTCGTGGGGTTTCAAGCTGAGATATGCATTTTTTACGATAATCATGGTGAGACTACTGTCCGAAGTATGCAGAATCATCCAGATCGCACTTTTCGAGCTATTTAATGCGAGAAACACGATATCTGGTGTTTTCAGCACTCCACAGTGCGTATGATATGCAGAACCGGCGATATCTTGGTTTTCGTGGGGTTTCAAGCTGAGATATGCATTGTCTGCGATAATCTTGGTGAGACTTCTGTCCGAAGTGTGCAGAATCATCGAGATCGCTCTTTTCGAGCTATTTAATGCGAGAAACACGTTTTCTGGGGTTTTCACCACACCACAGTTCGTTGGATATGCAGAACAGGTGATATCTTGGGTTTCGAGGGGTTTCAAGCTGAGATATGCATTTTCTGCGATAAACTTCGAGAGACTTCTGTCCAAAGTATGCTGAATCATCGAGATCGCACTTTCCGATCTAGTTAATGCGAGAAAAACCTTATCTGGTGTTTTCACCACTCCACAGTGGGTTTGATATGCAGAACCAGCGATATCTTGGTTTTCGTGGGGTTTCAAGCTGAGATATGCATTTTTTACGATAATCATGGTGAGACTACTGTCCGAAGTATGCAGAATCATCGAGATCGCACTTTTCGAGCTATTTAATGCGAGAAACACGATATCTGGTGTTTTCAGCACTCAACAGTGCGTATGATATGCAGAACCGACGATATCCTGTTTTTCGTGGGGTTTCAAGCTCAGATATGCATTTTCTGCGATAATCTTGGTGAGGCTTCTGTCCGAAGTATGCAGAGTCATCGAGATCGTACTTTTCGAGCTATTTAATGCGAGAAACACGTTTTCTGGGGTTTTCACCACACCACAGTTCGTTGGATATGCAGAACAGGTGATATCTTGGTTTTCGTGGGGTTTCAAGCTGAGATATGCACTTTTTACGATAATCTTGGTGAGACTTTTGTCAGAAGTATGCAGAATAATCTAGATCGTTCTTTTCGAGCTATTTAATTCGAGAAACACGTTATCTGGTTGTTTTCACCACTCCACAGTGCGTTTGATATGCAGAAGCGGCGACATCTTGATTTTCGTGAGATTTCAAACCTGAGGTATGCATTTTCTGCGATAAGCTTGGTGAGACTTCTGTTAGAAGTATGCAGAATCATCTAGATCGCCCGTTTCGAGCTATCTAATGCGAAAAAACAAGTTTTCTGGTGTTTTCACCACACCACAGTCCGTTTGATATGCAGAACCGGCGACATCTTGGATTTCGTCGGGGTTCAATCTGAGATATGCACATTCTATGATAATCTTGGTGAGACTTCTGTCAGAAGTATGCAGAATCATCTAGATCGCTCTTTTCGAGCTATTTAATGCGAGAAACACGTTTTCTGGTGTATTCACCACTCCACAGTACGTTTGACATGCAGAATCGGCGATATCTTGATTTTCGTGGTGTGTCCAGCTGAGATATGCATTTTCTGCGATAATCTTGGTGAGACTTCTGTCCGAAGTATGCAGAATCATCGAGATCGCTCTTTTCGAGCTATTTAATGCGAGAAACACGTTTTCTGGGGTTTTCTCCACACCACAATTTGTTGGATATGCAGAACAGGTGATATCTTGGTTTTCGAGGGGTTTCCAGCTGAGATATGCATTTTCTGCGATAAACTTGGAGAGACTTCTGTCCGAAGTATGCTGAATCATCGAGATCGCACTTTTCGAGCTAGTTAATGAGCGAAAAAACTTATCTGGTGTTTTCACCACCCCACAGTGCGTTTGATATGCAGAACCGGCGATATCTGGGTTTTCGTTTGGTTTCAAGCTGAGATATGCATTTTCTGCGATATTCTTGGTGAGACCTCTGTCCGAAGTATGCAGAAACATCGAGATCGCTCTTTTCGACCTATTTAATGCGAGAAACACGTTATCTGGTGTTTTCACCACTCCACAGTGCGTTTGATATGCAGAACCAGCGATATCTTGGTTTTCGTGGGGTTTCAAGCTGAGATATGCATTTTTTACGATAATCATGGTGAGACTACTGTCCGAAGTATGCAGAATCATCGAGATCGCACTTTTCGAGCTATTTGATGCGAGAAACACGATATCTGGTGTTTTCAGCACTCCACAGTGCGTATGATATGCAGAACCGGCGATATCTTGGTTTTGGTGTGGTTTCAAGCTGAGATATGCATTGTCTGCGATAATCTTGGTGAGACTTCTGACCGAAGTGTGCAGAATCATCGAGATCGCTCTTTTCGAGCTATTTAATGCGAGAAACACGTTTTCTGGGGTTTTCACCACACCACAGTTCGTTGGATATGCAGAACAGGTGATATCTTGGGTTTCGAGGGGTTTCAAGCTGAGATATGCATTTTCTGCGATAAACTTCGAGAGACTTCTGTCCGAAGTATGCTGAATCATCGAGATCGCACTTTTCGAGCTAGTTAATGCGAGAAAAACCTTATCTGGTGTTTTAACCACTCCACAGTGGGTTTGATATGCAGTACCAGCGATATCTTGGTTTTCGTGGGGTTTCAAGCTGAGATATGCATTTTTTACGATAATCTTGGTGAGACTTCTGTCCGAAGTATGCAGAATCATCGAGATCGCTCTATTCGAACTGTTTAATGCGACAAAACGTTATCTGGTGTTTTCAGCACTTCACAGTGCGTTTGATATGCAGAACCAGCGATATCTCTGTTTTCGTGGGGTTTCAAGCTGAGATATGCATTTTTTACGATAATCATGGTGAGACTACTGTCCGAAGTATGCAGAATCATCGAGATCGCTCTTTTCGAGCTATTTAATGCGAGAAACACGATATCTGGTGTTTTCACCACACCACAGTTCGTTGGATATGCAAAACAGGTGATATCTTGGTTTTCGTGGGGTTTCAAGCTGAGATATGCACTTTTTACGATAATCTTGGTGAGACTTCTGTCCGAAGTATGCTTAATCATCGAGATCGCTCTATTCGAACTATTTAATGCGACAAAACGTTATCTGGTGTTTTCAGCACTCCACAGTGCGTTTGATATGCAGAACCAGTGATACCTCAGTTTTCGTGGGGTTTCAAGCTGAGATATGCATTTTCTACGATAATGTTGGAGAGACTTCTCTCAGAAGGATGCAGAATCTTCGAGATCGCTCTTTTCGAGCTACTTAATGCGAGATACACGTTATCTGGTGTTTTCACCACTCCACAGTGCGTTTGACATGCAGTACCGGCGACATCTTGGATTTCGTCGGGGTTCAAGCTGAGATATGCATTTTCTACGATAATCTTGGTGAGACTTCTGTCAGAAGTATGCAGAATCATCTTGATCGCTCTTTTCGAGCTATTTAATGCGACAAACGCGTTTTCTGGTGTATTCACCACTCCACAGTACGTTTGACATGCAGAACCGGAGATATCTTGATTTTCGTGGTTTTTCCAGCTGAGATATGCATTTTCAGCGATAATCTTGGTGAGTCTTCTGTCAGAAGTATGCAGAATCTTCGAGATCGCTCATTTCGAGCTAGTTAATGCGAGAAACACGTTATCTGGTGTTTTCACCACTCCACAGTGCGTTTGATATGCAGAATCGGCGATATCTTGATTTTCGTGGTGTGTCCAGCTGAGATATGCATTTTCTGCGATAATCTTGGTGAGTCTTCTGTCAGAAGTATGCAGAATCATCGAGATCCCTCTTTTCGAGCTATTTAATGCGAGAAACACGTTATCTGGTTGTTTTCACCACTCCACAGTTCGTTTGGTATGCAGAACAGGCGATATCTTGGTTTTCGTGGGGTTTCTAGCAGAGATATGCATTATCTGCGATAATCATGGTGAGACTTCTGTTAGAAGTATGCAGAATCATCGAGATCGCACTTTTCGATCTATTTAATGCGAGAAACACGTTGTCTGGTTTGTTCACCACTCCACAGTTGGTTTGATATGCTGAACCGGCGATATCTGGGTTTTCGTGGGGTTTCAAGCTGAGATATGCATTTTCTGCGATAATCTTGGTGAGACCTCTGTCCGAAGTATGCAGAAACATCGAGTTCGCTCTTTTCGAGCTATTTAATGCGAGAAACACGTTTTCTGGGGTTTTCACCACACCACAATTCGTTGGATATGTAGAACAGGTGATATCTTGGTTTTCGAGGGGTTTCAAGCTGAGATATGCATTTTCTGCGATAAACTTGGAGAGACTTCTGTCCGAAGTATGCTGAATCATCGAGATCGCACTTTTCGAGCTAGTTAATGCGCGAAAAACCTTATCTGGTGTTTTCACCACCCCACAGTGCGTTTGATATGCAGAACCGGCGATATCTGGGTTTTCGTGGGGTTTCAAGTTGAGATATGCATTTTCTGCGATAATCTTGGTGAGACCTCTGTCCGAAGTATGCAGAAACATCGAGATCGCTCTTTTCGACCTATTTAATGCGAGAAACACGTTATCTGGTGTTTTCACCACTCCACAGTGCGTTTGATATGCAGAACCAGCGATATCCTGGTTTTCGTGGGGTTTCAAGCTGAGATATGCATTCTCTGCGATAATCTTGGTGAGACCTCTGTCCGAAGTATGCAGAAATATCGAGATCGCTCTTTTCGAGCTATTTAATGCGAGAAACACGATATCTGGTGTTTTCACCACACCACAGTTCGTTGGATATGCAGAACAGGTGATATCTTGGGTTTCGAGGGGTATCAAGCTGAGATATGCATTTTCTGCGATAAACTTGGAGAGACTTCTGTCCGAAGTATGCTGAATCATCGAGATCGCACTTTTCGAGCTATTTAATGCGAGAAACACGATATCTGGTGTTTTCAGCACTCAACAGTGCGTATGATATGCAGAACCGACGATATCCTGGTTTTCGTGGGGTTTCAAGCTGAGATATGCATTTTCTACGATAATCTTGGTGAGACTTCTGTCAGAAGTATGCAGACTAATCTAGATCGTTCTTTTCGAGCTATTTAATTCGAGAAACACGTTATCTGGTTGTTTTCACCACTCCACAGTGCGTTTGATATGCAGAAGCGGCGACATCTTGATTTTCGTGAGATTTCAAGCTGAGGTATGCATTTTCTGCGATAAGCTTGGTGAGACTTCTGTTAGAAGTATGCAGAATCATCTAGATCGCCCGTTTCGAGCTATCTAATGCGAAAAAACAAGTTTTCTGGTGTTTTCACCACACCACAGTCCGTTTGATATGCAGAACCGGCGACATCTTGGATTTCGTCGGGGTTCAATCTGAGATATGTACATTCTATGATAATCTTGGTGAGACTTCTGTCAGAAGTATGCAGAATCATCGGCATCTCCCTTTTCCACCTATTTAATGCGAGAAACACGTTCTCTGGTTGTTTTCACCACTCCACAGTGGGTTTGATATGCAGTACCAGCGATATCTTGGTTTTCGTGGGGTTTCAAGCTGAGATATGCATTTTTTACGATAATCTTGGTGAGACTTCTGTCCGAAGTATGCAGAATCATCGAGATCGCTCTATTCGAACTATTTAATGCGACAAAACGTTATCTGGTGTTGTCAGAACTCCACAGTGCGTTTGATATGCAGAACCAGCGATATCTCTGTTTTCGTGGGGTTTCAAGCTGAGATATGCATTTTTTACGATAATCATGGTGAGACTACTGCCCGAAGTATGCAGAATCATCGAGATCGCACTCTTCGAGCTATTTAATGCGAGAAACACGATATCTGGTGTTTTCAGCACTCCACAGTGCGTATGATATGCAGAACCGACGATATCCTGGTTTTCGTGGGGTTTCAAGCTGAGATATGCATTTTCTGCGATAATCTTGGTGAGACCTCTGTCCGAAGTATGCAGAAACATCGAGATCGCTCTTTTCGAGCTATTTAATGCGAGAAACACGTTTTCTGGGGTTTTCACCACACCACAGTTCGTTGGATATGCAGAACAGGTGATATCTTGGGTTTCGAGGGGTTTCAAGCTGAGATATGCATTTTCTGCGATAAACTTCGAGAGACTTCTGTCCGAAGTATGCAGAATCATCGAGATCGCTCTATTCGAACTATTTAATGCGACAAAACGTTATCTGGTGTTTTCAGAACTCCACAGTGCGTTTGATATGCAGAACCAGCGATATCTCTGTTTTCGTGGGGTTTCAAGCTGAGATATGCATTTTTTACGATAATCATGGTGAGACTACTGCCCGAAGTATGCAGAATCATCGAGATCGCACTCTTCGAGCTATTTAATGCGAGAAACACGATATCTGGTGTTTTCAGCACTCCACAGTGCGTATGATATGCAGAACCGACGATATCCTGGTTTTCGTGGGGTTTCAAGCTGAGATATGCATTTTCTGCGATAATCTTGGTGAGACCTCTGTCCGAAGTATGCAGAAACATCGAGATCGCTCTTTTCGACCTATTTAATGCGAGAAACACGTTATCTGGTGTTTTCACCACTCCACAGTGCGTTTGATATGCAGAACCAGCGATATCTTGGTTTTCGTGGGGTTTCAAGCTAAGATATGCATTTTTTACGATAATCATGGTGAGACTACTGTCCGAAGTATGCAGAATCATCGAGATCGCACTTTTCGAGCTATTTAATGCGAGAAACACGATATCTGGAGTTTTCAGCACTCCGCAGTGCGTATGATACGCAGAACCGGCGATATCTTGGTTTTCGTGGGGATTCAAGCTGAGATATGCATTGTCTGCGATAATCTTGGTGAGACTTCTGTCCGAAGTGTGCAGAATCATCGAGATCGCTCTTTTCGTGCTATTTAATGCGAGAAACACGTTTTCTGGGGTTTTCACCACTCCACAGTTCGTTGGATATGCAGAACAGGTGATATCTTGGGTTTCGAGGGGTATCAAGCTGAGATATGCATTTTCTGCGATAAACTTGGAGAGACTTCTGTCCGAAGTATGCTGAATCATCGAGATCGCACTTTGCGAGCTAGTTAATGCGAGAAAAACCTTATCTGGTGTATTCACCACCCCACAGTGCGTTTGATATGCAGAACCGGCGATATCTTGGTTTTCGTGGGGTTTCAAGCTGAGATATGCATTTTTTACGATAATCATGGTGAGACTACTGTCCGAAGTATGCAGAATCATCGAGATCGCACTTTTCGAGCTATTTAATGCGAGAAACACGATATCTGGTGTTTTCAGCACTCAACAGTGCGTATGATATGCAGAACCGACGATATCCTGGTTTTCGTGGGGTTTCAAGCTCAGATATGCATTTTCTGCGATAAGCTTGGTGAGACTTCTGTTAGAAGTATGCAGAATCATCTAGATCGCCCGTTTCGAGCTATCTAATGCGAAAAAACAAGTTTTCTGGTGTTTTCACCACACCACAGTCCGTTTGATATGCAGAACCGGCGACATCTTGGATTTCGTCGGGGTTCAATCTGAGATATGCACATTCTATGATAATCTATGTGAGACTTCTGTCAGAAGTATGCAGAATCATCTAGATCGCTCTTTTCGAGCTATTTAATGCGAGAAACACGTTTTCTGGTGTATTCACCACTCCACAGTACGTTTGACATGCAGAATCGGCGATATCTTGATTTTCGTGGTGTGTCCAGCTGAGATATGCATTTTCTGCGATAATCTTGGTGAGACTTCTGTCCGAAGTATGCAGAATCATCGAGATCGCTCTTTTCGAGCTATTTAATGCGAGAAACACGTTTTCTGGGGTTTTCACCACACCACAATTTGTTGGATATGCAGAACAGGTGATATCTTGGTTTTCGAGGGTTTTCAAGCTGAGATATGCATTTTCTGCGATAAACTTGGAGAGACTTCTGTCCGAAGTATGCTGAATCATCGAGATCGCACTTTTCGAGCTAGTTAATGCGCGAAAAAACTTATCTGGTGTTTTCACCACCCCACAGTGCGTTTGATATGCAGAACCGGCGATATCTGGGTTTTCGTGGGGTTTCAAGCTGAGATATGCATTTTCTGCGATATTCTTGGTGAGACCTCTGTCCGAAGTATGCAGAAACATCGAGATCGCTCTTTTCGACCTATTTAATGCGAGAAACACGTTATCTGGTGTTTTCACCACTCCACAGTGCGTTTGATATGCAGAACCAGCGATATCTTGGTTTTCGTGGGGTTTCAAGCTGAGATATGCATTTTTTACGATAATCATGGTGAGACTACTGTCCGAAGTATGCAGAATCATCGAGATCGCACTTTTCGAGCTATTTGATGCGAGAAACACGATATCTGGTGTTTTCAGCACTCCACAGTGCGTATGATATGCAGAACCGGCGATATCTTGGTTTTGGTGGGGTTTCAAGCTGAGATATGCATTGTCTGCGATAATCTTGGTGAGACTTCTGACCGAAGTGTGCAGAATCATCGAGATCGCTCTTTTCGAGCTATTTAATGCGAGAAACACGTTTTCTGGGGTTTTCACCACACCACAGTTCGTTGGATATGCAGAACAGGTGATATCTTGGGTTTCGAGGGGTTTCAAGCTGAGATATGCATTTTCTGCGATAAACTTCGAGAGACTTCTGTCCGAAGTATGCTGAATCATCGAG
This sequence comes from Anthophora plumipes, assembly GCA_951804975.1. NCBI lineage: Eukaryota > Metazoa > Arthropoda > Insecta > Hymenoptera > Apidae > Anthophora > Anthophora plumipes. The sequence continues at coordinate 3,506,256 of CATORF010000997.1, forward strand.
ATCGCACTCTTCGAGCTAGTTAATGCGAGAAAAACCTTATCTGGTGTTTTAACCACTCCACAGTGGGTTTGATATGCAGTACCAGCGATATCTTGGTTTTCGTGGGGTTTCAAGCTGAGATATGCATTTTTTACGATAATCTTGGTGAGACTTCTGTCCGAAGTATGCAGAATCATCGAGATCGCTCTATTCGAACTGTTTAATGCGACAAAACGTTATCTGGTGTTTTCAGCACTTCACAGTGCGTTTGATATGCAGAACCAGCGATATCTTGGTTTTCGTGGGGTTTCAAGCTGAGATATGCATTTTTTACGATAATCATGGTGAGACTACTGTCCGAAGTATGCAGAATCATCGAGATCGCACTTTTCGAGCTATTTAATGCGAGAAACACGATATCTGGTGTTTTCAGCACTCCACAGTGCGTATGATATGCAGAACCGGCGATATCTTGGTTTTCGTGGGGTTTCAAGCTGAGATATGCATTGTCTGCGATAATCTTGGTGAGACTTCTGTCCGAAGTGTGCAGAATCATCGAGATCGCTCTTTTCGAGCTATTTAATGCGAGAAATACGTTTTCTGGGGTTTTCACCACACCACAGTTCGTTGGATATGCAGAACAGGTGATATCTTGGGTTTCGAGGGGTTTCAAGCTGAGATATGCATTTTCTGCGATAAACTTCGAGAGACTTCTGTCCGAAGTATGCTGAATCATCGAGATCGCACTTTTCGAGCTACTTAATGCGAGAAAAACCTTATCTGGTGTTTTCATCACTCCACAGTGGGTTTGATATGCAGTACCAGCGATATCTTGGTTTTCGTGGGGTTTCAAGCTGAGATATGCATTTTTTACGATAATCTTGCTGAGACTTCTGTCCGAAGTATGCAGAATCATCGAGATCGCTCTATTCGAACTATTTAATGCGACAAAACGTTATCTGGTGTTTTCAGCACTCCACAGTGCGTATGATATGCAGAACCGGCGATATCTTGGTTTTCGTGGGGTTTCAAGCTGAGATATGCATTGTCTGCGATAATCTTGGTGAGACTTCTGTCCGAAGTGTGCAGAATCATCGAGATAGCTCTTTTCGTGCTATTTAATGCGAGAAACACGTTTTCTGGGGTTTTCACCACTCCACAGTTCGTTGGATATGCAGAACAGGTGATATCTTGGGTTTCGAGGGGTATCAAGCTGAGATATGCATTTTCTGCGATAAACTTGGAGAGACTTCTGTCCGAAGTATGCTGAATCATCGAGATCGCACTTTTCGAGCTAGTTAATGCGAGAAAAACCTTATCTGGTGTATTCACCACCCCACAGTGCGTTTGATATGCAGAACCGGCGATATCTTGGTTTTCGTGGGGTTTCAAGCTGAGATATGCATTTTTTACGATAATCATGGTGAGACTACTGTCCGAAGTATGCAGAATCATCGAGATCGCACTTTTCGAGCTATTTAATGCGAGAAACACGATATCTGGTGTTTTCAGCACTCAACAGTGCGTATGATATGCAGAACCGACGATATCCTGGTTTTCGTGGGGTTTCAAGCTCAGATATGCATTTTCTGCGATAATCTTGGTGAGGCTTCTGTCCGAAGTATGCAGAGTCATCGAGATCGTACTTTTCGAACTAATTAATGCGAGAAACACGTTTTCTGGGGTTTTCACCACACCACAGTTCGTTGGATATGCAGAACAGGTGATATCTTGGTTTTCGTGGGGTTTCAAGCTGAGATATGCACTTTTTACGATAATCTTGGTGAGACTTTTGTCAGAAGTATGCAGAATAATCTAGATCGTTCTTTTCGAGCTATTTAATTCGAGAAACACGTTATCTGGTTGTTTTCACCACTCCACAGTGCGTTTGATATGCAGAAGCGGCGACATCTTGATTTTCGTGAGATTTCAAACCTGAGGTATGCATTTTCTGCGATAAGCTTGGTGAGACTTCTGTTAGAAGTATGCAGAATCATCTAGATCGCCCGTTTCGAGCTATCTAATGCGAAAAAACAAGTTTTCTGGTGTTTTCACCACACCACAGTCCGTTTGATATGCAGAACCGGCGACATCTTGGATTTCGTCGGGGTTCAATCTGAGATATGCACATTCTATGATAATCTTGGTGAGACTTCTGTCAGAAGTATGCAGAATCATCTAGATCGCACTTTTCGAGCTATTTGATGCGAGAAACACGATATCTGGTGTTTTCAGCACTCCACAGTGCGTATGATATGCAGAACCGGCGATATCTTGGTTTTGGTGGGGTTTCAAGCTGAGATATGCATTGTCTGCGATAATCTTGGTGAGACTTCTGACCGAAGTGTGCAGAATCATCGAGATCGCTCTTTTCGAGCTATTTAATGCGAGAAACACGTTTTCTGGGGTTTTCACCACACCACAGTTCGTTGGATATGCAGAACAGGTGATATCTTGGGTTTCGAGGGGTTTCAAGCTGAGATATGCATTTTCTGCGATAAACTTCGAGAGACTTCTGTCCGAAGTATGCTGAATCATCGAGATCGCACTCTTCGAGCTAGTTAATGCGAGAAAAACCTTATCTGGTGTTTTAACCACTCCACAGTGGGTTTGATATGCAGTACCAGCGATATCTTGGTTTTCGTGGGGTTTCAAGCTGAGATATGCATTTTTTACGATAATCTTGGTGAGACTTCTGTCCGAAGTATGCAGAATCATCGAGATCGCTCTATTCGAACTGTTTAATGCGACAAAACGTTATCTGGTGTTTTCAGCACTTCACAGTGCGTTTGATATGCAGAACCAGCGATATCTTGGTTTTCGTGGGGTTTAAAGCTGAGATATGCATTTTTTACGATAATCATGGTGAGACTACTGTCCGAAGTATGCAGAATCATCGAGATCGCACTTTTCGAGCTATTTAATGCGAGAAACACGATATCTGGTGTTTTCAGCACTCCACAGTGCGTATGTTATGCAGAACCGGCGATATCTTGGTTTTCGTGGGGTTTCAAGCTGAGATATGCATTGTCTGCGATAATCTTGGTGAGACTTCTGTCCGAAGTGTGCAGAATCATCGAGATCGCTCTTTTCGAGCTATTTAATGCGAGAAATACGTTTTCTGGGGTTTTCACCACACCACAGTTCGTTGGATATGCAGAACACGTGATATCTTGGGTTTCGAGGGGTTTCAAGCTGAGATATGCATTTTCTGCGATAAACTTCGAGAGACTTCTGTCCGAAGTATGCTGAATCATCGAGATCGCACTTTTCGAGCTACTTAATGCGAGAAAAACCTTATCTGGTGTTTTCATCACTCCACAGTGGGTTTGATATGCAGTACCAGCGATATCTTGGTTTTCGTGGGGTTTCAAGCTGAGATATGCATTTTTTACGATAATCTTGCTGAGACTTCTGTCCGAAGTATGCAGAATCATCGAGATCGCTCTATTCGAACTATTTAATGCGACAAAACGTTATCTGGTGTTTTCAGCACTCCACAGTGCGTATGATATGCAGAACCGGCGATATCTTGGTTTTCGTGGGGTTTCAAGCTGAGATATGCATTGTCTGCGATAATCTTGGTGAGACTTCTGTCCGAAGTGTGCAGAATCAACGAGATCGCTCTTTTCGTGCTATTTAATGCGAGAAACACGTTTTCTGGGGTTTTCACCACTCCACAGTTCGTTGGATATGCAGAACAGGTGATATCTTGGGTTTCGAGGGGTATCAAGCTGAGATATGCATTTTCTGCGATAAACTTGGAGAGACTTCTGTCCGAAGTATGCTGAATCATCGAGATCGGACTTTTCGAGCTAGTTAATGCGAGAAAAACCTTATCTGGTGTATTCACCACCCCACAGTGCGTTTGATATGCAGAACCGGCGATATCTTGGTTTTCGTGGGGTTTCAAGCTGAGATATGCATTTTTTACGATAATCATGGTGAGACTACTGTCCGAAGTATGCAGAATCATCGAGATCGCACTTTTCGAGCTATTTAATGCGAGAAACACGATATCTGGTGTTTTCAGCACTCAACAGTGCGTATGATATGCAGAACCGACGATATCCTGGTTTTCGTGGGGTTTCAAGCTCAGATATGCATTTTCTGCGATAATCTTGGTGAGGCTTCTGTCCGAAGTATGCAGAGTCATCGAGATCGTACTTTTCGAGCTAATTAATGCGAGAAACACGTTTTCGGGGGTTTTCACCACACCACAGTTCGTTGGATATGCAGAACAGGTGATATCTTGGTTTTCGTGGGGTTTCAAGCTGAGATATGCACTTTTTACGATAATCTTGGTGAGACTTTTGTCAGAAGTATGCAGAATAATCTAGATCGTTCTTTTCGAGCTATTTAATTCGAGAAACACGTTATCTGGTTGTTTTCACCACTCCACAGTGCGTTTGATATGCAGAAGCGGCGACATCTTGATTTTCGTGAGATTTCAAACCTGAGGTATGCATTTTCTGCGATAAGCTTGGTGAGACTTCTGTTAGAAGTATGCAGAATCATCTAGATCGCCCGTTTCGAGCTATCTAATGCGAAAAAACAAGTTTTCTGGTGTTTTCACCACACCACAGTCCGTTTGATATGCAGAACCGGCGACATCTTGGATTTCGTCGGGGTTCAATCTGAGATATGCACATTCTATGATAATCTTGGTGAGACTTCTGTCAGAAGTATGCAGAATCATCTAGATCGCTCTTTTCGAGCTATTTAATTCGAGAAACACGTTTTCTGGTGTATTCACCACTCCACAGTACGTTTGACATGCAGAATCGGCGATATCTTGATTTTCGTGGTGTGTCCAGCTGAGATATGCATTTTCTGCGATAATCTTGGTGAGACTTCTGTCCGAAGTATGCAGAATCATCGAGATCGCTATTTTCGAGCTATTTAATGCGAGAAACACGTTTTCTGGGGTTTTCACCACACCACAATTTGTTGGATATGCAGAACAGGTGATATCTTGGTTTTCGAGGGGTTTCAAGCTGAGATATGCATTTTCTGCGATAAACTTGGAGAGACTTCTGTCCGAAGTATGCTGAATCATCGAGATCGAACTTTTCGAGCTAGTTAATGCGCGAAAAAACTTATCTGGTGTTTTCACCACCCCACAGTGCGTTTGATATGCAGAACCGGCGATATCTGGGTTTTCGTGGGGTTTCAAGCTGAGATATGCATTTTCTGCGATATTCTTGGTGAGACCTCTGTCGGAAGTATGCAGAAACATCGAGATCGCTCTTTTCGACCTATTTAATGCGAGAAACACGTTATCTGGTGTTTTCACCACTCCACAGTGCGTTTGATATGCAGAACCAGCGATATCTTGGTTTTCGTGGGGTTTCAAGCTGAGATATGCATTTTTTACGATAATCATGGTGAGACTACTGTCCGAAGTATGCAGAATCATCGAGATCGCACTTTTCGAGCTATTTGATGCGAGAAACAAGATATCTGGTGTTTTCAGCACTCCACAGTGCGTATGATATGCAGAACCGGCGATATCTTGGTTTTGGTGGGGTTTCAAGCTGAGATATGCATTGTCTGCGATAATCTTGGTGAGACTTCTGACCGAAGTGTGCAGAATCATCGAGATCGCTCTTTTCGAGCTATTTAATGCGAGAAACACGTTTTCTGGGGTTTTCACCACACCACAGTTCGTTGGATATGCAGAACAGGTGATATCTTGGGTTTCGAGGGGTTTCAAGATGAGATATGCATTTTCTGCGATAAACTTCGAGAGACTTCTGTCCGAAGTATGCTGAATCATCGAGATCGCACTTTTCGAGCTAGTTAATGCGAGAAAAACCTTATCTGGTGTTTTAACCACTCCACAGTGGGTACGATATGCAGTACCAGCGATATCTTGGTTTTCGTGGGGTTTCAAGCTGAGATATGCATTTTTTACGATAATCTTGGTGAGACTTCTGTCCGAAGTATGCAGAATCATCGAGATCGCTCTATTCGAACTGTTTAATGCGACAAAACGTTATCTGGTGTTTTCAGCACTTCACAGTGCGTTTGATATGCAGAACCAGCGATATCTCTGTTTTCGTGGGGTTTCAAGCTGAGATATGCATTTTTTACGATAATCATGGTGAGACTACTGTCCGAAGTATGCAGAATCATCGAGATCGCTCTTTTCGAGCTATTTAATGCGAGAAACACGATATCTGGTGTTTTCACCACACCACAGTTCGTTGGATATGCAGAACAGGTGACATCTTGGATTTCGTCGGGGTTCAAGCTGAGATATGCATTTTCTACGATAATCTTGGTGAGACTTCTGTCAGAAGTATGCAGAATCATCTTGATCGCTCTTTTCGAGCTATTTAATGCGAAAAAACAAGTTTTCTGGTGTTTTGACCACTCCACAGTGCGTTTGATATGCAGAACCGGCGACATCTTGGTTTTCGTGGGTTTTCAAGCTGAGATATGCATTTTCTGCGATAATCTTGGTGAGACCTCTGTCCGAAGTATGCAGAAACATCGAGATCGCTCTTTTCGACCTATTTAATGCGAGAAACACGTTATCTGGTGTTTTCACCACTCCACAGTGCGTTTGATATGCAGAACCAGCGATATCTTGGTTTTCGTGGGGTTTCAAGCTGAGATATGCATTTTTTACGATAATCATGGTGAGACTACTGTCCGAAGTATGCAGAATCATCGAGATCGCACTTTTCGAGCTATTTAATGCGAGAAACACGATATCTGGTGTTTTCAGCACTCCACAGTGCGTATGATATGCAGAACCGGCGATATCTTGGTTTTCGTGGGGTTTCAAGCTGAGGTATGCATTGTCTGCGATAATCTTGGTGAGACTTCTGTCCGAAGTGTGCAGAATCATCGAGATCGCTCTTTTCGAGCTATTTAATGCGAGAAATACGTTTTCTGGGGTTTTCACCACACCACAGTTCGTTGGATATGCAGAACAGGTGATATCTTGGGTTTCGAGGGGTTTCAAGCTGAGATATGCATTTTCTGCGATAAACTTCGAGAGACTTCTGTCCGAAGTATGCTGAATCATCGAGATCGCACTTTTCGAGCTACTTAATGCGAGAAAAACCTTATCTGGTGTTTTCATCACTCCACAGTGGGTTTGATATGCAGTACCAGCGATATCTTGGTTTTCGTGGGGTTTCAAGCTGAGATATGCATTTTTTACGATAATCTTGCTGAGACTTCTGTCCGAAGTATGCAGAATCATCGAGATCGCTCTATTCGAACTATTTAATGCGACAAAACGTTATCTGGTGTTTTCAGCACTCCACAGTGCGTATGATATGCAGAACCGACGATATCCTGGTTTTCGTGGGGTTTCAAGCTGAGATATGCATTTTCTGCGATAATCTTGGTGAGACCTCTGTCCGAAGTATGCAGAAACATCGAGATCGCTCTTTTCGAGCTATTTAATGCGAGAAACACGATATCTGGTGTTTTCACCACACCACAGTTCGTTGGATATGCAGAACAGGTGATATCTTGGGTTTCGAGGGGTATCAAGCTGAGATATGCATTTTCTGCGATAAACTTGGAGAGACTTCTGTCCGAAGTATGCTGAATCATCGAGATCGCACTTTTCGAGCTATTTAATGCGAGAAACACGATATCTGGTGTTTTCAGCACTCAACAGTGCGTATGATATGCAGAACCGACGATATCCTGGTTTTCGTTGGGTTTCAAGCTGAGATATGCATTTTCTACGATAATCTTGGTGAGACTTCTGTCAGAAGTATGCAGACTAATCTAGATCGTTCTTTTCGAGCTATTTAATTCGAGAAACACGTTATCTGGTTGTTTTCACCACTCCACAGTGCGTTTGATATGCAGAACGGGCGACATCTTGATTTTCGTGGTGTTTCCAGCTGAGATATGCATTTTCTGCGATAATCTTGGTGAGGCTTCTGTCAGAAGTATGCAGAATCATCGAGATCCCTCTTTTCGAGCTATTTAATGCGAGAAACACGTTAATTGGTGTTTTCACCACTCCACAGTGCGTTTGATATGCGGAACCAGCGACATCTTGGATTTCGTCGGGTTTCAAGCTGAGACATGCATTTTCTGCGATAATCTTGGTGAGTCTTCTGTCAGAAGTATGCAGAATCATCGAGGTCCCTCTTTTCGAGCAAGTTAATGCGAGAAACACGTTATCTGGTGTTTTCACCACTCCACAGTGCGTTTGATATGCAGAACCGGCGACATCTTGGCTGTCGTAGGGTATCAAGCTGAGATATGCATTTTCTACCATAATCTTGGTGAGAGTTCTGTCAGAAGTATGCAGAATCATCGGGATCGCTATTTTCGAGCTATTTAATGCGAGAAACACGTTTTCTGGGATTTTCACCACTCCACAGTTCGTTGGATATGCAGAACAGGAGATATCTTGGTTTTCGTAGGGTTTCTAGCAGAGACATGCATTTTCTGCGATAATCTTGGTGAGTCTTCTGTCAGAAGTATGCAGAGTCATCGAGATCGTACTTTTCGCGCTATTTAATGCGAGAAACACGTTTTCTGGGGTTTTTACCACACCACAGTTCGTTGGAGATGCAGAACAGGTGATATCTTGGTTTTCGTGGGGTTTCAAGCTGAGATATGCACTTTTTACGATAATCTTGGTGAGACTTCTGTCCGAAGTATGCTTAATCATCGAGATCGCTCTATTCGAACTATTTAATGCGACAAAACGTTATCTGGTGTTTTCAGCACTCCACAGTGCGTTTGATATGCTGAACCAGTGATACCTCAGTTTTCGTGGGGTTTCAAGCTGAGATATGCATTTTCTACGATAATCTTGGTGAGACTTCTCTCAGAAGGATGCAGAATCTTCGAGATCGCTCTATTCGAGCTACTTAATGCGAGATACACGTTATCTGGTGTTTTCACCACTCCACAGTGCGTTTGACATGCAGTACCGGCGACATCTTGGTTTTCGTCGGGGTTCAAGCTGAGATATGCATTTTCTACGATAATCTTGGTGAGACTTCTGTCAGAAGTATGCAGAATCATCGAGATCCCTCTTTTCGAGCTAGTTAATGCGAGAAACACGTTTTCTGGGGTTTTCACCAGTTCACAGTTCGTTGGATATGCAGAACAGGTGATATCTTGGTTTTCGTGGGGTTTCTAGCTGAGATATGCATTTTTTACGATAATCTTGGTGAGACTTCTGTCCGAAGTATGCAGAATCATCGAGATCGCTCTTTTCGAGCTATTTATTGAGAGAAACACGTTAACTGGTTTTTTCACCACTACACAGTGCCTTTGATATGCAGTACCAGCGATATCTTGGTTTTCGTGGGGTTTCAAGCTGAGATATGCATTTTTTACGATAATCTTGGTGAGACTTCTGTCCGAAGTATGCTTAATCATCGAGATCGCACTTTTCGAGCTATTTAATGCGAGAAACACGATATCTGGTGTTTTCAGCACTCAACAGTGCGTATGATATGCAGAACCGACGATATCCTGGTTTTCGTGGGGTTTCAAGCTGAGATATGCATTTTCTACGATAATCTTGGTGAGACTTCTGTCAGAAGTATGCAGACTAATCTAGATCGTTCTTTTCGAGCTATTTAATTCGAGAAACACGTTATCTGGTGTTTTCTCCACACCACAGTTCGTTGGATATGCAGAACAGGTGATATCTTGGGTTTCGAGGGGTATCAAGCTGAGATATGCATTTTCTGCGATAAACTTGGAGAGACTTCTGTCCGAAGTATGCTGAATCATCGATATCGCACTTTTCGAGCTATTTAATGCGAGAAACACGATATCTGGTGTTTTCAGCACTCAACAGTGCGTATGATATGCAGAACCGACGATATCCTTGTTTTCGTGGGGTTTCAAGCTGAGATATGCATTTTCTACGATAATCTTGGTGAGACTTCTGTCAGAAGTATGCAGACTAATCTAGATCGTTCTTTTCGAGCTATTTAATTCGAGAAACACGTTATCTGGTTGTTTTCACCACTCCACAGTGCGTTTGATATGCAGAAGCGGCGACATCTTGATTTTCGTGAGATTTCAAGCTGAGGTATGCATTTTCTGCGATAAGCTTGGTGAGACTTCTGTTAGAAGTATGCAGAATCATCTAGATCGCCCGTTTCGAGCTATCTAATGCGAAAAAACAAGTTTTCTGGTGTTTTCACCACACCACAGTCCGTTTGATATGCAGAACCGGCGACATCTTGGATTTCGTCGGGGTTCAATCTGAGATATGCACATTCTATGATAATATTGGTGAGACTTCTGTCAGAAGTATGCAGAATCATCGGCATCTCCCTTTTCGAACCTATTTAATGCGAGAAACACGTTCTCTGGTTGTTTTCACCACTCCACAGTGGGTTTGATATGCAGAACCGGCGACATCTTGATTTTCGTGAGGTTTCAAGCTGAGATATGCATTTTCAGCGATAATCTTGGTGAGTCTTTTGTCAGAAGTATGCAGAATCTTCGAGATCGCTCTTTTCGAGCAACTTAATGCGGGAAACACGATATCTGGTTGTTTTCACCACTCCACAGTGCGTTTGATATGCAGAACGGGCGACATCTTGATTTTCGTGGTGTTTCCAGCTGAGATATGCATTTTCTGCGATAATCTTGGTGAGTCTTCTGTCAGAAGTATGCAGAATCATCGAGATCCCTCTTTTCGAGCTATTTAATGCGAGAAACACGTTAATTGGTGTTTTCACCACTCCACAGTGCGTTTGATATGCGGAACCAGCGACATCTTGGATTTCGTCGGGTTTCAAGCTGAGACATGCATTTTCTGCGATAATCTTTGTGAGTCTTCTGTCAGAAGTATGCAGAATCATCGAGGTCCCTCTTTTCGAGCAAGTTAATGCGAGAAACACGTTATCTGGTGTTTTCACCACTCCACAGTGCGTTTGATATGCAGAACCGGCGACATCTTGGCTGTCGTAGGGTATCAAGCTGAGATATGCATTTTCTACCATAATCTTGGTGAGAGTTCTGTCAGAAGTATGCAGAATCATCGGGATCGCTATTTTCGAGCTATTTAATGCGAGAAACACGTTTTCTGGGGTTTTCACCACTCCACAGTTCGTTGGATATGCAGAACAGGAGATATCTTGGTTTTCGTAGGGTTTCTAGCAGAGACATGCATTTTCTGCGATAATCTTGGTGAGTCTTCTGTCAGAAGTATGAAGAGTCATCGAGATCGTACTTTTCGAGCTATTTAATGCGAGAAACACGTTTTCTGGGGTTTTTACCACACCACAGTTCGTTGGATATGCAGAACAGGTGATATCTTGGTTTTCGTGGGGTTTCAAGCTGAGATATGCACTTTTTACGATAATCTTGGTGAGACTTCTGTCCGAAGTATGCTTAATCATCGAGATCGCTCTATTCGAACTATTTAATGCGACAAAACGTTATCTGGTGTTTTCAGCACTCCACAGTGCGTTTGATATGCTGAACCAGTGATACCTCAGTTTTCGTGGGGTTTCAAGCTGAGATATGCATTTTCTACGATAATCTTGGTGAGACTTCTCTCAGAAGGATGCAGAATCTTCGAGATCGCTCTTTTCGAGCTACTTAATGCGAGATACACGTTATCTGCTGTTTTCACCACTCCACAGTGCGTTTGACATGCAGTACCGGCGACATCTTGGTTTTCGTCGGGGTTCAAGCTGAGATATGCATTTTCTACGATAATCTTGGTGAGACTTCTGTCAGAAGTATGCAGAATCATCGAGATCCCTCTTTTCGAGCTAGTTAATGCGAGAAACACGTTTTCTGGGGTTTTCACCAGTCCACAGTTCGTTGGATATGCAGAACAGGAGATATCTTGGTTTTCGTGGGGTTTCTAGCTGAGATATGCATTTTTTACGATAATCTTGGTGAGACTTCTGTCCGAAGTATGCAGAATCATCGAGATCGCTCTTTTCGAGCTATTTATTGCGAGAAACACGTTATCTGGTTTTTTCACCACTACACAGTGCCTTTGATATGCAGTACCAGCGATATCTTGGTTTTCGTGGGGTTTCAAGCTGAGATATGCATTTTTTACGATAATCTTGGTGAGACTTCTGTCCGAAGTATGCTTAATCATCGAGATCGCTCTATTCGAGCTATTTAATGTGAGAAACACGTTATCTGGTGTTTCCAGCACTCCACAGTGCGTTTTATATGCAGAACCGGCGATATCTTGATTTTCGTGGTGTTTCCAGCTGAGATATGCATTTTCTGCGATAATCTTGGTGAGACTTCTGTCAGACGTATGCAGAATCATCGGCATCTTCCTTTTCGACCTATTTAATGCGAGAAACACGTTCTCTGGTTGTTTTCACCACTCCACAGTGGGTTTGATATGCAGAACCGGCGACATCTTGATTTTCGTGAGGTTTCAAGCTGAGATATGCATTTTCAGCGATAATCATGGTGAGTCTTTTGTCAGAAGTATGCAGAATCTTCGAGATCGCTCTTTTCGAGCAACTTAATGCGGGAAACACGATATCTGGTTGTTTTCACCACTCCACAGTGCGTTTGATATGCAGAACGGGCGACATCTTGATTTTCGTGGTGTTTCCAGTTGAGATATGCATTTTCTGCGATAATCTTGGTGAGTCTTCTGTCAGAAGTATGCAGAATCATCGAGGTCGCTCTTTTCGAGCTAGTTAATGCGAGAAACACGTTATCGGGTGTTTTCACCACTCCTCAGTGCGTTTGAAATGCAGAACCGGCGACATCTTGGCTGTCGTAGGGTATCAAGCTGAGATATGCATTTTCTACCATAATCTTGGTGAGAGTTCTGTCAGAAGTATGCAGAATCATCGGGATCGCTATTTTCGAGCTATTTAATGCGAGAAACACGTTTTCTGGGGTTTTCACCACTCCACAGTTCGTTGGATATGCAGAACAGGAGATATCTTGGTTTTCGTAGGGTTTCTAGCAGAGACATGCATTTTCTGCGATAATCTTGGTGAGTCTTCTGTCAGAAGTATGAAGAGTCATCGAGATCGTACTTTTCGAGCTATTTAATGCGAGAAACACGTTTTCTGGGGTTTTTACCACACCACAGTTCGTTGGATATGCAGAACAGGTGATATCTTGGTTTTCGTGGGGTTTCAAGCTGAGATATGCACTTTTTACGATAATCTTGGTGAGACTTCTGTCCGAAGTATGCTTAATCATCGAGATCGCTCTATTCGAACTATTTAATGCGACAAAACGTTATCTGGTGTTTTCAGCACTCCACAGTGCGTTTGATATGCTGAACCAGTGATACCTCAGTTTTCGTGGGGTTTCAAGCTGAGATATGCATTTTCTACGATAATCTTGGTGAGACTTCTCTCAGAAGGATGCAGAATCTTCGAGATCGCTCTTTTCGAGCTACTTAATGCGAGATACACGTTATCTGCTGTTTTCACCACTCCACAGTGCGTTTGACATGCAGTACCGGCGACATCTTGGTTTTCGTCGGGGTTCAAGCTGAGATATGCATTTTCTACGATAATCTTGGAGAGACTTCTGTCAGAAGTATGCAGAATCATCGAGATCCCTCTTTTCGAGCTAGTTAATGCGAGAAACACGTTTTCTGGGGTTTTCACCAGTCCACAGTTCGTTGGATATGCAGAACAGGAGATATCTTGGTTTTCGTGGGGTTTCTAGCTGAGATATGCATTTTTTACGATAATCTTGGTGAGACTTCTGTCCGAAGTATGCAGAATCATCGAGATCGCTCTTTTCGAGCTATTTATTGCGAGAAACACGTTATCTGGTTTTTTCACCTCTACACAGTGCCTTTGATATGCAGTACCAGCGATATCTTGGTTTTCGTGGGGTTTCAAGCTGAGATATGCATTTTTTACGATAATCTTGGTGAGACTTCTGTCCGAAGTATGCTTAATCATCGAGATCGCTCTATTCGAGCTATTTAATGTGAGAAACACGTTATCTGGTGTTTCCAGCACTCCACAGTGCGTTTTATATGCAGAACCGGCGATATCTTGATTTTCGTGGTGTTTCCAGCTGAGATATGCATTTTCTGCGATAATCTTGGTGAGACTTCTGTCAGACGTATGCAGAATCATCGGCATCTTCCTTTTCGACCTATTTAATGCGAGAAACACGTTCTCTGGTTGTTTTCACCACTCCACAGTGGGTTTGATATGCAGAACCGGCGACATCTTGATTTTCGTGAGGTTTCAAGCTGAGATATGCATTTTCAGCGATAATCATGGTGAGTCTTTTGTCAGAAGTATGCAGAATCTTCGAGATCGCTCTTTTCGAGCAACTTAATGCGGGAAACACGATATCTGGTTGTTTTCACCACTCCACAGTGCGTTTGATATGCAGAACGGGCGACATCTTGATTTTCGTGGTGTTTCCAGTTGAGATATGCATTTTCTGCGATAATCTTGGTGAGTCTTCTGTCAGAAGTATGCAGAATTATCGAGGTCGCTCTTTTCGAGCTAGTTAATGCGAGAAACACGTTATCGGGTGTTTTCACCACTCCTCAGTGCGTTTGATATGCAGAACCGGCGACATCTTGGCTGTCGTAGGGTATCAAGCTGAGATATGCATTTTCTACCATAATCTTGGTGAGAGTTCTGTCAGAAGTATGCAGAATCATCGGGATCGCTATTTTCGAGCTATTTAATGCGAGAAACACGTTTTCTGGGGTTTTCACCACTCCACAGTTCGTTGGATATGCAGAACAGGAGATATCTTGGTTTTCGTAGGGTTTCTAGCAGAGACATGCATTTTCTGCGATAATCTTGGTGAGTCTTCTGTCAGAAGTATGCAGAATCATCGAGATCCCTCTTTTCGAGCTAGTTAATGCGAGAAACACGTTTTCTGGGGTTTTCACCACTCCACAGTTCGTTGGATATGCAGAACAGGAGATATCTTGGTTTTCGTGGGGTTTCTAGCAGAGATATGCATTTTCTGCGATAATCATGGTGAGACTTCTGTTAGAAGTATGCAGAATCATCGAGATCGCACTTTTCAATCAATTTAATGCGAGAAACACGTTGTCTGGTGTTTTCACCACTCCACAGTTGGTTTGATATGCAGAACAGGCGATGTTTGGTTTTCGTCGGGTTTCAAGCTGAGATATGCATTTTCTGCGATAATCTTGGTGAGACTTCAGTCAGAAATATGCAGAATCTTCTATATCGCTCTTTTCGAGTTATTTAATGCGAAAAAACAAGTTTTCTGGTGTTTTCACCACTCCACAGTTCGTTGGATATGCAGAACAGGAGATATCTTGGTTTTCGTGGGGTTTCTAGCAGAGACATGCATTTTCTGCGATAATCTTGGTGAGTCTTCTGTCAGAAGTATGCAGAATCATCGAGATCCCTCTTTTCGAGCTAGTTAATGCGAGAAACACGTTTTCTGGGGTTTTCACCACTCCACAGTTCGTTGGATATGCAGAACAGGAGATATCTTGGTTTTCGTTGGGTTTCTAGCTGAGATATGCATTTTTTACGATAATCTTGGTGAGACATCTGTCCGAAGTATGCAGAATCATCGAGATCGCTCTTTTCGAGCTATTTATTGCGAGAAACACGTTATCTGGTTTTTTCACCACTACACAGTGCCTTTGATATGCAGTACCAGCGATATCTTGGTTTTCGTGGGGTTTCAAGCTGAGATATGCATTTTTTACGATAATCTTGGTGAGACTTCTGTCCGAAGTATGCTTAATCATCGAGATCGCTCTATTCGAGCTATTTAATGTGAGAAACACGTTATCTGGTGTTTCCAGCACTCCACAGTGCGTTTTATATGCAGAACCAGCGATATCTTGGCTTTCGTGGGGTTTCAAGCTGAGATATGCATTGTCTGCGATAATCTAGGTGAGACTTCTGTTCGAAGTATGCAGATTCATCGAGATCGTACTTTTCGAGCCATTTTATGCGAGAAACACGTTTTCTGGGGTTTTCACCACTCCACAGTTCGTTGGATATGCAGAACAGGTGATATCTTGGTTTTCGAGGGGTTTCAAGCTGAGATATGCATTTTCTGCGATAAACTTGGAGAGACTTCTGTCCGAAGTATGCTGAATCATCGAGATCGCACTTTTCGAGCTAGTTAATGCGAGAAAAACCTTATCTGGTGTTTTCACCACCCCACAGTGCGTTTGATATGCAGAACCGGCGATATCTGGGTTTTCGTGGGGGTTCAAGCTGAGATATGCATTTTCTGCGATAATCTTGGTGAGACCTCTGTCCGAAGTATGCAGAAACATCGAGATCGCTCTTTTCGACCTATTTAATGCGAGAAACACGTTATCTGGTGTTTTCACCACTCCACAGAGCGTTTGATATGCAGAACCAGCGATATCTTGGTGTTCGTGGGGTTTCAAGCTGAGATATGCATTTTTTACGATAATCATGGTGAGACTACAGTCCGAAGTGTGCAGAATCATCGAGATCGCTCTTTTCGAGCTATTTAATGCGAGAAACACGTTTTCTGGGGTTTTCACCACTCCACAGTTCGTTGGATATGCAGAACAGGTGATATCTTGGGTTTCGAGGGGTTTCAAGCTGAGATATGCATTTTCTGCGATAAACTTGGAGAGACTTCTGTCCGAAGTATGCTGAATCACCGAGATCGCACTTTTCGAGCTAGTTAATGCGAGAAAAACCTTATCTGGTGTTTTCACCACTCCACAGTGCGTTTGATATGCAGTACCAGCGATATCTTGGTTTTCGTGGGGTTTCAAGCTGAGATATGCATTTTTTACGATAATCTTGGTGAGACATCTGTCCGAAGTATGCAGAATCATCGAGATCGCTCTATTCGAACTATTTAATGCGACAAAACGTTATCTGGTGTTTTCAGCACTCCACAGTGCGTTTGATATGCAGAACCAGCGATATCTCTGTTTTCGTGGGGTTTCAAGCTGAGATATGCACTTTTTACGATAATCTTGGTGAGACTTCTGTCCGAAGTATGCATAATCATCGAGATCGCTCTATTCGAGGTATTTAATGCGAGAAACACGTTATCCGGTGTTTTCACCACTCCACAGTGCGTATGATATGCAGAACCGACGATATCCTGGTTTTCGTGGGGTTTCAAGCTCAGATATGCTTTTTCTGCGATAATCTTGGCGAGGCTTCTGTCCGAAGTATGCAGAGTCATCGAGATCGTACTTTTCGAGCTATTTAATGCGAGAAACACGTTTTCTGGGGTTTTCACCACACCACAGTTCGTTGGATATGCAGAACAGATGATATCTTGGTTTTCGTGGGGTTTCAAGCTGAGATATGCATTTTCTAGGATAATCTTGGTGAGACTTCTGTCCGAAGTATGCTGAATCATCTAGATCGCTCTTTTCGAGCTATTTAATGCGACAAACACGTTATCTGGTGTTTTCACGACTCCACGGTGCGTTTGATATGCAGAACCGGCGACATCTTGGCTTTCGTGGGGTTTCAAGCTGAGATATGCATTGTCTGCGATAATCTAGGTGAGACTTCTGTCCGAAGTATGCAGATTCATCGAGATCGTACTTTTCGAGCCATTTTATGCGAGAAACACGTTTTCTGGGGTTTTCACCACTTCACAGTTCGTTGGATATGCAGAACAGGTGATATCTTGGTTTTCGAGGGGTTTCAAGCTGTGATATGCATTTTCTGCGATAAACTTGGAGAGACTTCTGTCCGAAGTATGCTGAATCATCGAGATCGCACTTTTCGAGCTAGTTAATGCGAGAAAAACCTTATCTGGTGTTTTCACCACCCCACAGTGCGTTTGATATGCAGAACCGGCGATATCTGGGTTTTCGTGGGGGTTCAAGCTGAGATATGCATTTTCTGCGATAATCTTGGTGAGACCTCTGTCCGAAGTATGCAGAAACATCGAGATCGCTCTTTTCGAGCTATTTAATGCGAGAGACACGTTTTCTGGGGTTTTCCCCACTCCACAGTTCGTTGGATATGCAGAACAGGAGATATCTTGGTTTTCGTGGGGTTTCTAGCAGAGATATGCATTTTCTGCGATAATCATGGTGAGACTTCTGTTAGAAGTATGCAGAATCATCGAGATCGCACTTTTCGATCTATTTCATGCGAGAAACACGTTGTCTGGTGTTTTCACCCCTCCACAGTTGGTTTGATATGCAGTACCATCGATATCTTGGTTTTCGTGGGGATTCAAGCTGTGATATGCATTTTCTAGGATAATCTTGGTGAGACTTCTGTCCGAAGGATGCTGAATCATCTAGATCGCACTTTTCGAGCTATTTAATGCGAGAAACACGTTATCTGGTGTTTTCACCACTACACCGTGCGTTTGATATGCAGGACCGGCGACATCTTGGCTGTCGTAGGGTATCAAGCTGAGATATGCATTTTCTACGGTAATCTTGGTGAGACTTCTGTCAGAAGTATGCAGAATCATCGGGATCGCTCTTTTCGAACTATTTAATGCGAGAGACACGTTTTCTGGGGTTTTCACCACTCCGCAGTTCGTTGGATATGCAGAACAGGAGATATCTTGGTTTTCGTGGAGTTTCTAGCAGAGATATGCATTTTCTGCGATAATCATGGTGAGACTTCTGTTAGAAGTATGCAGAATCATCGAGATCGCCCATTTGATCTATTTAATGCGAGAAACACGTTGTCTAGTGTTTTCACCACTCCACAGAGCGTTTGATATGCAGTACCATCGATATCTTGGTTTTCGTGGGGTTTCAAGCTGAGATATGCATTTTCTAGGATAATCTTAGTGAGACTTCTGTCCGAAGTATGCTGAATCATCTAGATCGCTCTATTCGAGCTAGTTAATGCGAGAAACACGTTATCTGGCGTTTTCACCACTCAACAGTGCGTATGATATGCAGAACGGACGATATCTTGGTTTTCGTGGGGCTTCAAGCTCAGATATGCATTTTCTGCGATAATCTTGGTGAGACTTCTGTCCGAAGTATGCAGAATCATCGGGATCGCTCTTTTCGTGCTATTTAATGCGAGAAACACGTTTTCTGGGGTTTTCACCACTCCACAGTTCGTAGGATATGCAGAACAGGAGATATCTTGATTTTCGTGGGTTTTCCAGCTGAGATATGCATTTTCAGCGATAATCTTGGTGAGTCTTCTGTCAGAAGTATGCAGAATCTTCGAGATCGCTCATTTCGAGCTAGTTAATGCGAGAAACACGTTATCTGGTGTTTTCACTACTCCACAGTGCGTTTGATATGCAGAACCGGCGATATCTTGGTTTTCGTGGGGTTTCAAGCTGAGATATGCATTTTTTACGATAATCATGGTGAGACTTCTGTCCGAAGTATGCAGAAACATCGAGATCGCTCTTTTCGAGCTATTTAATGCGAGAAACACGTTATCTGGTGTTTTCACCACTACACCGTGCGTTTGATATGCAGGACCGGCGACATCTTGGCTGTCGTAGGGTATCAAGCTGAGATATGCATTTCCTACGGTAATCTTGGTGAGACTTCTGTCAGAAGTATGCAGAATCATCGGGATCGCTCTATTCGAACTATTTAATGCGACAAAACGTTATCTGATGTTTTCAGCACTCCACAGTGCGTTTGATATGCAGAACCAGCGATATCTCAGTTTTCGTGGGGTTTCCAGCTGAGATATGCATTTTTTTCGATAATCTTGGTGAGACTTCTGTCCGAGGTATGCAGAATCATCGAGATCGCTCTTTTCGAGCTATTTAATGCGAGAAACACGTTATCTGGTGTTTCCACAACTCCACAGAGCGTTTGATATGCAGTACCATCGATATCTTGGTTTTCGTGGGGATTCAAGCTGTGATATGCATTTTCTAGGATAATCTTGGTGAGACTTCTGTCCGAAGTATGCTGAATCATCTAGATCGCTCTTTTCGAGCTATTTAATGCGAGAAACACGTTATCTGGTGTTTTCACCACTACACCGTGCGTTTGATATGCAGGACCGGCGACATCTTGGCTGTCGTAGGGTATCAAGCTGAGATATGCATTTTCTACGGTAATCTTGGTGAGACTTCTGTCAGAAGTATGCAGAATCATCGGGATCGCTCTTTTCGAACTATTTAATGCGAGAGACACGTTTTCTGGGGTTTTCACCACTCCGCAGTTCGTTGGATATGCAGAACAGGAGATATCTTGGTTTTCGTGGAGTTTCTAGCAGAGATATGCATTTTCTGCGATAATCATGGTGAGACTTCTGTTAGAAGTATGCAGAATCATCGAGATCGCACATTTCGATCTATTTAATGCGAGAAACACGTTGTCTAGTGTTTTCACCACTCCACAGAGCGTTTGATATGCAGTACCATCGATATCTTGGTTTTCGTGGGGTTTCAAGCTGAGATATGCATTTGCTAGGATAATCTTAGTGAGACTTCTGTCCGAAGTATGCTGAATCATCTAGATCGCTCTTTTCGAGCTAGTTAATGCGAGAAACACGTTATCTGGTGTTTTCACCACTCCACAGTGCGTTTGATATGCAGAACCGGCGACATCTTGGCTGTCGTAGGGTATCAAGCTGAGATATGCATTTTCTACGATAATCTTGGTGAGTCTTCTGTCAGAAGTATGCAGAATCTTCGAGATCGCTCATTTCGAGCTAGTTAATGCGAGAAACACGTTATCTGGTGTTTTCACCACTCCACAGCGCGTTTGATATGCAGAACCGGCGATATCTTGATTTTCGTGGTTTTTCCTGCTGAGATATGCATTTTCAGCGATAATCTTGGTGAGTCTTCTGTCAGAAGTATGCAGAATCATCGAGATCGCTCATTTCGAGCTAGTTAATGCGAGAAACACGTTATCTGGTGTTTTCACCACTCCACAGTGCGTTTGTTATGCAGAACCGGCGGCATCTTGGCTGTCGTAGGGTATCAAGCTGAGATATGCATTTTCTACGATAATCTTGGTGAGTCTTCTATCAGAAGTATGCAGAATCTTCGAGATCGCTCATTTCGAGCTAGTTAATGCGAGAAACACGTTATCTGGTGTTTTCACCACTCCACAGCGCGTTTGATATGCAGAACCGGCGATATCTTGATTTTCGTGGTTTTTCCTGCTGAGATATGCATTTTCAGCGATAATCTTGGTGAGTCTTCTGTCAGAAGTATGCAGAATCATCGAGATCGCTAATTTCGAGCTAGTTAATGCGAGAAACACGTTATCTGGTGTTTTCACCACTCCACAGTTCGTTGTATATGCAGAACAGGAGATATCTTGGTTTTCGTGGGGTTTCTAGCAGAGATATGCATTATCTGCGATAATAATGTTGAGACTTCTGTTAGAAGTATGCAGAATCTTCGAGATCGTACTTTTCGAGCTATTTTATGCGAGAAACACGTTTTCTGGGGTTTTCACCACTGCACAGTTCGTTGGATATGCAGAACAGGAGATATCTTGGTTTTCGTGGGTTTTCTAGCAGAGATATGCATTTTCTGCGATAATCATGGTGAGACTTCTGTTAGAAGTATGCAGAATCATCGAGATCGCACATTTCGAACTATTTAATGCGAGAAACACGTTGTCTGGTGTTTTCACCACTCCACAGTTGGTTTGATATGCAGAACCAGCGATATCTTGGTTTTCGTGGGGTTTCAAGCTGAGATATGCATTTTTTACGATAATCATGGTAAGACTTCTGTCCGAAGTATGCAGAATCATCGAGATCGCACTTTTCGAGCTATTTAATGCGAGAAACACGATATCTGGTGTTTTCAGCACTCCACAGTGCGTACGATATGCAGAACCGGCGATATCTTGGTTTTCGTGGGGTTTCAAGCTGAGATATGCATTGTCTGCGATAATCTTGGTGAGACTTCTGTCCGAAGTATGCAGAATCATCGAGATCGCTCTTTTCGAGCTATTTGATGCGAGAAACACGTTATCTGGTGTTTTCAACACTCCACAGTGCGTTTGATATGCAGAACCAGCGATATCTCTGTTATCGTGGGGTTTCAAGCTGAGATATGCATTTTTTACGATAATCTTGGTGAGACTTCTGTCCGAAGTATGCTGAAACATCTAGATCGCTCTTTTCGAGCTATTTAATGCGAGAAACACGTTATCTGGTGTTTTCACCACTACACCGTGCGTTTGATATGCAGGACCGGCGACATCTTGGCTGTCGTAGGGTATCAAGCTGAGATATGCATTTTCTACGATAATCTTGGTGAGACTTCTGTCAGAAGTATGCAGAATCATCGGGATCGCTCTTTTCGAACTATTTAATGCGAGAGACACGTTTTCTGGGGTTTTCACCACTCCGCAGTTCGTTGGATATGCAGAACAGGAGATATCTTGGTTTTCGTGGAGTTTCTAGCAGAGATATGCATTTTCTGCGATAATCATGGTGAGACTTCTGTTAGAAGTATGCAGAATCATCGAGATCGCACATTTCGATCTATTTAATGCGAGAAACACGTTGTCTGGTGTTTTCACCACTCCACAGAGCGTTTGATATGCAGTACCATCGATATCTTGGTTTTCGTGGGGTTTCAAGCTGAGATATGCATTTTCTAGGATAATCTTGGTGAGACTTCTGTCCGAAGTATGCTGAATCATCTAGATCGCTCTTTTCGAGCTAGTTAATGCGAGAAACTCGTTATCTGGCGTTTTTACCACTCAACAGTGCGTTTGATATGCAGAACCGGCGACATCTTGGCTGTCGTAGGGTATCAAGCTGAGATATGCATTTTCTACGATAATCTTGGTGAGTCTTCTGTCAGAAGTATGCAGAATCTTCGAGATCGCTCATTTCGAGCTGTTTAATGCGAGAAACACGTTTTCTGGGGTTTTCACCACTCCGCAGTTCGTTGGATATGCAGAACCGGCGATATCTGGGTTTTCGTGGGGTTTCAAGCTGAGATATGCATTTTCTGAGATAATCTTGGTGAGACCTCTGTCAGAAGTATGCAGAATCATCGGGATCGCTCATTTCGAGCTAGCTAATGCGAGAAACACGTTATCTGGTGTTTTCACCACTCCACAGTTCGTTGTATATGCAGAACAGGAGATATCTTGGTTTTCGTGGGGTTTCTAGCAGAGATATGCATTATCTGCGATAATCATGTTGAGACTTCTGTAAGAAGTATGCAGAATCTTCGAGATCGTACATTTCGAGCTATTTTATGCGAGAAACACGTTTTCTGGGGTTTTCACCACTGCACAGTTTGTTGGATATGCAGAACAGGAGATATCTTGGTTTTCGTGGGTTTTCCAGCAGAGATATGCATTTTCTGCGATAATCATGGTGAGACTTCTGTTAGAAGTATGCAGAATCATCGAGATCGCACATTTCGAACTATTTAATGCGAGAAACACGTTGTCTGGTGTTTTCACCACTCCACAGTTGGTTTGATATGCTGAACCGGCGATATCTGGGTTTTCGTGGGGTTTCAAGCTGAGATATGCATTTTCTGAGATAATCTTGGTGAGACCTCTGTCCGAAGTATGCAGAAACATCGAGATCGCTCTTTTCGACCTATTTAATGCGAGAAACACGTTATCTGGTGTTTTCACCAGTCCACAGTGCGTTTGATATGCAGAACCAGCGATATCTTGGTTTTCGTGGGGTTTCAAGCTGAGATATGCATTTTTTACGATAATCATGGTGAGACTTCTGTCCGAAGTATGCAGAATCATCGAGATCGCTCTATTCGAGCTATTTAATGCGACAAAACGTTATCTGGTGTTTTCACCACTCCACAGTGCGTTTGATATGCAGAACCGGCGATATCTTGATTTTCGTGGTGTTTCCAGCTGAGATATGCATTTTCTGCGATAATCTTGGTGAGTCTTCTGTCAGAAGTATGCATAATCATCGAGATCGCTCTTTTCGAGCTAGTTAATGCGAGAAAAACCTTGTCTGGTGTTTTTGCCACTCCACAGTGCGTTTGATATGCAGAACCAGCGATATCTTGGCTTTCGTTGGGTTTCAAGCTGAGATATGCATTTTATACGATAATCTTGGTGAGACTTCTGTCCGAAGTATGCAGATTCATCGAGATCGCTCTTTTCGAGCTATTTAATGCGAGAAACACGTTATCTGGTGTTTTCACCACTGCACAGTGCGTTCGCTATGCAGTACCAGCGATATCTTGGTTTTCGTGGGGTTTCAAGCTGAGATATGCATTTTTTACGATAATCTTGGTGAGACTTCTGTCCGAAGTATGCAGATTCATCGAGATCGCACTTTTCGAGCTATTTAATGCGAGAAACACGATATCTGGTGTTTTCAGCACTCCACAGTGCGTATGATATGCAGAACCGGCGATATCTTGGTTTTCGTGGGGTTTCAAGCTGAGATATGCATTCTCTGCGATAAACTTGGTGAGACTTCTGTCCGAAGTGTGCAGAATCATCGAGATCGCTCTTTTCGAGCTATGTAATGCGAGAAACACGTTTTCTGGGGTTTTCACCACACCACAGTTCGTTGGATATGCAGAACAGGTGATATCTTGGTTTTCAAGGGGTTTCAAGCAGAGATATGCATTTTCTGCGATAAACTTGGAGAGTCTTCTGTCCGAAGTATGCTGAATCATCGAGATAGCACCTTTCGAGCTAGTTAATGCGAGAAAAACCTTATCTGGTGTTATCACCACTCCACAGTGCGTTTGATATGCAGAACCGGCGATATCTGGGTTTTCGTGGGGTTTCAAGATGAGATATGCATTGTCTGCGATAATCTTGGTGAGACTTCTGTCCGAAGTGTGCAGAATCATCGAGATCGCTCTTTTCGAGCTATTTAATGCGAGAAACAAGTTTTCTGGGGTTTTCACCACACCACAGTTCGTTGGATATGCAGAACCAGCGATATCTTGGCTTTCGTTGGGTTTCAAGCTGAGATATGCATTTTTTACGATAATCTTGGTGAGACTTCTGTCCGAAGTATGCAGATTCATCGAGATCGCACTTTTCGAGCTATTTAATGCGAGAAACACGATATCTGGTGTTTTCAGCACTCCACAGTGCGTATGATATGCAGAACCGGCGATATCTTGGTTTTCGTGGGGTTTCAAGCTGAGATATGCATTCTCTGCGATAATCTTGGTGAGACTTCTGTCCGAAGTGTGCAGAATCATCGAGATCGCTCTTTTCGAGCTATGTAATGCGAGAAACACGTTTTCTGGGGTTTTCACCACACCACAGTTCGTTGGATATGCAGAACAGGTGATATCTTGGTTTTCAAGGGGTTTCAAGCAGAGATATGCATTTTCTGCGATAAACTTGGAGAGACTTCTGTCCGAAGTATGCTGAATCATCGAGATAGCACCTTTCGAGCTAGTTAATGCGAGAAAAACCTTATCTGGTGTTATCACCACTCCACAGTGCGTTTGATATGCAGAACCGGCGATATCTGGGTTTTCGTGGGGTTTCAAGATGAGATATGCATTGTCTGCGATAATCTTGGTGAGACTTCTGTCCGAAGTATGCAGAAACATCGAGATCGCTCTTTTCGACCTATTTAATGCGAGAAACACGTTATCTGGTGTTTTCACCACTCCACAGTGCGTTTGATATGCAGAACCAGCGATATCTTTGTTTTCGTGGGGTTTCAAGCTGAGATATGCATTTTTTACGATAATCATGGTGAGACTTCTGTCAGAAGTATGCAGAATCATCGAGATCGCACTTTTCGAGCTATTTAATGCGAGAAACACGATATCTGGTGTTTTCAGCACTCCACAGTGCGTATGAAATGCAGAACCGGCGATATCTTGGTTTTCGTGGGGTTTCAAGCTGAGATATGCATTGTCTGCGATAATCTTGGTGAGACTTCAGTCCGAAGTGTGCAGAATCATCGAGATCGCTCTTTTCGACCTATTTAATGCGAGAAACACGTTATCTGGTGTTTTCACCAGTCCACAGTGCGTTTGATATGCAGAACCAGCGATATCTTGGTTTTCGTGGGGTTTCAGGCTGAGATATGCATTTTTTACGATAATCATGGTGAGACTTCTGTCCGAAGTATGCAGAATCATCGAGATCGCACTTTTCGAGCTATTTAATGCGAGAAACACGATATCTGGTGTTTTCAGCAATCCACAGTGCGTATGATATGCAGAACCGGCGATATCTTGGTTTTCGTGGGGTTTCAAGCTGAGATATGCATTTTTTACGATAATCATGGTGAGACTTCTGTCAGAAGTATGCAGAATCATCGAGATCGCACTTTTCGAGCTATTTAATGCGAGAAACACGATATCTGGTGTTTTCAGCACTCCACAGTGCGTTGGATATGCAGAACAGGTGATATCTTGGTTTTCGAGGGGTTTCAAGCTGAGATATGCATCTTCTGCGATAAACTTGGAGAGACTTCTGTCCGAAGTATGCTGAATCATCGAGATCGCACTTTTCGAGCTATTTAATGCGAGAAACACGATATCTGGTGTTTTCAGCACTCCACAGTGCGTATGATATGCAGAACCGGCGATATCTTGGTTTTCGTGGGGTTTCAAGCTGAGATATGCATTGTCTGCGATAATCTTGGTGAGACTTCTGTCCGAAGTATGCAGAAACATCGAGATCGCTCTTTTCGACCTATTTAATGCGAGAAACACGTTATCTGGTGTCTTCACCACTCCACAGTGCGTTTGATATGCAGAACCAGCGATATCTTGGTTTTCGTGGGGTTTCAAGCTGAGATATGCATTTTTTACGATAATCATGGTGAGACTTCTGTCAGAAGTATGCAGAATCATCGAGATCGCACTTTTCGAGCTATTTAATGCGAGAAACACGATATCTGGTGTTTTCAGCACTCCACAGTGCGTATGAAATGCAGAACCGGCGATATCTTGGTTTTCGTGGGGTTTCAAGCTGAGATATGCATTGTCTGCGATAATCTTGGTGAGACTTCTGTCCGAAGTGTGCAGAATCATCGAGATCGCTCTTTTCGAGCTATTTAATGCGAGAAACACGTTTTCTGGGGTTTTCACCACACCACAGTTCGTTGGATATGCAGAACAGGTGATATCTTGGTTTTCGAGGGGTTTCAAGCTGAGATATGCATCTTCTGCGATAAACTTGGAGAGACTTCTGTCCGAAGTATGCTGAATCATCGAGATCGCACTTTTCGAGCTATTTAATGCGAGAAAAACGATATCTGGTGTTTTCAGCACTCCACAGTGCGTATGATATGCAGAACCGGCGATATCTTGGTTTTCGTGGGGTTTCAAGCTGTGATATGCATTGTCTGCGATAATCTTGGTGAGACTTCTGTCAGAAGTATGCAGAATCATCGAGATCGCACTTTTCGAGCTATTTAATGCGAGAAACAAGATATCTGGTGTTTTCAGCACTCCACAGTGCGTATGAAATGCAGAACCGGCGATATCTTGGTTTTCGTGGGGTTTCAAGCTGACATATGCATTGTCTGCGATAATCATGGTGAGACTTCTGTCCGAAGTGTGCTGAATCATCGATATCGCACTTTTCGAGCTATCTAATGCGAGAAACACGTTTTCTGGGGTTTTCACTACACCACAGTTCGTTGGATATGCAGAACAGGTGATATCTTGGTTTTCGAGGGGTTTCAAGCTGAGATATGCATTTTTTACGATAATCTTGGTGAGACTTCTGTCCGAAGTATGCAGAATCATCGAGATCGCTCTTTTCGAGCTAGTTAATGCGAGAAAAACCTTGTCTGGTGTTTTTACCACTCCACAGTGCGTTTGATATGCAGAACCAGCGATATCTTGGCTTTCGTTGGGTTTCAAGCTGAGATATGCATTTTTTACGATAATCTTGGTGAGACTTCTGTCCGAAGTATGCAGATTCATCGCGATCGCCCTTTTCGAGCTGTTTAATGCGAGAAACACGTTATCTGGTGTTTTCACCACTCCACAGTGCGTTTGATATGCAGTACCAGCGATATCTTGGTTTTCGTGGGGTTTCAAGCCGAGATATGCATTTTTTACGATAATCTTGGTGAGACTTCTGTCCGAAGTATGCAGATTCATCGAGATCGCTCTTTTCGAGCTATTTAATGCGAGAAACACGTTATCTGGTGTTTTCACCACTCCACAGTGCGTTTGATATGCAGAACCAGCGATATCTCAGTTTTCGTGGGGTTTCAAGCTGAGACATACACTTTTTACGATAATCTTGGTGAGACTTCTGTCCGAAGTATACTTAATCACCGAGATCGCTCTATTCGAGCTATTTAATGTGAGAAACACGTTATCTGGTGTTTCCAGCACTCAACACTGCGTTTAATATGCAGAACCAGCGATATCTTGGTTTTCGTGGGGTTTCAAGCTGAGATATGCAATTTCTGCGATAATCTTGGTGAGACATCTGTCCGAAGTATGCTTAATCATCGAGATCGCACTTTTCGAGCTATTTAATGCGAGAAACACGATATCTGGTGTTTTCACCAGTCCACAGTGCGTTTGATATGCAGAACCAGCGATATCTTGGTTTTCGTGGTGTTTCCAGGTGAGATATGCATTTTCTGCGATAATCTAGGTGAGTCTTCTGTCAGAAGTATGCAGAATCATCGAGATCGCTCTTTTCGAGCTAGTTAATGCGAGAAAAACCTTGTCTGGTGTTTTTACCACTCCACAGTGCGTATGAAATGCAGAACCGGCGATATCTTGGTTTTCGTGGGGTTTCAAGCTGAGATATGCATTTTCTGCGATAATCTTGGTGAGACTTCAGTCCGAAGTGTGCAGAATCATCGAGATCGCTCTTTTCGACCTATTTAATGCGAGAAACACGTTATCTGGTGTTTTCACCAGTCCACAGTGCGTTTGATATGCAGAACCAGCGATATCTTGGTTTTCGTGGGGTTTCAGGCTGAGATATGCATTTTTTACGATAATCATGGTGAGACTTCTGTCCGAAGTATGCAGAATCATCGAGATCGCACTTTTCGAGCTATTTAATGCGAGAAACACGATATCTGGTGTTTTCAGCAATCCACAGTGCGTATGATATGCAGAACCGGCGATATCTTGGTTTTCGTGGGGTTTCAAGCTGAGATATGCATTTTTTACGATAATCATGGTGAGACTTCTGTCAGAAGTATGCAGAATCATCGAGATCGCACTTTTCGAGCTATTTAATGCGAGAAACACGTTATCTGGTGTTTTCACCACTCCACAGTGCGTTTGATATGCAGAACCAGCGATATCTTGGTTTTCGTGGGGTTTCAAGCTGAGATATGCATTTTTTACGATAATCATGGTGAGACTTCTGTCAGAAGTATGCAGAATCATCGAGATCGCACTTTTCGAGCTATTTAATGCGAGAAACACGATATCTGGTGTTTTCAGCACTCCACAGTGCGTATGAAATGCAGAACCGGCGATATCTTGGTTTTCGTGGGGTTTCAAGCTGAGATATGCATTGTCTGCGATAATCTTGGTGAGACTTCTGTCCGAAGTGTGCAGAATCATCGAGATCGCTCTTTTCGAGCTATTTAATGCGAGAAACACGTTTTCTGGGGTTTTCACCACACCACAGTTCGTTGGATATGCAGAACAGGTGATATCTTGGTTTTCGAGGGGTTTCAAGCTGAGATATGCATCTTCTGCGATAAACTTGGAGAGACTTCTGTCCGAAGTATGCTGAATCATCGAGATCGCACTTTTCGAGCTATTTAATGCGAGAAAAACGATATCTGGTGTTTTCAGCACTCCACAGTGCGTATGATATGCAGAACCGGCGATATCTTGGTTTTCGTGGGGTTTCAAGCTGAGATATGCATTGTCTGCGATAATCTTGGTGAGACTTCTGTCAGAAGTATGCAGAATCATCGAGATCGCACTTTTCGAGCTATTTAATGCGAGAAACAAGATATCTGGTGTTTTCAGCACTCCACAGTGCGTATGAAATGCAGAACCGGCGATATCTTGGTTTTCGTGGGGTTTCAAGCTGAGATATGCATTGTCTGCGATAATCTTGGTGAGACTTCTGTCCGAAGTGTGCAGAATCATCGAGATCGCTCTTTTCGAGCTATTTAATGCGAGAAACACGTTTTCTGGGGTTTTCACCACACCACAGTTCGTTGGATATGCAGAACAGGTGATATCTTGGTTTTCGAGGGGTTTCAAGCTGAGATATGCATCTTCTGCGATAAACTTGGAGAGACTTCTGTCCGAAGTATGCTGAATCATCGAGATCGCACTTTTCGAGCTATTTAATGCGTGAAACACGATATCTGGTGTTTTCAGCACTCCACAGTGCGTATGATATGCAGAACCGGCGATATCTTGGTTTTCGTTGGGTTTCAAGCTGAGATATGCATTGTCTGCGATAATCTTGGTGAGACTTCTGTGCGAAGTATGCAGAAACATCGAGATCGCTCTTTTCGACCTATTTAATGCGAGAAACACGTTATCTGGTGTTTTCACCACTCCACAGTGCGTTTGATATGCAGAACCAGCGATATCTTGGTTTTCGTGGGGTTTCAAGCTGAGATATGCATTTTTTACGATAATCATGGTGAGACTTCTGTCCGAAGTGTGCTGAATCATCGATATCGCACTTTTCGAGCTATCTAATGCGAGAAACACGTTTTGTGGGGTTTTCACCACTCCACAGTGCGTTCGATATGCAGTACCAGCGATATCTTGGTTTTCGTGGGGTTTCAAGCTGAGATATGCATTTTTTACGATAATCTTGGTGAGACTTCTGTCCGAAGTATGCAGAATCATCGAGATCGCTCTATTCGAGCTATTTAATGCGACAAAACGTTATCTGGTGTTCTCACCACTCCACAGTGCGTTTGATATGCAGAACCGGCGATATCTGGGTTTTCGTGGGGTTTCAAGCAGAGATATGCATTTTCTGCGATAATCTTGGTGAGACTTCTGTCAGAAGTATGCAGAATCATCGAGATCGCACTTTTCGAGCTATTTAATGCGAGAAACACGATATCTGGTGTTTTCAGCACTCCACAGTGAGTATGAAATGCAGAACCCGCGATGTTTGGTTTTCGTCGGGTTTCAAGCTCAGATATGCATTTTCTACGATAATCTTGGTGAAACATCTGTCCGAAGTATGCAGAAACATCAAGAGCGCACTTTTCGAGCTATTTAATGCGAGAAACACGTTTTGTGGGGTTTTCACCACTCCACAGTGCGTTCGATATGCAGTACCAGCGATATCTTGGTTTTCGTGGGGTTTCAAGCTGAGATATGCACTTTTTACGATAATCTTGGTGAGACTTCTGTCCGAAGTATGCTTAATCATCGAGATCGCTCTATTCGAGCTATTTAATGTGAGAAACACGTTATCTGGTGTTTCCAGCACTCAATACTGCGTTTAATATGCAGAACCAGCGATATCTAGGTTTTCGTGGGGTTTCAAGCTGAGATATGCAATTTCTGCGATAATCTTGGTGAGACTTCTGTCCGAAGTATGCTTAATCATCGAGATCGCTCTATTCGAGCTATTTAATGTGAGAAACACGTTATCTGGTGTTTCCAGCACTCAATACTGCGTTTAATATGCAGAACCAGCGATATCTAGGTTTTCGTGGGGTTTCAAGCTGAGATATGCAATTTTTACGATAATCTTGGTGAGACTTCTGTCCGAAGTATGCTTAATCATCGAGATCGCTCGTTTCGAGCTATTTAATGCGAGAAACACGTTATCCGGTGCTTTCACCACTCCACAGTGCGTATGATGTGCAGAACCGACGATATCCTGGTTTTCGTGTGATTTCAAGCTCAGATATGCATTTTCTGCGATAATCTTGGTGAGACTTCAGTCCGAAGTATGCAGAGTCATCTAGATCGCTCTTTTCGAGCTATTTAATGCGAAAAAACAAGGTTTCTGGTGTTTTCAACATTCCACAGTGCGTTTGATATGCAGAACCGGCGATATCTTGATTTTCGTGGTGTTTCCAGCTGAGATATGCATTTTCTGCGATAATCTAGGTGAGACTTCTGCCAGAAGTATGCAGAATCATCTAGATCGCTCTTTTCGAGCTATATAATGCGAGAAAGACGTTATCTGGTTGTTTTCACCACTCTACAGTGCGTTTGATATGCAGAACCGGCGACGTCTTGATTTTCGTGAGGTTTCAAGCTGAGATATGCATTTTCTGCGATAATCTTGGTGAGACTTCAGTCAGAAGTATGCAGAATCATCTAGATCGCTCTTTTCGAGCTATTTAATGCGAAAAAACAAGTTTTCTGGTGTTTTCAACATTCCACAGTGCGTTTGATATGCAGAACCGGCGATATCTTGATTTTCGTGGTGTTTCCAGCTGAGATATGCATTTTCTGCGATAATCTTGGTGAGTCTTCTGTCAGAAGTATGCAGAATCACCGAGATCCCTCTTTTCGAGCATTTTAATGCGAGATACACGTTATCTGGCTGTTTTCACCACTCCACAGTTCGTTTGATATGCAGAACCGGCGATATCTTGATTTTCGTGGTGTTTCCAGGTGAGATATGCATTTTCTGCGATAATCTAGGTGAGTCTTCTGTCAGAAGTATGCAGAATCATCGAGATCGCTCTTTTCGAGCTAGTTAATGCGAGAAAAACCTTGTCTGGTGTTTTTACCACTCCACAGTGCGTTTGATATGCAGAACCAGCGATATCTTGGCTTTCGTGGGGTTTCAAGCTGAGATATGCAATTTCTGCGATAATCTTGGTGAGACATCTGTCCGAAGTATGCTTAATCATCTAGATCGCTCTTTTCGAGCTATTTAATGCGAGAAAGACGTTATCTGGTTGTTTTCACCACTCTACAGTGCGTTTGATATGCAGAACCGGCGACGTCTTGATTTTCGTGAGGTTTCAAGCTGAGATATGCATTCTTTACGATAATCTTGGTGAGACTTCTGTCCGAAGTATGCAGATTCATCGCGATCGCCCTTTTCGAGCTGTTTAATGCGAGAAACACGTTATCTGGTGTTTTCACCACTCCACAGTGCGTTTGATATGCAGTACCAGCGATATCTTGGTTTTCGTGGGGTTTCAAGCCGAGATATGCATTTTTTACGATAATCTTGGTGAGACTTCTGTCCGAAGTATGCAGATTCATCGAGATCGCTCTTTTCGAGCTATTTAATGCGAGAAACACGTTATATGGTGTTTTCACCACTCCACAGTGCGTTTGATATGCAGAACCAGCGATATCTCAGTTTTCGTGGGGTTTCAAGCTGATATATACACTTTTTACGATAATCTTGGTGAGACTTCTGTCCGAAGTATGCTTAATCACCGAGATCGCTCTATTCGAGCTATTTAATGTGAGAAACACGTTATCTGGTGTTTCCAGCACTCAACACTGCGTTTAATATGCAGAACCAGCGATATCTAGGTTTTCGTGGGGTTTCAAGCTGAGATATGCAATTTCTGCGATAATCTTGGTGAGACATCTGTCCGAAGTATGCTTAATCATCGAGATCGCTCGTTTCGAGCTATTTAATGCGAGAAACACGTTATCTGGTGCTTTCACCACTCCACAGTGCGTATGATATGCAGAACCGACGATATCCTGGTTTTCGTGTGGTTTCAAGCTCAGATATGCATTTTCTGCGATAATCTTGGTGAGACTTCAGTCCGAAGTATGCAGAGTCATCTAGATCGCTCTTTTCGAGCTATTTAATGCGAAAAAACAAGGTTTCTGGTGTTTTCAACATTCCACAGTGCGTTTGATATGCAGAACCGGCGATATCTTGATTTTCGTGGTGTTTCCAGCTGAGATATGCATTTTCTGCGATAATCTTGGTGAGTCTTCTGTCAGAAGTATGCAGAATCACCGAGATCCCTCTTTTCGAGCTTTTTAATGCGAGATACACGTTATCTGGCTGTTTTCACCACTCCACAGTTCGTTTGATATG